>JACBWW010000070.1:289110-501608 GCA_020086605.1 Lanius collurio
TCCCTTCCCTTCCCTTCCCTTCCCTTCCCTTCCCTTCCCTTCCTTCTCTCTGTCTCTCCTTTTCTTTTTAAAATTCTATTTTTCGTTAAGGACTGATAACACATTGAAAAACAGTAAAGTTTAATAAGTAATAAAAATCAACATTGAATTTAGGTGTTTATATGATCAATTGTGAAATACTGATTTTATGTAGGATATCAAAACCTGCTAAAAATAGTCTAAAAACTGCTATGTTCAGGAGGCAGCTACAAAACATTGTCACCTTGAAAATAAAGCAGAATATAAATTCTTTATGAGTGCTAAACAGAGCTTCTACATATGGTGATTTTCACCTTTGATGCACTTGTGTTTAAATTTTTTGGCTGTGTGATAGACTGATTTTGCTCAAAATTTTCCAGTAATGAAAAAATTATAAAGTTTGCCCAATTGTCCATAAATATGATATCTATGTTTCCTTCCACTGGCATATAATGGGAAAAGAAAAATAGTCTTTATTTCATTTTATTTATTTAATTGCATAACAAAAAGGAACTTCTGTAGTGTGGAAAATACAAAACGTTCAGGACCAGACGGTTCTAGGTGATCTCTACAGCTCAAGGCAGCTCCTGAAATGTGCAGTTTATTTGCAAGGGTTGTGGCTTCAGGAGCTCTGCTTAAGCTGCCAGCCACAGCTTGGAGCGTGCCCCAGAGAGAGCAGGAGATAGAGAGAGGGAGATAGATCTAGAGAGCAAGAGAGAGAGAGACTAAGGTCTGGTTACATTATATTATAGCTCTTCTTATACTGAGTATGGTAATAGTACAACATCCAATCAATAGAAGACAGAAATCCTTATAGAATTTACATACAACCTATCAAAACTACTTCATTACCATACTGTGTTACATTCTAACTCTTAAAAACGACTTTTTAAAACTATTTTTGTCTTCCCTGCCACCTGGCAAGGTTTCTCTGACCCTTGGACTTCTCTGCTTGCTGAAGCATCCTCTTCTTTGCTAAAGACATTGTTCAATGAAGAGGCATTCTCCTTCAGCTGGCTAGCCCATTGTTTTTTGGTTGTGCAGTAACTAACAGCTTGGTATCTTATATCTCAAAGCTAACTTTCATTTCTATTTTGCTTACAGGTTTCATATTTTCAGAATCTTTTGCCAAGCAGTCATATTTATAAGGTTTCCCTATTTCATCTTCCCCAACACTGTAGTGCTTAAAATATTGAGGCCAGCATTAATGCGACAAATTTGTACTGATTTCTATTGTTAAAGTGAAATTTTATAAAAGTAAAAAATATTAAATAAGCATTATTTTTGTTAATTTTGGCTTTGGATAATCAGTCAAACTTTTATATATTACTAAATAAAATCAGTTTGAGGAGGTAATTTAGTTTCAAATTTATATTAATATTTTTACCATTGAAAGTGTAAGATGGAGATTATACATAATATATTTATTAGGCAAGAGGATAGAAAAAGGTATAAATATGAAGAAGAAAAACCTGAAAACTACAGAGATGTTCAAATAAAGGGGCTAATTGAAAAAATGGAAAAGAATAAGTTTAAGAAAATGAAAAAGCTTATAAGTAAGTTTTAAATAAACTAAAATTTTTGTTAGTATTCATCAACTCCAGAACTTGACACTAAGGATAAACTTACTTTTGATCAACATGTGGTGTAACCTTAATAATGCATTTTCATTGGAATAAAAACACCGGCTCCTCTCATCAAATACTTCCAAATCCGGGTATTTCAAAGGACACAATTACAAGCAAATGGCCACTGGTGATTTCCTTAAGATTATTTGAGACTCTGTTTTTCTTAAGATTATTTGAGACTCTGTTTTTCTTTCTTTCTCTGATAATATGTCCCCTTCACTGTGTAAGGAATTCTGCAGCCTGCAAATTTTATGTCTGTTCGCTACAGGCATTCCGCTTCATTACTCCTTCCATTCTTTTTACCTTACTCCAAATTGCCCACTTTATTTTCTCTGTGTCTCATGTCTCCCTTTATATCTTCATTCCTTCAGAAATATATACTTCATATATTAGGTACATGCAGCAGAGGGAGTTATATAATTTTTTCAAGGAGGGATTTCAATACTCTGCTGTTGAAGAACAGTAAAACAGCATTATATGGTAAGGTTGCTTTTAATTAAACTACAGATATTTTATTTCATTGTCATTTTTTGCCAAATACTTAATAAAATGATTAATTACTACAATTGATACTTCCAGTGGACCAAATAAGATCTTATTTGAATGAACTATCCCATCTAAATATCCTATTTCATTTTTTAAGAACTTGGTATTTACTAATTGAAATATCTTCTTCATTGAGGTTGCATTGAGAGGTTTTTCACTAAAATATGACTTCCAATTACAAATTTTGTATCTAGATAATTTTAATTGCCTCCATATTTTCATTTCAAAAGACTAAGATGAAGTTACGTATCAAAATGAGAAATATGAACTTATATTTTAAAATATTTCTGTAAGATTTCCTGTAACAAAAAGATGTGCACATAGATTTTTAAAGAATTGACAGCATTCCTTCTAAAATGTGTATTCATAACAAAGATAGTGTCTTTATAAAACTCTGCATGCCATCTCCTCCCTCACTATTTTCCTTCCTTGTTAGTACTGTTGAAAGTGGAAATCCAGTGGGAATTATTAAGGGATGATGTCAGTAATAATAGCAAAACAAAGTTATTCATTGGTCACAAAATTCAACAGAAATTATTCTTAAGACAAAATAAAAAATATAATATCCTAAGAGGCAAAAATGTCAGAGGAGATATTTAGGAAGATAGATTTATAGAAAATTGGATTGCAGATTTCACATTCTTCTACTGTCAGTTTCTGAGTTTGACCAAAAAAAAAAACCCTAACGACTGACAAACAAAACAAAACAACCAAGAAGGTGAATTTCAGTCATATTGCTGAACAGAACAAATAAAAAGACTGACTGTAGACATCCTAAAGTGGCAAAGAAACATGCACAGAGACAAGAAAAGGTGGTAGACTGAGCAAATCATCTGGACAGATTGCTCTCTCTGTCCCTTAAAAGATGTGTAAACCCTTTCCATTTTAAGTACAGGATAACCCTTGAATTCTGGAATCCTTGGGTACTTTCTATTAAGCTGCAATGCTGGCTTTATCCCTACAGTAGTTTCCTATACATGGGTTTTATTTTGCATTCTAGTAAAGAAAACTGATGAAGAAACCTTCTCTGGTGCTGAGATCAACTGGCACGGAGCAGTTAATTTCATGCATTTCAAACTCCGTACCCCTCAGTATGCTTTACTCTGCTGTACCACCTTTTGATAATGATTCCTGCAAATTTGTATCCCCAAACCATGGTGAGGTAGCTTCAGAAAATTCTTCTTGAACTGTAGGAAAAAAAGTATCTTAGGCCATCTTGATAATATCTGTGTACATGGCCCCCAGAGCAGTATCAACTATAGTTTCCTTAATGGTATTGATGTAGACTTAAGGGCCTTCTGCTCATGATTATCACCTTTTGTATGTTTTCCCCTGTGTAATATAAAAGCTGGAGAAGGTGAGAACAAGGACTTGAAAATGTGAGGTTGAATGATCTGAATTCAGTGGAGAGAAAAAGAAGGAAGAGCAAACACTCTTATTTCAAGTGAATTTTGTAACTCCTCCCCACAGGGAGACCAGGCTGAACTCAAGGGCAAAACAGACATAGGGTTGCTCCAAGTTTTATCAGCATCCTTTATAGACATTTTACTCAGCCAGGAACATATGAAGTGCAGGAGCGAGCAGAAAGGACTGTATGTCCTGGCACAGTTTTGATAATAAGGGCTGGAAGAAGAGACAGAGGAAGTAAATATGTCTGAATTTTACATGGCTTCAGGTTTTTTCTTGATTAACTGGCTTCTGTTAATCATTTATAGATAATGTATACTAGAGGAAAACAACAATTTTTCATATAATAAGAAATTATTCTTCAGGGGTACCACAAATTTTTAAGGACATTTAGCTTGACAATAACAATGTTGGCTTTAAATTGCAGATTTCAAAAGCATCTACCCATATATGGTAAAATAACATCCATATACTGACATACAATTATATGCATTTAAATCCCTTCCTGTTACAGGAAAATACACTATAACCTGTTTCTTTGTCTGGTTTCAGTGAGATGTTCATTCAAAAATGTAAATTTTGGAGCAGCTTGTCTATTAATAAACCAGAACCTTGACATTACTCGGGGAACAAGTGACTTTAGGATAATCTAAATAAGCCTATCATTTCAGTTACTCAGTCTGCTTTTATCAACAAACAAAATAAATAAATACAAATCTATAGATTTCTGTTACCATGTCCAAATATGTGTTGGGCTGGACTAAGCATTATTTTGCACATTGCTGTCTCTCTTTCTATTAAAAGCATAAAGTATTCTGAGACATATGCCTTATGGCTCTTATAACTGCAGAGCAGCTGGGCTAAATTATCAAAGGAAGATGCACAATTAAGCAGGATCTTGCTAGTACAATTGAGGTCTGTAATTAAGCCTCTGTCTCCATAGACACATCTGGTCCCTGACTCTTCACTGTGCTCTGAGAATTACTGTCGTTTGGCAGCAACGTGTGTGTTGGGGAGAGTGTGGAAGGGGGTTGTGCCTACACGGGGTACTGTGCACCTCAGAAAAATGTGCAGGATCAAGATCTTTGTGTTAATGAAATGAATTTCAGAAGAAAACATCATTTACCTTCTTACAGAGGTTTAAAATTTTCACTAGTCACATGTTTACCTATTTGCCTGTTTGTGAAAAAACACAGATATCTGAAAACATTGGCATCAATTAATACATCATGCTTTAAATAATAGAGCACAGTTTTCTGTAAAACTGTTTGGCCTTTTTTTAAATTCTGTGCATTATATAAGTAATGTGGTAATGCCTACAGGCTAAAAAGATTTTTCCATTTCTATTCTATGCTTTACTATTAGTTAGAATGCATTGAAAATGTGTTATTCAGTATTGCATATATAAAATTTAAAAATGCATGTTATAGAACATATATTAAGGAGCAAAATTGCATGACTCTAAATTCAAAATAAACAGATTTTAAATTGTTTCCAACAGGTCCCTTTCTTTCTTTTACCAAGGACCTCAGAGCTGGATGTAATACTTGAGGTGTGGTCTCGCAACAGCAGATTAGAAGGGCAAAATTACCTTCCCCAACCTGCTGGTCATACTTCTTTTGGTGCAGTTGGCTTTAAGGTCTGCAACTTCACAAAGCCAGTTCATGTCCAACTTTTCATCCAACCCCCAGCTCCTCCCCTCTGCCTGGCTGCCTTTAGTACCTTTATCACCCAGTCTGTATGGACACTTTGCCTGATTGAACTTTTGTATTGTTACATGGGCTTACTCCTTCAGCCTGTCCAGGTTCTGGATGGCATCCCATCCCTCAGATATGTCAACCACACTACTCAGCTTGGTGTCACCTGCAAGTCTGCTGAGGGTGCTCTCAATCCCACTTTCTACATCATCAGTAAATACATTAAATATTATTGATCCTAGTGCAGGCACCTGAGGGAAACCTCTTGTTGCTGGTTTCCACTTGTACATTAAGCCATTGGCTGTAGTTTTTGAATATCCATCCGTCCATCCATCCATCCATCCATCCATCCATCCATCCATCCATCCATCCATCCATCCATCCATCCATCCAGTTCTTTATCCATCTGAGAGTTCATCCATCAAATCCAAAGGTCTTCAACACAGAAGTAAGAAAGTTGTGTAGGACCTTATCAAAGGTCCAGGTAGATGACATCTGTAGCTTTTCCTCTGTCCACTCGTGCAATCACTCTGTCATAGAAGGATACTGGTTAGTGAGGCAAATATATCCAATTAACAGCTCAGTAGAAGTGGAATGAGAAGTGAGGGTACAGAAAAAATCAATCAGCATGTACATTGTCATTGCAAACATGCAAGCATGTATATTTAATTAACAAGAAGCATGATTTCAGTCTTTGAAGGATATATGGGTTGTACTGAGTTAGTTCCTGTTGAGTCACAGTGGCATGAGTATAAACAAGTCTCTGTACAAGTGTCACAAATGTGAGAAAAGATAATTATATCTGCACTGCAGATATTTCCTGCTGACAATCAGATTTATATAAAGCCTATTGGAAACAGGGAAAAAGTTCTCAATTTCAGTTGTTTTTTTATTAAGCACCATGTGAAGAGTTTGTTTATAATATGGTAAGCGGATTTTGCACTTAAATAAAAATGATTTTGCTAATTTTAGTGGATAAATTAAAAAATCCAATCACTATGCAACAAAAATTTGTAAAATTAAAATGTTTGAGATTGATCTTTTCTGTCTAGATCTCATATTCTGCTGTGTCTATGCAATGGATATATACTAATATACAAATATATGAACTCATATCTTCTTAAACTGGAGCCAGAATAAAGTTGCTACTTCACTATTACTTTATTCTAATGAAAAAAAACCTGAACATCTTCAAAATCATTTCTTTTATCAAGGGGAAGAAAAAAGTGACCTAGAGTTTGACATTCAGCATAGTACATTCTAATAGGAAGAAGATAGCATATTGAGGCCAGAAACACACTGCTGGCTCTACACTCTTGCTACAATGCAGACAGTAGCTGACCTGTGCATGTAAGGAAGATGATATTAAAACTAAACACATGAACTTACCCTGGGTGGGGTTTTCCCACTCTGTTCTGCAGATTTTATGAGTTAAAACTTTGGGACATTTTTTGAGTCATTTTATAAGAATAATTTGATTCAGAGTTTGTTAGGACTAAATGACATTCATAACTTGAAGATTATATTTAGATAGTTAGTAATTTCTATGGGATGTGAGAGATAGCTTGGATGTACTATAAAGACATTTCTTTTGCGAAAAGAAAGATAATTAAAATGATGATGCCTGCTCGACACTAAACATTGGGAGTTTTGAAAACTGCACCTTTGAATTTGATCCTATTTTACTGGCAAAAGTCTTGAACTGCATTTTGTTACTTGACTATCTTAGTAAACATGAACTTTGTGGTGTTCCTATTACTGAGGAAACATGTTGCAAATGCCCTGCCCCTGTTGCATTATAAATGATGGCACAGTAGCCTTGGGCTGTTCAGAATAAAAGGAATGAAAGGGAGAGCCAGAAATGAAAGGACTGCAGCAGGTACATAGCCAGCATTCAAATGTTGAGAAATGTTAGAACTATTTAAGTCACCAGTTCCAAGATTTTCCTTCCACATCCAGAATGCACCTGTGGAATACACAGGCTTTCCTTGAGTCTGGGAGAAGAGGAGCAGAAACCCACATGAAATGTTAGAGTTTCACTTTGTAGCTTTGGCTATTGTATTAACACCAAGTCCTATTTGATTCTATGTAATTCGTTTTTAAATACCCATTTTATGAATTTCAAATATAGGATTATTTCATATTAATTGTGTGAGTCATAGGTTATGGAATTGTAAGAAATAATTGCATTATTATTGTTTATTATGTATGCATAAGGTTTTTTCCTCGAACGTTTCGGAGTTTGGCTTCTGATGCAAGCTGTTTGTTTACCATAAGAGAAGTATTAACAGCAAAAAATAGGCAGCTGGAATGAATTATTCTTATGGAGAAATCTTACACTTAAATTGAATGACTGCTACCCTGAATTAGGGTAGAAGATTTGAACTGGTTCTACCTTTACAGAGAGATAAAATCAAAAACCCCAAAATATTTACCGAATGTTTTGGGAAACTGCAGTGTTGTGTTTGTGCTCACAGAAACTATTATTCAATAAATATATTATGATGTCTGTTCAATACTTTTCCATATGTTGAGAGGCTAGACCTCCAGCCACCTTCTTTTCTAAAACAAAGAGGAGGAAAATAACTTCTTACTGTATTAGTTCTAGACTACAGTGAAACAGCAGCCTATGTTCTGAACATAAATTGTATAGATAGTGAGTTTTGGACTAAAATGAGGTTTTAAATATCATAAAAAATATGTCATTTCACAGGGACAAACGTTCAAACAAGGGACATAAACAAAACTAGTGAAACAGCATGGCAGCCAAGACAGATACTATTTTAAGATGGAAAGTAGTAACTTGACTTCTGCCTTCACTATCTCTGTGATGAAGTAACAGTTGATACCACATTGTATTATTTAATGAATCATATATCAAATGATATCTAAATATCTAAATAAAATATCTATATCAAATATCTAAATATCAAGAAGGAATGCATCCGATTTCAATAAAAATTTCAAAAGAAACAAGGTTCAGTTCCAATGTAGATATTGGTTTGTACCTGGCAATATAGTTTGCCCTACAGATGTAATGAAATGTTTGACCCATAAAATACACAGAATATTATTTCAATGCACCCTAAGAACTGTGGGAAGTAAGATAACTCTATAGACAAACACATTGATTCATGGTTAAAGATGCAGCGGTTTTAAAGAAATCAATTTTGATGCAGTTATATGTTATTTTCTGCAAGGGACACTTCTTTGATCTCAGGCTCAGGTGACAAAGCCTTATTGTGTCCTCTTGCTTAAACTCTCTCATTGCCATACAGGATTTGTTCTTCTGCACTGCTTAGGGGGTTGTGCTATCCAACCTAGATGCTTTCTGGGTGAGAGCTGGCATACAAAAAACAATGTTGTAGATCTTGCTGGCAATTAAGCATGAATAATGGCAAACTTTCCTGTCCCTGTGCTACTTATACACACAGAAATAACCTCAGTGTCTTGCAGATGTTTATTAATATCACTGGTGCCAGCATTATCCCTTATTTAAATACAAGGCACACCTTCAAGACTTTTGTTTGGAAAGTTAACGTGCATGGCAAATATGTTCGCTATATGTGAAATTAAATCCTGTTATAGTCCATACCTGTAAGAAAATAAATTTTATAAAATTAAAGTATGCACTTGGGAATAAAGGCTCCTGTATTCTTATGCTGCAGGCAGGTGTTGCCTATTTAGCAAGTCACTGAGCTGTTTATGCTTCATAAATCCTATCTACAAAAGAAGGCACATTCTACTCATTAACTCTAGAAAAATACTAATAACCTACAGTTAAAAAAAAGGAGGGGAAAGAGGTTAAATAATAGTCATATTTATCTTTCTTTAAATATAAGTGAACTTTATCTTTAAAGAAGTCATAAATTTTGTTTAAAAAAGAGAGATAAAGATATGTGTAGATAAAGAGTCAAAGTAGTCTGTGATAAAAGGAAGAGACTAGTTTTGTCCAATAGATAACCTGACAGGACATGTATGATAATATTATTCCATCTAACTGAAAATCATAATTGCATTTTAAGATTAATGGGACGTTTTAATATTTAGCAGTATATAGTCCTACCTTATCCTCACTAGAGATTAATGAGCATTCACAGAATGAGCAAAATCTGCAATTAGAAGCAATTTGTCATTTAGAAGGTGTCATTGATCAATATCGAGCTTTCAGTAGTGTATTTGATTTCTATTAAAAATTATTTAATTTCTATTCTTATTATGTATCCACAGAAAGATCCTTCAGCCCCCACTCGTGTGCACCCTGGGATTATAGACTGGACAAGGGTTGTCCGTGTCTGAGGTCCTTTATTGAGAAAACACACAAGCAAGCTTAATAATGATGAGAAAACAGGATGCTTGGTCTCCTAGAAAAAAATTATCTAAAAGTGCAGCTGCCCAATACTTCTCTAGGCAACAGAGATTTCCTAGTTTATTACTCTGATATGCTAGTTTGTCTCATTTGATTTTTATGGATAGCCTGGTTTGATCATGTTTCCAGACATACCAGGTGCCTAAAGTGAGATTGAAGGTTTCCACCTTAGGAAACACTGCAGCTACAACAAATAGAAAGATGTTAATGTCACTAATGTTTTTCCACTGCTTCTGGAAGATGGACATATAAGTAATAGTGAGAAAAAATTCCATCCCAGTCTTCAAGGAATAGAGTTGGAATATTCATGGAGATTTTTCATCTTCACATGACTAATGAGTTGATGGAAAATTATACATTGCCTCACTGCATTATCACAAAGCATGTTTATCATGGTTTAATTTGAATGACATATCTGACATTTATTTTTCTGTTATTAGGACTAAAAAAACACAAAACCCAAATCAAAACCAAATTAAGGAGATAAAATAAACTTATGTGAAGGAAGCAAAGTAGTGTAAGTAGATGTACTGTTTAAGGAGATGGTATATTCACTGAAGTAATGAAATTATGTTGTTTGAAGAGAATATAAATATTTTCACATTAACTTGACATTATTTTAGCGGTTAACATTCAAAAAGATTCAGCCAAAGAAGCACAGGAGCTGTATTGAGATCTTCAGTACACCAGTAGGGGATGCCAAAAGAAAATGGAAAAATCCTTGTCCCATGAGCAAATACCTGAATTTTCAGTGGATCCCTTCATTTTTCATATCTTGATCTTTGAATTCTGAAGTCAGAAGACTAAAAAAAGGAATATTAGTCATAGAAAAATCACAAAGTAATCACTACAATGTAGTGATTATTAATCAAGTTACAGTGAAACTTTGCAATGGAAGAAGCAGACTACTTTATTGGTATGCAAGCAGCGCTCTGAAAAAGTTGATGATAGTAGGACTATTGCACATAATAAAGAATAGGGTTGTAAAGCACCAGCCAATATGTATCACCACAGGAAAAATAACCTTTTATTTTTCTTTAAGGAAGTTTCTAAATTTGAATTTATGATTTTAAAACATCATAATTAATTGACATTTCCCTCTGAGTTTGGCAGTTGGTTTATAGGTTCCCCTATGATTCATGATTTATTATTTATTATTATTTATGATTTATAGCGTATCATTTTGAATAAATTTTTTCTAATTTAAGTTATATTTCTATACTGTGTGGTAATTAAAACAATTACTTTTATTAAATGACATATTGGATTGAAACATCATTTTGCCTTATGAATTCATGCTGACTTGTTTGTTGTTTTTGGCATGCTTTTTCTTTACAGCATTAGCATTCTATGGTGCAGTTGCATTAAAATAACTGAGCTAGGCAGGCATTCAACCACAGGACTTCAATTATATGATGCTCAAAATTGTGAAATGTAACTTTTCAGTTCCAGCAGTAGAATTTACAATGCAGATGATTAAGTTTGCATAAGCTGTGATTCCCATGAACTTCCTTGAATATTGGAGAACTCCAGATGGAAAACAGAAAATAAGAAAGGGATAGACTCAAGTAGGTTGTGTAAACTGAACTGTCATGGTCTGGGGACCTCAAGACAAGAAAGATGTGGACCTATTGGAACAAATCCAGAGGAGGCCAAGAGGATGATCAGAGGTCTGGAACACCTTTCCTATGAAGACAGACGGAGAGATTTGGGCCCATTCAGCATGGAGAAGAGAAGGCATTGAGGAGAATTTACAACACAAGTACCTAAAAGGGGTCTACAAGAATGCTAGAAAGGAACTTTTCACAAGTGCATGTAGTGGCAGAACTATGGGGAATAAATACCAAATTACAGATCCATCTACTTTCCATTGATCTCATAAGACTAATCATTTCAGCTGGAATTTACACTTGTGAAAGTTAGGAGAGGTTGTGAGAAGATGCAGCCACAAAGGCAAATTTGGGAAAGAATACAAATTAAGAAAATGAACTGGGGTCCATATATATATACTGCACAGCTATATTCATTATGGCTCAATTTGTTCATCAGACAGCTTTTTTTAGTGTCAACTGACACTTTTCATGGCTTGTAACTTAGGTTTCAGTGCTGTGCTAATCAAATCTTTCTGTCATAAATACCTTGCAAAGTGTGACATATCTGACTTTGACAGAATAGGGTACTGTTCACCTTGACACTTCATTCGCCACTTCATCCACTTCATTCAGGGGAATCTAAAAATTACAAGGGAGTTGAAACAGATTAAACTAATGTGGTTATACTAAGGATGACAAAAATATTTTTTTTATATTTTATGTAACGCAATATATGTTCAGATTTTTTTTAAAATATCCTGTGATTTGCAATTTTATTCTCTTCTACCATTCAACAGACTACATTAAAATATTATTTCTATTGTCCAAATTATATTTCTTGAAGAAATATGTTGATTACTTTGTATCTACAAGATTATTCTTTTTTAATTATCCATTGCACAAATGATAATCATTTGTGCTGCACTGCAGCATCAATTCAGTAAAATAACAGTTTATAAAAAATTGTCTGTCAGTAAGGGGAAGAGAATTCTCCAATCTATAGGACTTCTGCAAGCTTTTATCATATTTAATTTACTTCAACATTCACATTATTTTCTTTCTAATTTCTTAGAAACTGAAAACGAAGAATACACAGAGTACTTAAATAATAAAATTGCAAATCCATTTTTCTATATAAATTAGCTGCTGAAAGAGTTAAATAAATTACAGGCTCAGTGCATAATTCCTGTCTTATTAATGCTGTCTAAATCCCAGTTTCCAAATATACCCTCCATCAAGACATGTCTCCTTCCTTTCTCCTCTATCTGCTGCTGTTAATCTACACATTTCCTCCACTTACGAATTCAAGAAACAACATTTCAAAGAGCTTTTCTCTGGACAGGAGCATACTGAAAATATTGCTGTTACAGTAGGAAACAAACAAAAAAAAAAAAATAAAAAAGTATGTGTTTCATCTCATTTACATGGCAGCAAAGTCTTCTTCTTGGGAAAACTATACTATCAAAGTGTAAAATATATTCAAACAATTAGGTTATTCAGGTGGAAAAGAAGAACAGGTTCTGGAAACATCTTTTGATTACAAGAATTTATATTCCCCCTCACTGATTTCCTTCTGAAACACATTTAACTTCATTCTTCTTTTACGTGTCAATTTGTCTACTGCAACACAAGCACAATGGCATTCCTGACAGATAACTGTTCTGTAATGCCTCCAAAGTTAGAGACTCTGCAGACTTGCTATGGACTTTTCTGATGCCTCCTACCCATTAGAAAATTTAAATAATAATTTGTTCCGTTATTTCTTGTGTAGTTCATTAGGATGCAGGTTATTGCATTTGGAGGAAGCTTGTGTGGGTTTGAAAAGTACCCTCATGCCAGAGCCACAAGAACATCTACACACCCTTTTTATGCATCTTCCAACTAAGCAATTCTCACAATAACTTAACTCATAAATGGCTTGCAAGCGAGTTGGAGAAACATGGCAAATATAAGTAGTGTTAAACTACAGAAGATTGTCTAGGGACACCGGATCTTATTACTTTAAATTAGTAAATGGGGATGGAATGTTTTGGTTTTTTTTTTTTTCTTAGTGGACTACAGAATCAATGGTACTTTGGAGAGTGTTTGGTTTCAAGATGACATTGAAACTAAGAGCATGGCTACATAGGAGGTGCTACCTTTAGACTGGAACATTCAGCTGCTGAAAGGCAGAGAAGAGAATAGCTGACTAGTGACAGCTCTGACAGGAAGAGTCTGAAGATTAACCTGTGGGAACAATATCAATATATTTCCAGGAAAAAAAAAACATTAATTTCAGAGGATCAAGCATCAATAAAAATAGAAGGGCAAGTAAAGACATCCTAGTGCTCTGCTTATCAGAAATATCTGTCCCTCCATATGACAGTATTTGGGTAAGGACAGTGCATTCATAAGGACAGGTGTGCCAGTTAGAAAACCTATGGAACAATGCAACACAAACTCACAAAATATACATCCCAAAATGCAAAATGAATAAATATTAATCTCAATCTTCCATGGAATTCATTATATTTTATTTACTTCTTTACCTTCAGCTGCTAAAATATATTTTTTTAAAGTGAAATTTATTCATGCAGCAAAGCTATATTTCTGAATGTCTTCATACCTGTACTAAACACTGAATTGACAAAGAGAAAGGCAGTGGAAGGAAACCTTGTCCATCTCTCCCTACTTGTAGCTTCAAGACCTGTGAGTGATTAGAAGTTGTTCACTTTATTTGAGATTAATAGTTTTACCAAGAAAGAATATTATCCAGCCTTTATCTTTCCTCTTGGAGCTGTTCCACTTTGTAGTAATAAATTATTGATTCAGTTGGTGAGAAACAATAGCATTACAGCCATAGAGGTTAGAGTGCACTGATGGGAAAGGAAATTTTCTTGTTCAGGTTCTTGCTTCAGTGAATATTCAAAAAGTCATCAGAAAAAAAGTTCAAAGACCAGTAATCCCAACTCAAATAACCTAATTAGAACAGTCTGTATGCATAAGAGACATCAAACAGGTGCTCTCAGCTGTTAGGGGAATACCCAGTCAGTACAGTATTGTCTAGTAAGGAGGCAGTAATTGCTGAAGTAATTTCATTTTTTATATTGCAAGTGAATGGTCAATACATTTTATTACTGGATAAAGTAAAATAATGACTTCTGGATCCTTTCAGAGGGGAAGGCTACCTGAATCTAAAGCTGCTTAACTCTGTGATAAGGTGTTTTGTCTTAAGAGGGAACTCTTTTCTTTGTACCGTTGGAATGCTTCCATAGCTGTTCACTCACTCTGCAGATACCTATTAATATGTCCTACTATCCCATGTAAATTTTTATGGGCAAAGTCACTGGATTCATAAGCATTCCATTAAGTCTATGAGCCCTATTGAGATGGATCCATGAGTCCCAAGGGAGCTAGCAGATGTTATTCTGGGGCCACTCTTATTAATGTTTGATGGATCATTGTGACTGAGAAAAGTGCTCAAAGACTGGATGACAGCAAATGTCATACCCATCTTCAAGAAAGACAACAAAGAGGACTCAGAAAATTACAAGCCAAAGAGCCTCATTTTTATCCCTAGGAAGTTTATGGAGCAGCTACTCCTGGAAACTGTTGCCAGGCACATTAAGAAGGAGAAAATAATGGAGTCAGCATGGATTCATCAGGGGAAATTCATGCTTGAGAACTTGTTAAACTCCTATGAGGAATCAGCTTTCCTGGTAGATGAAAGGAATATTGTCCACCTGGACTTCAGGCAGGTTTTTGACCTTTATGTACCTAGCAGCATACAGACATACCTGAAGGGATAGTGCAAGGAGGAAGGAACCAGTGTCTTTTCGATGATGCTCAGGGAAACGACAAGAGGCAGTGGGCACACACTGAAATACAGGAGATTGCCTCTGAGCAGCAGGAAGTAATTTTTTACTTTAAGGGTGACTGAAGCATGGCACAGGCTGCTCGGAAACACTGGGGAGTCTGGATCTTTGAGGACATTAAAAGAATGCCCAGATACAATCCTGGAGAACTGGCTCTAATAATCATGGTTTAATCAGGAGGGTTGGACCAGATGACCTCCACAGACCCCTTTCAGCCTCATTCATTCTGTGATAGTGAATTCTCTTTGAGATGCATTTCAAGGACTGGTATTACAAATTTCTCTGCAGAGATATGTCCAAAAGGACATGGGATTTAAGTTCCTCAAGTTCCTTAAGAGAAAAAGCCAACTTGAGTCTGCAAGTGAGTTCTAGAAGTAGTCTTCTAGAATGCAGAAACCCAAGTTGCATTTCAAAGGTATTCATGCACTTTATGCAGTAACTGGTCAATGTAGAACCCAATTCTTTTGTACAACTTCTCCCAGCAACAAAAACTCCAAAAGGTTGACACCACCATCACTCCTGTCCCAGGCATATTTAAAATACAAATAATAGTTTTCTTGAAAACCTATTTGCATAAAAGTTGCAAGGCATTTCAGGGATTCTCCACATTCTCATTTCTCCAGCCTCAATGGGAATTTGCTTCTCCAGATCCCCTGACAACAGCAGCTTGAAAGTATATTTAATAAAATATATAAAAAAACATATGATTTATAAGATAGAGTAAAATGGATGATTTGGGAATTGAGCTTTTGTTGATATTAAACTCGGTGTTCACTCTCTATGAAGTTTCTAAGAAAAATTGTGGAGCTGAAGCATAAATCTGCCACTACATGTTTTCCACACAACATTAATACTCCTTTTGAAGTAACACCCCTCCTAAAATCGTCAAACCTATGTTTTTACTAACTCTTCATTTCATGTGTGTTGATACTATCCCAGATGTAAGAGTGCAGGACAGCTTAATGAATCTATTTGGAAATACACCATAAAGTGTATTATTAGGACCATAAAATTCTACAAATCATACAGAATGATATTGAAGAGCAAATAATATTCCAATTAAAGAAAAAGCATCTAAAATTATAGACAATGTAGTTTAGGAAACAAAACAATGGTTTTAAAAGTACATGCCCATGTTTTGTTTTTTTAGTCTTATTTTATTGCTGAATGCAAATATCTTTTTAATAAACTTGTCACATTACAAATACATGTAACATTCCAGTAGAAAATAGGATAAGCAGAAGTAATTAGTTGGAATATGTAGAACAAAGAATTACCCTTAAAATATTTACAGCATTAGTTTTGTTATTCCCTTTGAACGGTATATTTGCTTAAATTAATTAAAGTTTTACAGGAACTTTCAAAAGGATATTTGCAATCTGAAATCTTAAACATCATACTTTCCAAGTATTAGAATTGACTGTTATGGTTTAAATTATTAACACAACAAAGGAAATAATTAGAAGAGTTCTTTAATAGAAGATGTTAATTTATAAATCATTTTTTCATAAATATATTGCTTTTAAAAATAACTAGAAGCAATCTGATAAAGGAAAATAAATGAGCAGGGTTTAAAAATTGTACAAGAAGTTTTATGAATAAGAAAATGGATCAGGCTTTAAATTTCCAGCCTCCAAGGTCTAGGTCAATAACTATCACATACTGAAGTCAGAAAAACAAATTTCAACTTCGAAAAGTGACATTCAAGTAAACATTCAGCTCAGAAGGCTGATATTATGTTACATCTATTGCAGTGAAAAAAAGGAAGATGACAATTCATTGATGCAGTGCAATAAATGGACAAAGAAGAAAATTTAAAGGAATTTAATAAAATTAAATGTGCAAAGATATGTAAATTATTTTAAAGGTATAGTTACTTTTCATATAAATTTATATATATTTATTTAAATATAATATTTATACATTTGTTTCAGTAGTGATCTTTTCTCAATGTATAATTTTGGACAGTAAACAGAAACTGGCATATTTATAACTCTAGAAAGAATTTTATTCATGAATAGACAGTGCAATCATCCTGTTGGTGGAAGATAAAATATTTCAACATATATTTATATTGTTAAGACACACATCTGATAGACCCAACTATGTATTTGTTATTCCATTAACTAGATTAACAACGTATGGTATGAACGTACCTCATCTACAAGTTATATTGCTTTGTACATCTTATGCATAGCTGCTGATAAATGGGACAATAACACATTAACAATGCTGAGGCTGTATATAACATGCCTTGAATGTTTCTTTTTCATCATTAATATTTAATAAATTAATTAATGTGTTGGAGTAATAAGCTTAAAGCTTACTTTGTGTTATAGCAGTGGAGCAATATATTTTGGCTACGAACAATAAAGCCACAAATAACTGCTTTTAGTTGGCAGACTCAAAGAAAATTATTTACACAATGCTTACACAGCACTCTAAGAAAAAATGCAAGCATTCCACATTGAGTTGATAAAAACATCTTAATAGGGTACAAGATGGAGAAAACTTCTCCTTTATTCATGAATTTAAGGTTTTTCCCTTCTTATTGCTACCTCGCTAATTGACAAGGAGTTTAACTTCACGGAATAAACTAGCCCAAAACAATAGAGAAAAACATTTGTCGAAAAGGTTACCCTACCATCATTTTCTGTAGAAAAAAAAATTCTCTGGCTATTACTGATTTAAAATAATTTATTTGTTTAAGTTTCTTGACCTGTATAGAAGTTCTGCAAGTGATTGATACCTATAGAGTAGAATGTGAAGACTACTAGATTATAAATCCTTGGAAGAATATTTTAAATATTTAAAGAACATAAAAATGTCTGTATGGGGAGAGATCAATGAACTATCTAGCACAAAAACATGTCTATGCCAATATTTAGGAAAGAATATAACAAAAACAAATGAAGAGGCAGCAAATCCAATAAAGAAACTTATGTTACTGATAATTTTTTAGAGTATTAGTGAATGAAACTTACGTGGTCCTGATTTGCATTTACTTACATATAGATAACAAGAAATAAGTCAGTGACTTAAATTGCTGAGAGTGTCAAGTTTTATGAAGACTACAGATATCACTCATCAGCAGCCTCAGTGGGCATTTGCCTTCTCCAGATCCCCTGACAACAGTAGAATGAGCTTGCAGTGCAAAACTTAAAACAAGTATACACCTCTTCACATTCAACCTTGAAATGGTCTCATGTTAAGGGATCACTGCTGTGCAGTGGTGTGGGAACACTACTCAGGTAAGAAAGAAATAAATGGAGGACCAAACAAGATCAGTTTAGATGCTGACTTTGTGTAGCATCTGGCTAGAGGTCTGAATGTAAACCAGTACAGATTCTTTTTTCACTTACTTTATGAAGGGTATTACATTTCTCTGAGGAGATGACAGCATTTTTATTTTCTGACAGTGGAATAACATTAAAACAAAACAAACAAAAAAATCCAGTTCAGCTGTTTTGTTAGAAACTGTGAAAAGTGTCAGTGCTTAGGTCTTCTGCAGTAACTGTGTGATTCAGGACTAAATTGGGCCAGTGATACTTTGAAATAAAGGCAGGTTACAGCTTTTTTCTGTAGGCAGTGAATTTATTCACAAATGTAAAAGTAACCACTGTCACACTGTGACATTCTGTGTTTCTCCATGTCCTTTCAAAATGTCCTGTCCATGTGCTATATTTTGCATCACATAATATAGCAACTATGACACTCATATCTAGTTTCTTTTTCTACTTCAATTTAGACTATAATTGTGCCACACTCTGTTTTACCTTCCCTGCAGTGATTACTCATGTGTGTAGTTTTTACAACAAGTTACTTAGGAAATAAACTAAAATAGAATAAAGGTGTATGAAGCATCAGTGAGCCCAAAATATGAATACAGTGAGAACAACTGCTTAGTCGCTACTTGATGCTAATATTATATTTTTAGCTCTGATAAAATAATAATTATAAATACATAAACCAAAAAAGACAACAAATAAGAGAGTGTAGGAAATACACGAACTTGCACTTTGGGACAGATTTTTTCTTCCTGTTTAATAACGTAAAAATCATTTGATAGCAAAATAATAAATAATCAGTCCCAAGGAGTGTCGCAGTAGGACACGGAAAGCACACGCGTGTTCACACAGCTGAAGGTGAGGGCGAAAAGAGGAAGTTTATTATCTGACTCCACTACTTATAGTTTTACAAAAGAGACAGGGCATTGGAGGGAGAAAGGGCCACCTCTCCCATGGCACTGGACAGATTACCAGTCCATCACGCCTTCTCCACCTCTATGAAGGAATGCAAACAACTAGCTGTTTACAGAACAAAGCATGGGAAAGCGTGTAACTAGAATGTAAATATCAGAAGGCTAAAAGATTCTAGAAGACCAGGGCAACACAAGGAGCTGTATGTAAAAAAGTCCTTGAGTGAATTGCTGTTAAAAATCAATGCTCTGACAAAAGGCAAAATTTTCAGGAAGGACATTGACCAGAAAGTTTAAACTTCTTCTTAATGTTCAGGAGCAGAAGGTGCCCCTGCCACACCTCCTTTTATTTGTGAGAGGCATCCAATCAAAATATTGTCGATAACCAATGATAATAAATACTTTGTTACACTGCAGAACAATACAAATATATATATATATATATATATATATACATCAGGATGTGAATGGTATGACCAAAAAAGGCGCAAAAACTGTGCAGTTTTCTCTGGAAGGCATAGTAAAACTTGCAAACATGGCACAAGTAGCAGATATTGCAGACAGAAAATATAAAACAAAAGATTAACATAACAGGTTGCAAATAGGCATCCTGATAAATATGTGAGAAGGTTTAAAGGAAAATGAAACCCAAGATAATCAGCAGTGGGCACAGATGAGATTTCTCGTCATTTAAGAGGGACAATCAGCATGAAAACACTAGTCTTGAAGGAGGGAATCCAGGTAAAAAGAATACTTCTGCTTCATTCCAATTTTCTTTGTTCTCAAATATGGTAACTAAGAATAACTAAGGACCATAGGCTGCAGTGCTGTTTGTAAGGCAGTAACTCCATGCTATTGTGTATTCAGTTAACTTGGGATAAAAGTTTCAAAGACTAACAGCTGTGTATATGAACTGCCTAATAATAGCAGTAACTTTCAAACTGTGCTCCTAACAAACTTCAGTTAAATATTTAAAAGAATCCAAGTGAGTCAGAAAATTGTCATAGTGTTGTAAGGTGTTTGAACCTTGATAGTGTGCCCAAGCCAAACCAACTGCACAGTGGTTGCAAAATGTATATGTACTGTATTATGGAAAAGTAGTAACATGTATAAGATGTAAGTGAAATGTATTAGAAGGGTATTAGGTAAAAGTTGTAAAAAGTGTAAGTCAATAAAATATATAAGTACTAGGTAGAAGTACTGTGTTAGGTAAAAGTAGGCAACACGTATAAGTAAAATGCATAAGTACTGTGTTAGGTAAAAGGTGTAAGTAAGATGTATAAGTAGTGTGTTATGTGGAAGTGATAAAATATTTAAGTGAATGAATTGTATAAGTAAGCAAAATATACAAGTAGGTTATTAAGCAAAAGTTGTAAAATGCATTTTAAAAAAAAGAAGCTTCTGCATAGTCTTATTGTTCTGTTGATCAGGAGGCATGAGTTCCAGCATCACAGTGATTCTTAAATCTCAGAGAGGAATAACATGCCTAGGTGTGTAGAAATGTTTACATACATATGTGTGTATTAGTCTGGTTGTGTTCTCTATATGTGTACATGTGTAAAGATATTCAGATTGAGTAATACATATCTACTAACTCCATTAAGTTGTGATTTTCATGGATAAACCAGATCAAAATCAGTTTTTTGAACAGTTATTGTACTTCTTTCAAAACAGGCCAACAGACACTTTCCACTGACTTCCAATGAGTCCCAGGTAAAGATGCAGTCTCTGGGAGTTCAAACTGTGATAGTAATTGCTGATGAAAGAAATACTGAAGCATGTTGAAATGTTCAAATTTTAAAGCAAGTTTTTGATATTGATCCAAATTTTCAGGTCTAGTAATGAAAAACAGAGGGAAAATATTAGTGGATTGCTGGCCTGCTCCACATGGTAACACCATCAGCTACGTCAAGATGGAGCAGTCTGCTAGTGGACATGGAGCAAGGTACATCAGCATCATTTCAAGTCCTGTCTGTTACAACCAACCCCACTTCAAAACCAGCCAAAACAGTTTTTGGTTACAGCCAAAACTCCACTCTGTACTGGATAAATTGTAAAGGTAAGCACACACAGAGATCTTCAAGGGCCAAAAGGTATTAAGCTATAATAGAGGTAAAATTAGTGGTAAGGAGTTATTATTTTAGTAATAGACTTTTATTATCTAATAATGGATATTGCATCTGCGTAACAGTAAAAATAGACATCACAAAGGTGGCTAGTAAATTAGTGAAAGTGGTAATGGTGTTTGAAAGTTTGAGATCTTTTATACGTGAAAAATTTGAAGGAGTAAAAATGGTTAAAATACAAACTATGGCATGCCTTAATAGCAGGCATCAATTAATTTAGTATTATTAATAAAATAAATAATGAATGTCAGTGTGAAAAACACAAAGCTACACAAATCAGCCAGTGTGAAGGCTTCTACTCAAATATAATTACCAAATCTTTCTTGAATGAAATTTAAAAATTAGGAAAACTGGCAAATCACTAAAAATGTTGATTTTGTGGTAAAATTGTTGCTTCATTTCTGGAAGAAAACTGTGCAAATTTTTTGCTGCTCTTGTGAAAGCCTGAAAGATTGTGCTATTTTTTTTTATATCTTTACCAGTTTACTATATATCCTGTGCACCTACTGTCAAAAACTGTCTCTTCCTTCATGGCTTTTAATCTATAATCTCTGCTCCTCCTCTATGTCACTGAGCAAATTCAAAAATTTGGCAATCTATAGTACACCAAAGCACAGCAAGCCATTTATAACTGTAATTCAAAGGCTGACAGATTCCATATGAGACAGGGCTTACTGCCTGCAGAATCTCTTCTATTTGACAGTGTACAAACTCACCAAATCCTTTGAAAAACAATAAAAAGGCATTTGGATATGTTAGGTGTTTGAAAACTAGCAAGTTTCCAATAAGTTAATGAATTAAACATATTATTCTGTCTTACTATTCATTCTTTTCCCCTGAAAGGATATCAGACAAAATAATCTGTGTTCTATAAAAGAGATTTATTTGAGAGGGCACTTTTTTACAGCTACTTCATTGTGGAAGCTGTTAAACAGCAAATGAACATAAATGCATGCTCCACTGAAATTTAAGATGAGCTGCCACTATTAGTTGAAGGGAGATGGACAGGAACTGTTTATGAAGTAAAGGGGGAAAAAACCCCACAAACCAACAATCATGGTAAAATTGGTTTCCAAAAGCTGCAGTTGTGGACATTAACATTAAAAATCTTGCTACTGTATGATGTGAAATTTGTAATGTTCTGAATACAATGGATATAAATACAGAATCACAGAAAAGTTGAGATTAGGAGGGTCTCTTGAGACTGTCTAGTACAAATGCCTTGCTAAAGTTGCACTAGCTGGAGCAGGTTGCCCCTGACTATATGCAGTAGGTCTTGAATGTCTCCACAGATAATGACTGCACAGATTTTTCTGAGCAACCTGTTGGGCAATCTCAGAATAAAAATGTATTTTTTCTTGTGTTCCAATGGAATTTCTTATCTTTCTGTTTCTGCCTTTCAGTTTCTGCCCATGTCTCTTCTACTTTTACCGGATACAGCTGAGGAGAGTCTGTCTCCATCTTCTTTATCAGTTATAAATACTAATAAGTTTCCTTCTGTCTTCCTTCCCTTTTCCAATCTGAATAGTCCCAGAACTTTCAGCGTGTCTTTGTACCAACAGATGCTTCATCCCCTTCAACTTTGTGGCCTTTCACAGCAATATTCATATCTCTATGGTATTTGTGAGTCCTGAACTAGGTCTGGCAGTTGAGATGTATCCCCCTAGGAAAAGAACCTGTCTTGAACCCCCTCGCAATAGTATAGCCAAGGTAACCTATTAGGCTGTCATCCTGCTTTGCCACAAGAACACATTGCTAAACACAGTTTCTTATTTGTGGAAAGGGATTGGTTGAAATAAAGGGGAAGTAATGCATTTTAGAGTGAGCACTTCTTAAAATTGTCTCAAAACAAGGCAACCAGGGGAAAAAAAAAAACCCCACTTACTGAAATAACTGTAAGTTTCATATGCAACAGTGTGTTTCATCATAAACTAAAGTAGAAGGTAGATGCTAATGCAACAGATGAAAATTTCCTCCCTTATGAAGTTTAACTAATTTAAATTTTATCTTAAAAGATGTTCAAAATTGTGGTAAAATTCACCTTCTATTAGAGTGAGATTAGCAACTCAAAGTTGTCAACAAAAACCTAAAGTTTATAAGTCAACATTTGAAGGAGGAAACATGCTATATAATCACAAAATTATTTAAATTAGCATGTTAGTGCAATGTCAAATAAAGACTAATACAATGAAGGTATTTTAATAAAATTAACATATTAAGCAGCGAAGGTGCAAAGGGCTCGGTTGAAAGTGATGAACAGTCACAATGCTTTCTGAAATCAGGAGAATTTTAAATTACTTTATGCATCCCAATTCATGTCTCATTAATATTAATATTGGTTAGACATCTAGGAGAGGGAGAAGTGAATATATACTTCCCAATTTTCGTTTTTATCTAAGAATTGTTTTCAGAGGAGGTAAATGAGCTCTTGTGGCAAAGCAGATCAGGAGCCTACTGGGTTACCTTGGCTATTCTACTGCTAATGGCTTCTTCCAGCTGATTCTTCTAATTTCATTCCACTCCTTTGTCTCCCACTATTGATACCAAAACTCTTTCCACTACTCTTTTGTGTCTCTGACAGATAGTAGGTAGAATAGCAGAAGTCAAAAGCATATCTTTCTTCCCTTTAAGTCCAAAACTGTTACTTTAAATCACTGGGGTCCATGAAGTACTTGCTAGATATCAATAAAACTTATTTCTTTTTAAGATGTTATGGATATGTCTTGCAACCAAACATAAAAAAATCCCCAAAAAACAAAACAAAAACACAAAAAAAAAAAAAAAAAAAAACCACCAAACCCAAACAAGCAAAAAACCCTCCAAAACAAACAAACAAGTCTTAAAGAAATCCATATCAGGTTATTTCCACTTACAAAAGAGAATTGATAAAAACAGGAATGGGTCTGGATAGTTATGAACCTGCTATACCATCTGCTATTTTAGTGTGAACATATACATTATTTAATAAATAAACAAACAAACAAATATCCCTGCAAAAATGTTACTGTTTTTATAAAAGTTAATAGTATGTTATTGTTAAATTAATAATTTATGAATAATAGAAAAATATTATTCAGATGTTCTCCATGAGGCTCAGACTGGAAGGCAAAATGTAGAAAGAACATTATAGGTTAAAATGCGTATGTTTGTCAGACCATTACAGGAGTAAAAAGTTTAGAAATTCACTTATTTTGATATACACATGCTTGGTCTTCCAATGATCAGGCTCAACTATGGAAAAAAGTAGAAATCCTTAACAGGGGCAACATACCTGTACAGAGATCAACAAGTTAACTTCTGGCTTAAAACACACACAAAATATATATCATATATTGAGGTTACAAATGAAAATAATTGATTTACTTTATTCTGTCAAAAGTGAACGTTCAGGTCAAAAAATGCTATGCAGAGTGTTGCTATGTATGAAACAACTGCAGTGACATTTGGGAAAAATTCTCAATATTAGCTCACCAAAAAACCCACACAAACATTGACAAAAAGAAGTCTGAAGATGACATTAAGTAAAGACAGAAAGAGGAAGTGAAAAGCCTAAACATCAAGAAAACATCATAGATATAGACATGGAAATTGCGTAAATTAATTAGGAAAAAAGGCATAACAGAAGTAACATCTAACAAAATGTCAAGAATGACAAACAGAAGTTGTAAAATATGAATTAAAGTAATGGCAGAACCAAGATGTCATGCTTTGCTTTTACTTTGCAAAAACTGAAATAATCCCCTCCAAATGACAAGCAGAGAAGCTTGGTCTTCTGAAATCTTGCCCTAGAATGGTTATGTTGGGTTTTTTAAAGGAAGTTTTCTAATGCGAAAGAAAAAATAATATTAGCATATATTCAACTCAATAAGTGCACTTCTCATCCAGTAACAGAGTAGGTAAAAAGTAACTTTGAGAAGACTGCTAAACCAGTAGAAGCAGAACAGGAGCTTTGAAGTTGCTTTTGCAAGAGAAGATAGAAAAAGTCCTTTGAGCAACTTATGATGAACCGCTTGTGTCAAACCAGCACTGAGTTCTGTGGTGGCCTGTGCAATTCACTGAGAGTCTAAGAAAAAAAAGTCAGATGTGACAACCATTAGATTGTCTTTATGAAATTCCTTCTAGCTTGTGTATATGCTTCTTAGCCTACTTTAGTATGGCATCCTACAGATCTATCCTTTTTTTTAACAGAGCCTTCTACCTCGGGGTGGATTGATAAAGGGAGCTCACTTGACAGGAAACCTCTTATGCAAGATTAAAGGCAGGATTTGCTTTGTTTTTTGCAGCCTCCTGAAAAACTGACATCTATGGGAGAGAAGGGCACATGGTCCCAACCCTGAGGCTGTCATCACAGACCATCTAAAGCCGTAGAGCATTTGAAGGTTTCACAAATCTGTTCTAAGGTTTGGAACTATTTTCTGACTGGAATATTAAGCCTTTCCAGAACGTTATGTAATTTTGTTTATATGGTAATTGAGAGGTAAAATGAGTGTTACCTTAGGCATAAGGAGATGATATGCTAAACTAAATTTTCTGTAGGTGCTCCTGGTGCATATATCACATTTTCCTAATAACGGCTTGTCATTACTTGGACGTTGTATTAAATGATGTGAAATTGTATTTTATAATTTTTGTACAAAACAGCAACTTTTGTTAAAGCAATATGTAAGATTACTAAAATTAACAGGGAAAAAAAACTTTAAAACTCTTTGTGAAGATTCATCTGGCTTTCATCAGAAAATTGAGAAGAATTAATCCAATGGAAAAACTAACATGTGAATTCTCTCTTTATACACATCTCTTTCCATACCAAGAAAATTATTAAACACTACTAACTTTATTCAAGAACATAATATAGAGAATGGAAGAATTATTTTCTTCCTCTCTACAGCAGTGAGGGGCAGCACTTTCAACTTTATGTTAACTAAAATATTTTCTGATACATACAGCATATTGCTGCAAGCAGTTTTCATGTTACAGAGATTTCATGGTTTGTCAGACTGGGGGAACCACAACACAAGCTGGTTCAGGCAGTTAAGTCCAGGGCCAGCAGTCTAAACAGGCAAGGGTGTGATAATCCAGTCATTCATGGTAACAAGCCAAGAATTTAAATACTCTGAAAAAAACAGTTCTAATAAGAGCCCCAGTTTCATTTTCAAAACAGATATGATATCTCTGGGGTTCTGAGATCCCCAGGACCCAAGACTTCTTTTTTTCTCCTGTCATCTCAGTAAGAAAAGATTTTGGTTCCATTGAATGTTTTAGAAACCCCAAGTTAATTTAGTGCCAGATGGAAAGCCCAGTCAGATAACTAAGAGTCCATGAAGTTTCAGAAGCTATGAAGTTTTCTGGGATTTTGCAGTTTCTGGGATTGTCCTGGGACTCAAGAAACTACAGAGCTATATATGCATTTATCAAGTAAAAAATTACTCTGTGTGATTCCTTTTGTTTTTTACTCTCCTGAGATTGTCACCTGGATTTGTGGATTTTCACTAATGTGAGCATTAGTAAAACCCTTAACACCATTTCTCACAGCATTCTCCTGGAGAAACTGGCTGCTGATAGCTTGGTCAGGTGTGCTCATTGCTGGATAAAAAACTGGACAGGCAGTTGGGCTGAGAGAGTGATGGTGTTGTATCTCCATGCATCCATCTGGTGGCTGTCCACAAGTGGGGTTCCCCAGGGCTCAGTACTGAGACCAGGCCTGTTTAATGATTTAATTAATGATCTGGACAGGGGGATAGAACGCACATTCACTTATTTTGCCGATGACACCAAGCTGGGCAGGAGTGGGGATCTTCTTTAAGAAAGGAAGGCACTGCAGAGGGTTATGGGTGGGCTGGATCAATAGGATGAGGACAGTTGTATGAATTAGTGGTGGACTTGGCAGTTTCGGGTTGATGGTTGGAGTCAATGATCTTACAGGTGTTTTCCAACCTAAATAATTCTATGATTCTGTGATTTACCATCTTTTATTTACCTCACTCATCAAGTAGAGAGAGTTCCTGCTTTGTCTAAGGAACACCTAATAGCATTCAGATTAAAAATTATGTACATTTTCACCATTCCAACACCAGCCTAAAAGAGTCACATGTACAAATAAGACTTCTTTCCAAAGATAGCGCATGATGCCAGAATGATATTAAACATAACAAAGAAAACTTCAACTCAGCATAAAGGGAAATATTTGGATTGATATTTGGGTGTCCAAAGAAACATTCATGGCTGCCCCAACAAGGCCAATGTGATGGGCTAATCAGAATGGTGATGATGACACCACCATCTTCAAGCAGAAAAAGAGAGTTCAGCACATATTTTACAAAATAAGAATTTCCAAAGCCTTTTCAGTTTTTTCCTCACTTAAATGATGTCTAAATCTATATTACTGGACCCAAAGCAATCTGAATATACACCCTCATGGTGTTCTGATTTTTGCCAAAAATCATTTAACCAATTTCTTTGACTGCCAAATCCAACTGATGAGATCAAATTCAGGCTATGAAAATTTTGCAAATGCAAGGAACAGCCCCATAGTCAAGGGTGTGCTAGATGCTAAGGACACATTTATTATTGTTCCAGAAATTAATCAGAGAAACTTCTTGATGAACAGCCAGAATCTGAGAATTCAGGAGAATTTCAATTTTGACATCTGTTTTAACAGATGTAGGTAAACCATGTCAGGGATGTTTTCCTGTCTTTGAAAATTATTTTTGGCCTAAAAGCAGAAGAGGATCCATTGCATCATTCTCAATATTAGGTGTCTGTATTAGTTTGCATTTCACAAGCAATGGTTTAATGCAACAAATTAACCTAATGTGCGTCCTTTGGGAAAAAAAATAAATTCCTCTTTTATTGTTTTTTACAGGTAATTGAGCATGAGCTATTATTTCAAAATATGAGGAGAAATTAAGGGTGCCCTTGCACTGTGGCACTAATTTGGAGTAATGGGAACTCATTTTTTGTCCTTCCCTGTCAAGATATTTATGCATCAGATCTGAAAACCTAAATGCTGCATGACTAGGTAAAATTTCCAAAAGTTGTTGAGGAATAGAAGTCAGACCATCAGCAAAACTGACAATGGACTTAATGTAAGAAAAAGGCTCTACAGTAGAAGGACTGTTAACTATAATTCTATGAGAAAAATATTTTAATGAGGTGGAATAAGATCCTGCAACAGGGAATCCCAAATTAGATATTTTCAGGACTAGTAGGCAGATTTTTACATAAGCCTACGCATTCTTTGATTCACATCCTAAGACTAGTTAGAGGACAGTTATAAGCCCTTACTTGGATTTAGCTGACTTGCCAACAGCAGTTACACTGATTTTCATGCTTTTGAGCATGTTCCTTACAGTCTACATCAGCAAAAATGGTGAGTGGCTTTTTTGAAGTCTTTACTTTCCCAATACCTCCTGAAATAGTTAATTTCTACTGCCTTTACCTTCAGGAAAAGAAGCAATCTTAAGAGTTATGAAGACAAAAACATTTATTTTGCCTTATATCATGGTTCACCCCTAGGCTAGAAGAGCCAAAGGGAAAATAATAAAACAAGAATGTAAGGGTGAAGTCAGAGGAAGAGATGATAGCTATTTATGCTGCTTCTGACCTTTTAAATATGGTCTTAGAAAGTGGCTCTAAATTTATCCTCATAGCAATTTTATGTGAAATTTATATGAAGAATTTTGGGGGGTTATACTTAGTCTAAAATTAGTTTTGTCTCTGGTGAGTTCACTATTTGTTAATTTATGTAATCTCTTGTTATGTGTATGTATCCATGTCTCATTACTGGCTTTGACCTTTTTGCCTTCCTCTTTTGAGTTTTTATGTTTATTTATGTATTTTTTCAAATTCTTATGATTCACATTTAGGAACTGATTTCTGTTTTCAGATCTGTCTGTTAATCTGTTGATTGTACTTGTTTACTTCCCATTTCTCATCATGAGTCTTGCACAAGATTCTATTGAAGTGCTCTAAAACACAAAATAATACACAGTTCAGAATAGATGCATCATTAGCACAAACTTGCTAGGAGAAAAATACACACAAGATATTTGCACATCTGTTATGGTTCATATTCTTTGGTAATGCTTTTATTTGACCAGTTCCTATGTATCTTTGAATATTTTTTCTGTTTACTTGCTGTCTTGTTAAGGTGTGACTAACTAGCATGAATTAATGTTTTGCAGTACTGAAAGTAGCCCACTGTTCTTCTTGTCTGCTTCCAGCTGCCTACCTGTTACAAAAATTGTTTTTTCAGTACTTTACATCTGACTCTGCGAAATATAATGTGCAAAGGAACAGCATCAAAAAAATAGCAGCTTTTCACAACAGAACTTCTTACAAAAGTACAGGTACACCTGCCAGTTAGAGCACTGGATATTTGGCCTCGATTTCATCTTCAGGGAATCCTCCCTGCTTGACTTCCATTTTAATGAGAAAAGCAGACATCACTGTGGCCAGTCTTATTTATCAATGACGTGGAAGAGAGGATCAGTTGCAGACTCTGTCAATTTGCAGATGACACCAACTTGGGCAGGAATGTTGATCTGCTGGAGGGTAGGAAGGCACATCAGAAGGATCTAGAGAGGCTGGATCAATGGGCCGAGGCCAATTGCATGATGTTCAATGAGACAAAGTGCTGAGTGCTCCAATTTGGTCACAACAACCCCCTGCAGCACCTGGGACAGGGGGGCTGGTGGGGGCTGGTGGAGAGCCGCTGAATGTGAGCCAGCGTATGCCCAGGTGGCCAAGAAGGCCAATGGCATCCTGGGTCATATCAGCAATACTTTGGCCAGCAGGACATAGCAGAGCACATTTGAGGTGTTGATGCTGCACCTCATGTCTTGTGTTCAGTTCTGGGCCTCTCACCAAAAGAAAATTGAGGTGCTGGATTGTGTCCAGAAAAGGGTAAAAAAGGTAGTGAAGGGTGCAGAGCACAAGCCTTAAGAGCAGCTGAGGGAGCTGATGTTGTTTAGCCTGGAGGAAAAGTGGCTCAGGGGAGAAATAGCTTCAACTTGTGTCAGGGGAGATTTTAGATAGGCAACAAGGGAAAATTATCTTCCAGCAAGAGTACACCTTCTTTGCTCCAGCCCTTCTCCATGTTTTCTGTGACCTGGGATTCCCAAAGACTGGTCTCACTAACAAAGACTGATGGAAAGAAAGCATTCAGGACATTCACCTTTTCCACGGAGAAGATGTACGTGCTAGGTATCGGTCTTGATGTCAATGACAAAATATATAAATATATCAGGAGAAATGGAAGCTGGGACTTAAAGTACACATTTCCAGTAGATTAGAAATTCACTGCCAGCAATGTGAAAAAACACCCCAAACTCCCAAACCTATATCTACAGAATATCTATATACAAAATATATAAACCTATGGAAAAAGAGAGATTTTAGGCTCAGAATACACCTAACAGTGTCTGTTTTATTTTCTAAGACAAATGGTTAGCACACTCAGAGGGACTGAGCTGTGAGCAAGATATATGCATACATAGACTCACAGTTTTGACTGTGGAAATGAAAAAAAAGTGTTTCTTAACATATTTGCAAAAATCTTCTTAATAAAAGCTCCAGACCATTCCAAGAGATTGGTGCTATTAGGAAACAAAACACACTTTCAGATGCTCTAAAATTCTCTATAACACATACGATTCAATATTTGGCTGTTTCCTCGATAAATTAGACAGAGAAAAAATTCTCTTAGTGAACTTCACATATCTAAGCCACATTTTTATTCCAATCTATATTTCTATGGAATAGTTACTTGTTTCAACACTACTTTGAATTTCTATTTTTGTGGTATAGATTATGCAGAAATAAATAATTGCCATCAAAAGCTTTGTGTGCTCACAAAAACACACAAACACATACACAGGATCTTCCAGCTGAACTGGAAGTGCTACCATTATCTGAATCTCTTAAAAAAATCTCTTAGCTGTCTTTCCCTCAGGATGTTATCTTTCTGTGGCTTTATTTTATAAGTTACACTGCCTCAAACAAGCAGTGTAGGTTATATGTGTAGATTTGACACACAGGAACTTGAAAATCTCTAAGATGGGGCTGACACCAGAGCTGACAATAAAAGTAGACTTGATCAACACAAGTGACAATGAAAAATGCTTGTACTGACTAATTTCAATGGGGACACAAGTAATACAGACTCTTTAGAGCTTTCAATCTCAGCTTCAAACAGAGCACATGCAAGTTGATATGATTTGTCTCTGTCCTCACTATGAGCAAGGTATTAGGTTTACTAATCAGTTTATCTAAGAACTTCGATATTTTACTGCTGGTTCTGCATCATTTAGGGGCAAAAAAATCTTGTAGCAACCATTCCCAATTTTTTTTTTCTTTTAAACTATCATTCCTATGAGCACATTTTTAGATATTTTGTAAACTACTAGGGGAAATCCCAGAAAAGCTCATATGCACTTTTCAACTGCTATGGAATTTTTAGAATTTAATCTGAAGGATAAAAGGGTAAAAGAATGGAAAGAATTTTATGAAAACCTAAATGCCCTGGATATAGGAACACAAAGAAAAACAGCAGACATTTAATTGCCATCTTCACCTATACAGTTAAAAGAGGTCTGCCATAAAAATTACATGCAATCAATATGAATGCAGCTATAAACAGAACCACACATGGCACCCTGCAATTTAATTCTGTCCTTACTACTGCTGGGTTCCACTTCTATATTTATAGTATGCATAATGAATGAATACATTTTAGAACTGATCCAAGGAGGAAAAAATCTCTTTCCTTTTTGACATATTCAGACTCAACTACTTGTTTTTCTTAAATTCAAATTAAAAATATATTTGGGTTGTAGCTGAGCTGAGGAAGAATTGAGTTTGGTTTGTGTAGCAAAGAAGCTATGTGAAGGAGAACATTTCATTAAGAAAAATAATATATATATCATAAACATAATAAAAAATTCAAATAAACAATATAATAAATTTTCAAAAATAATAAACAGTAGCAAATGTCAAATTATTAACAAATGAATAGATATATTTTTTCAGCTGTACAGATATTTGTCTGTCAATGACTTTTAAAGCCTGTCTTCCAGCTTACCTTAATAATAATTTTAAAAGTATTTACCATTTAAATATAAGATAGATAATTTAATGGATGATAATTTTCCAAGTATTGGTGATTTTTGAGTGTCTTTCTATGACCACCTTATGCAACTTAACCTTAGTTAGCTCTGCCTGAACACTTGGGTCCTGAAGCATGTATTGGGGATTCAGTTTCTGTCCTGTAGCATTATGATGGGTAAATTCATCCTCTGCATTCAGATTTTTCTCTTCTTTAGTGAAAAAAAAATATCTAATAACTTAAAATGTCTACGTAACTCAATGAGAATTTCAAATACAAGCTTAGTGACTTATTTTTAATTAATTATATAAAATAAAATTTTAAAGACAATAGAGCTAAAAAGTAACATGAAAAGTATCAAGAAATAAGTCAAAATACCTCTCTGTTTTCATAGCAAAGGAGTAACAACACTGTTGGTATGTCTGAGGTGCATAAAAAGATGTGCAGTCAGCAGCTCAAGGGAGTAAGCAGGTCTCTGCTTTACTCCTATGAGACTCCACCTCCAGTGCTACATCCAGCCCTGGAGTCCTCAGTACAGGAAAGGCTGCTTGGACCTCTTGGAGTTTGTCTTGTGGAGGAGGACCACAAGAATGATCATAAGATTGAAACACCTCTCCTATTAGGGAAGAGAGGCTGAGTCAGTTGTGGTTGTTCAGCCCAGAGAAGGTTTCAGGGAGATCTCATTGTAGCCTTTCAGTATTTAAAGGGTGTCTGTAAGAAAGATAATGACAGACCTTTTTTAGCAGGGCCTGTAGTGATATTCTTTTTTAAACTAAAAGAAAATAGATTCAGATCAGACGTAAGGAAGAAATTTTATAAAATGAGAGAGGTAAAGCAGTGGAACTTTTTTCCCGGAGAGGTGGTAGATGCCCCATCCCTGGAAGCAATCAGAGTGGACAGGGCTTTTGAGCAAGCTGATCTAATTGAAGATGTCCCTATTCACTGCAGGGGCAAAGGACAAGATGATTTTTAAAGGAACCTTACAACCCAAAGTAGTCCTTGATTGCATGATGCTATTGTTACTACGGGCTGAAAATAACAGGTTTAGAACGGATGTGTTGCATTCACGGTTTGTAGTTGCCAAAATCCTTGCTAGCAGGAAAACCATAAAGAAATGAACATTTTGTAAATATGCAAGAATCTTTTTCTGCATGTTTAAGAGGGTGGGTGTGCATGCCAAACAGAGAAGAGATTATTTTGCTTTGCAGTTTGTGTCTATGATCAGACCCAAGGTCTTTGAATGGGTCCCATAGAGTGTGCACAGAAGACCTAACCAATACCACACACATCATGTCTGCCTCTATGCGTTGCATTATTGTTTCTATATGTGCTGCAACTCTGAAAGTTGAGATCTGTGCTTTCAAGAGTCTGAATGTGGCAGATATGCTCATATCATTGTCTATGCCATATAGAAACACATTACACAGAGATTGAACTGCCCATGCTGCCATGGATCCTGGGGTCACCTTGGAAAAGCATATGTTTTTCTTTGTTGTTGGAAACTACTAAATATTCTTCTATTCAGACTCTGTAGCACCCTTTTTCCATGCCTCATCTCCTGCTCTGATATAGCTGCCATTATAACCAAGCTTGTACTTTGTATTCACAACATTATTATTCAATAACCTTTCTTTTCTGTTGAGAAATTGCCTTCTGTCCTTGTGTTTGACCTTAGAAGTGAAGCAATTCTAACTATCAGACATTTCTTTTATTTTAGTTTTTGTAAAGCAACATCCACTCTTGCAAAATGATTCATAGAATCATAGAATGGTTTGGGTTGGAAGGAACGTCTTAAAGGTCATCTAGTTCCAACTCTTCTGCCATATTTGGGAAACTATCCACTGGACCAGGTTGCTCAAAGCCCCATCCAACTTAGCCTGGAACATTCCTAGAAATGGGGCATCCACTACTTCTCTGGGCAACCTGTTACAGTGTCTCACAACTCTCACAATGAAGAAATGTCATAAAAATATTCTAAAAGAATAAAGATATCACCTCCACTGTTGCTGAGAGACTGTTTATTCACAATCAAAGTTCCCAAGCTCTAATTTTCTCTGCAACTGATTTTCTCCATAACCTCAGATTTTTCTGCGATTTAATTGGCTCAGTTTTACTTTGGATTGATATTAACTAATTCAGTGTGATTCTTTCGAAGACATAGTAGAGCATTGCTCATGATATGAAAAGAAAAATGTTACATGAATGCATATTATCATGTTTAGATACTTTGCATCAGCCTGCTGCTTGTTGATGTTGCCTATAAGCAAGAATTAATGACATGAACTGTATTTGACAAAAATGTCTTCAACAATTTCTAGAAGTAGAGTGCTATGAATGTACTAGAAGCAATGACAATGTCATTGCACTCAGGCTGACAGGCTTTGCTAAGAGGCAAGGAATGTTAACTTAGGCTTAGATCTGTTAAAATATTGTATTCTGGACATGGCTTCCTCTGTTTGGCTGTTTTGTAGTGCCAGCAGGACGAACATCTGACAATCTGCAGCAGCAAAAGCCTGTGACCTCAAATAGATTGACCCGCTCATGCTGATATTGTTTATTTGGCTACTGGAATGAAGCTGATTTATGCCAAGTTGGTTTAGAGAACTTAGAAAACACTGTATAACAGCATGTATCTATCCAGAACTGACCATATACATCTGTCCAAGATTTAATCATTCACCAGTCTTCCAGATTGAAGGGAATTCCTTTCTATGTTTTTTTCAAGTGTCAGGTTTACTGTTTTATTGTTACATACATTTTTGTATCTGTTAAACCTATAATGTATTCTCTATTTAAGAAGTTTAATTAATGCTAGATAATACAAATGCCTGAAAAGATTTTACCTACTCAGAATTCTTAATCTGATTTTATATTTTAAATAGCACCTTTTTTTCTGTAATTAAAAAAAAAAGTAGTTAATGGACTCATCAACAGCAAAACCAAAACCAAATCCTTTTTTAAAAGATTTCATCTTCAATGTGCCTAAATTTTGCTTCTGCTTTAAAAGGTACAGATAGAGAAGAAATGCAAAGGGAAGGCCATGATTTATTCTCAGAAGCCACATTTGAATATAAAATGTTCTCTTCAAAAACTTTAATAAATATTTGTAAGAAATATAGCTGTGTTTTAGGTACTAACATAAAACTATATCTCTGATCACCATAATCAATCATTTCTTTGCTAATTCCTACTGACCATTTGTCTGGGAAGCATAAACTTCTTAACTGTGTTTTGACACATTAATTCTACAATTGTCTAGTATTTTGAGACAGAATAATTTCCTCAGTGTATAATCTGAAGTCTATTTATGCTCAAATAATCCTTTCTTTCTTCTAAAACTTCAGTATAATTTTTGACATTTCCTTATCCTTTTTGCTAGGACACATTTTATGAATACCAATAATTCCACTTGTGTCTAAGACAATCTCATTAGATTAAGCTACAGCTTCAGCATTTCAGCTTCACCCATGAAAGATCTTCACTATACAAGACATGTTTTTCTTTGAATTCTAATTTCTTATTTGATAGTTCCCCTCCTTCTTTGTGGGTCCTTGCAAAATATATTTTTTCTTAGAGACAGTAGTTGTCAATGCTGTGGTGTGTTCTTGCTGCCAGATCTCTCTCGGTTTAACTTTTTTTTTTTTCTTCTGGGTGTATGATGAAGATTTGATGTAAGATTTATCTTATCACAAAACAAACGACTTTCTCTAACTTTAAATCAGGTTCTTAATAACCTTTCCCTCACTTTTGGGGATTACTATTATAACACTGTTTACTGAGGTTCTAAATACCTTCCAAAGGTCTCTCACTAATCTCAAGACTACTTTTAAGTCTCATTTTTGAGTTTCTTACATAAGTCTTATGAAATATAGACTTCATATTCTCTTAAACACAGACTCCAAATCTTTTAAAGGCTTACATTTTCTTAACTATCTTTAAATTTGTTTTACAGCCTTCTAAACAGCTATGAATATAGTGTAATTGTATAGATTGGATTTTTTTTACCTATGAGTGCCTTATTTAAACCTTTTTTTTTTTTCTATAGGTTCACTTGTCATTCTATTTCTGCTGCTGCTATCTTGTAGTGACAAATTTTGCTCTAATTTACAAATTATAATTCTATTAAATCCTTAAGATGAAAAAGGAGTGATTTTTTTTTCTTTTTGTCAGTTAATAATATGAAATTAATTTTATATAGGCTAAGATGTCGCAAAGGTACTTTTTCCAGTTCGAACATTCTAGTATGTATCAGTTATCTTAACATTTTTCTAGTCTACAATAATACTTTTAAACTTTTCATCAGAATAGATACTATGCAGTTTTTATAGTAATATCTATTTAAGGCTATATCATAATCCAAAAATATGACAAGCAAGTGCAGTAATACATACCAAAAAAAAAAAAAAAGAATTAAAGATGAGATTTATGAGAATCAGTGAAATAGAAGAGCTTTAAGTTACAGTTTTTTCAAGTGTGATCAAAGATGATTGACCACTATTTATTGGTCTGCAGTTTCATGTGCGATAGAGAACAGAAAAAAAGTTGATCATAAAAAGACTGAAAGAAAAATTAAACTGTAGAGAGGAAGGACTAAATTGAATGCACTGGTGAAAATTAGACAATGATGGAAATCAGGACAAGAGTGAAAAAATTTCACTTGAAAGTTTCTTTTAAATGATGAGAAATGCTGAAGTGTAGACCTTAACAAAGGATAAAATTCCCTTCTCCAATCTGCACTGCAGTTCTTAATGGTATATTCTGCAGCTGCCCTTCATACAGGGCTCCCACTGATATTAGTAAATGCTCTTTTCATAGAACTATTGCAGAATATGAATAGAAATCAAGAAGATAAAAATTTTGCTGTATAGAAGGGCTGCCTGATGTTCAGAGGGAAGCTCCTGTGTTTCAGTTTCTGCTTCTGGTCCTGTCATTCGACACCATGGAAAAGACCCTGGGTCCATCCTGTTACACCCTCCCTTAAGATATTTATATACATTGATCCCTTTCCCCACAGCCTTCTCTTTTCCAGGGTTAAGAGTCATAGCCTTAAAATACCATTTTAAAATACCTAATTAAGGAGTGTTATTAAAGAATTTATAGAACAATAGGCAAATTATTTTTATGATTTATTTAATTTGGAATCAACGCTGGTATCAATTTAAAGAATGCATAGTATGCTAGTTGACAAAGTAATTACTTTATACACGTGTATGTGGTGCATATCTGGAGCTGAATAAATTTGTAGAATTGCTATTAAAATACAACTTCATTTTAAAAGGAAAAACTAATGCAGTGTTTAAATATTTTTAAGGTATTTCAGTAAACAATCTTCATGAGCCCTAGCATTTCATATATGACGTGTTTTAATACCTGTACTCAGTACAAGTATTCAGTTATAACAGTGAAAGGGATTTTCAAATATCTATCTGTAATTTCTTTCAAAGAGCAAATAATTAAAAAAGTTATAGTTAAAAGAGTAAAATTGTACATTTGGTAAACAAAGAAAGGGAAAGGAAAAAAGGAATTTTTAAAATTCAGACTACCTCATTCTAAACTGACTTGGGGTCTAAAATAGGTGAGCAAGATGTGGTTTTTTTGTTGTTTGGGGTTTTTTAATCCAAACTAAGATAAAAACAATAGAAAACACGGATTATAAGGAATCCAAAGGAATTTCTGCTCAGAGAAAGCAAATAGCTTATTCCAAAGCATAGCAATTAGTGAAAAACCTTCAACTTCTCATCTAACTTCAGACATAGGCAGTCTGCTTGTCTCTTTGATGTATTGACTCGAGGATTTATTTATAATCAATACAGAGTAGCAGGAATTTTTATGCTGTGATTTAGTTCATCTTAAGTAGATATCTTAATTCAGATGAATCACATATTTGCAACTGTCTGTTTTCTTTCATTAACTATAAGCAAAAGCTGAGAACAACTACCTAAGATGCAGACTTCTCCATTTAATTGGATAAACCCCCTCTCATTTCAGTGAGTCTTGGATTTCTAGAACCAAAAATGTAGTTTTTTATAATTGTATAATATGCCAAATTAGTCCAAAATAAGCCATGAGGGGAAGAGGATGGCTATTAACCCGAAAATGAGTGATTCCATTCACTCTAGGACTGATTCTACTAACTTCCCACTAAGACAAATCGATTTGGGGGTACTGAGCTGACCAGCTTGTATGTAAGTTTTAATCACAACTGAAGTCCTTGGTGCAATAAACTTTCCTTGGAAAACAGTAAAAAAAGTAGTAATTCATTATCTTCAAGTTTCTAAATACAATAATTTTAAAATAATTCAATAGTTAAGCAAACACACACATTCCCCTTCACGTGTCCCCTTCCACACATACCCAGGCACCTTCCCCCCGACACACAGCCATGATCAGCACAGCAGATCATTAACACCTCAGAAAATACTGAAATGCTAAATAGCTCTCTTCTTGTGCAAAATATCTTGAACAGTAATGGGAAAATTTTATTTTAATATCCACATCATATTTAAAACACAACATTATTTTATTTGCAGAATATTTTCATTTAATTTGTTTAATTAAAATCACTTATTTGTCATGTGCTGTATTTCTATGAATATTTTCTTTTAAAAATAGAAAAGAATTTTATGATATATTTTCAGGATAAAACATTGGCTTATACAATTTTGAACAATAATTATATGGAAACATTTATTTGTCCCTCACTATGGTGGAATAATCATTTACAATGAAATATTTTACATTTAAAAGATGGTTTCAAAGAATTTTGATCCTCATTGCTTATTCATTGTAAACAGTAATTTCTCAGTGAATGGAAAATATGTGTGGTATATCTACATTAGTTTAAACACCCGTTACTACTAATGGCCAGGCTGAACTACAGTAAATAATGCCCTGAATGATGTTTTGCCTTCTTCTTTGTCACTTCATGACACAATAAAGTGTTGAACTAGAGTTTTCCTTTTTGATAGTCTCCTATGTTGAAACCCATCCCATGTATTTTATGTTGTAATTCTTACATTTTTAAAATTTGACATGTTCTGCATGATTTTCATTAGCTTTTCTGTTATAGTAGTGAAAATCTCACATAATCACAGTTTTATGCAACTTTGAATTTATAGCAACAACTGAGAGAAAACTTGCTCCCGTACTTAAATGTGAGTTCCTTTTGTATTCAAAGTTTATTTCACAACCATCAAGAGTCTCATTTGTTCCTGCTCAAAGTCCCATTCAATCTGACCTTGAACACTTTCAGGAATGGGACATCCACAATTTCTCTGGGCAGCCTCCTCCAGGGCTTCACCACCCCCACAGTAAAGAATTTCTTCCTTATATCTAATATATGCCAGAAATAATAAATCATATAAAATCTGAGGAAAGTTTTGAAATTGTTATGATTTGAAACACTTTTTATATTAATGACAACTTACAGATGACTATGTTGATGGGAATTTGAGCTTGACACATTTTGTAAAGTGCATGGAATTTAAAATTAAAACCAGTAAAATTACAAACTTCTTACAATTTACTCTTTCCTCTGATATTCAAAGTTGCATATGTCAAATCTCTATGTTTCATACAAATTTCTCAGACACCCTCAGATACAGTTTTTACTTCAGACTAAAATGTGGTTTATATAGAACTCTAGTACTAGTGAAGCTTCTTCAGGGCATAAGGCAGAACATCTTCTCATTGGATTTGTATACACAATACATTTTATCCAAACTGGAGAACTCATCCTAGGTGTGTTACATCCACAATTCTTACTGCACCGTGCCTCAAGATTGTGTGAAAGTGATCCTGTGGACCTTGCACATAGCTCACGGGATACAGATGAGAGGTGATGCTGAAGAAGTTGAGGGAGAGAATGAAGAGCGCATGGCCCAGTACAGACACCAGAAACTACTTTTTCATATGATCCACAACCTGAAAAACTGTTCAGCTCTATTTAAAGGCTGTATTTGACAAACAGGCCTGAAACAGACCTTCAACATATCTTGTAGATCAAAAGACCTTTAAACAAATTACCCTGGCCAGTCACCTTGCTGCTGATAATTCACATTTCACCCCAGCTAATCAGGCTAAACAATGTTGTTGCAAAAGTATTGTGAAAAAACGTGGGCACATATGCAGGGGAAAATCCCCTTAGATGATTCCTCAGGTAAGTGTACCAAATTATGTACCCTTATCTACTGTGCAATATCTAAGTTGGTGAGTTCACCATATGTCATCACCCCTTTAGAAAAGAAATGTTTGATCCACAAAAGATATTTACTATGTTCCATCTATCTGCTTCATTTCAGCCAATGAATAGCCTATGTTCCATTAGCCAAGTGTTTGTAGTTGTATATTTCTTTAAACTGTGATAATTCTTCTTTTTCTAAACCCAGACACTCTCTATCCATGGTTTTCAGGTGTCCATGTTAGGATTGTAATTAAGGTTCACATTTACTGAGTCAAAAAATATCCTTCTCATTATCCTTTTATTAAATTACTGACATCTAACATCAGTCTGGGATCTGGAAAAAAATCTTAATTTGCTGTTTGCCAAGTATCATCTATGTGATACAAATTCTACTTGTAAATCACACCCACACATTGCCATATGATACTACTAGTAATGTGTTCACAACCTTTTCTTCATCGCTAGTTATTTTGGTGAAGTGAATGATTAGAACATAAGCAATGGCATTTGTTCAAGATGTGCCAGAAAGAGCTGCAGTCTGTTCGCTTCCTCACTGCCCACATTAGCACTGTGCTGTAAAAAAGAAAGATTACTAGGAAAAGTGCTACTTTTAGTCAAAGTTTGTAAATGATATTCGGAATACCTTGTTAAATGTCAAGATGCTATTTTAAAATATGGCATCTTAAGGGAAAAAGTCAGCTTTAAAGAGGTTTTGAGATGGTTGTTTCTGGGGGGAAAAAGTTGGAGGCATCCTTAGGTCTTTAGCCATTTTGAAGATTGTTCCTTCATATCAAAAGGAAGGAGGACAATATATGCAACTCATTTTAGAATGGTTGTGTATATATTTCTTGTTGGGATTACTGGACATATATTCTTGTAAAGTCAAAGGACTGCAGTTAGCGCTCTACTATTTTTCTCGCCTGACGTTCATCTGCATTTGCTCCTATATCCAGAGTCTCAATTTATTAGTGCTGCTATAGTCCATCTATGCATTAGAATATGCAACTATAGCATGTGTGTCATACTTTCTAGTTAAAATTGGCTGGAACTGAATTGGTATTTACATTTGCTTATATTTCAATATTCTTATTTTGACAANCTGGGACTCATGGCAACTAAGAAGCTCTCTTGCTTGCTAAAGTGGATTCAGAAAAAATTTGTACTGTTAGAAAAATTGAAAACGACAACAATAGAGTCAATACAAATGCTGTCAGAGAAATATTCTACCCCAGGAGTAACATGCCACTATTAGGAGATTGTATAAAAATATTTGTGCACATGTCCAAGTTCTAGGTTGTTTAAAGTCTTCACTCTAAACATATTTTACATTTTGGCTATATTAAAAAAAAAAAATCATACTGGAAACGAGTATCTCTTACTGGCTCAGGGCAATACGAACTGCACTTCTTCATTACTCTAATTGATTGGATTTCAGGGAAATTGACACCATCTCCTTTCCCACAAATTTTCTATGAAACTAAGGAGTGGGAGAAAACCTGAGACACTGAAGATATGATTTTGTACTTCACAAGTTGATTTTGCTATTGGTTTCAGCAGCAATCCATATATCAATTCTTCCCTTTGACCCAACAGCTTTTTCCTCCTTGGTAATTTAGCACCTGGTTTTGGCAGATTAAGGAACACTTTTACTTTGTGGTTTTGAGTTTTTTGTGGTTGAGTTTTCTAACTGCCTCGTTCTTGAGAACAAATCATATATGACATATTATCACAATCCTTATTTATGCCACATTTTCCATTGCAAATTTTTACAGATTATGTAGGAAAAGACAACAGCTTCAAAGACTTGTATAATTTTCACTTTCCTGCCAAATGAGCCCTCAGAGAAGAGACACTCAATTGATTCTTCTTGTATTCTACTCCCTTCCATTCAAAGCACTCAAGACACAGTGCCTTTTCAGCCATCAGTTGCATCAAGGCAGTGGGAGAACTTTATTTTACTGAGAACACTCAGTATGGTCCAGGATTGTAAATCTGTAAACTGCAAGCTTGTGTATTACAATATGTGTCAAGAGCCATGACAAGACAGAGTTCCAGGACAGCCACACAGATCACTATCAACAAGCTGAATCTCACTTGGAAGTACATGAGAGGATTATATCATTTTGATTTGATTTTTGTTCCAGGAGAAGAAAGTAACAACATGCAGTAGCTGTTGTTTCTCATGTGGAAGCTCAGAATAAGATCATGCAGTCTTCATTCCAACAATGTTCCTGCCAAAGTTGCAGGTAACTGTAGCAAGGAAAAAAAGAAGAGAAACATAATAATCTGTAGAAGATTTTGAAATTGTAGGGTAGGGACTGTAGTGTATATTTTAAATGATGGCTCACTGGTCTGGCACTGAGCCCAAGCAGAAACAGATTCTGTAAAAAAACCCCAAATACACAGGTATTTAAATACATTATTAGTAGGTAGTTGTCCTTCTGTGCTAAATGCCACTGGGTCCAAGAGCAGCATAGTTTTTCCAGAAAGACTGTTTTAAATCTTACAACTTGCAGCTCTAGTCCAGGCAATCCCTGTAAGTAAGAAAAATAATCTGAGGACGTCTGTGTGATGGGAAACTGTTCCATGAGTCATGTATATATTATAGACTCTCCCCTTGGAAAGCACCTTTGAATTGCCCATGTCTTGAAAAGAAAAGAAAAAAAAAAAAAGATAATCTTAGCAATAGGAGTCAGTGAAATTTTGCTCCATTTGTCCCTTTTTATCTTTCAGAGATTAAATCTTACCTACATTCCACTCAGACACAGTGATGGACAGGAAATTTAAAAAAGCAGAAAACATTTTAATTTCGATGGAAGAAATTTTAATTTCGATGGAAGAAATAAACTGTATTTTTAAATTTACTATTTTTCTTTCCCAGTAAATGGTGTTGAATTTCTAACAGGAAAGGAGAAAGCAAAAATTCTTAGAAACTCCTGAAAAATATTTTTTTTGCTGAGACAAGTGTATTGAATTACCACCATTACACAAAATAATGAGAGGGAAAAATATAATTGGGCAGAACTGCACATTGTTCTGGGAAAAAACCTCCAGCAGCAGTCTTACAGATATCAGTTGATGGTGTCAGTTTAATAGTAAGGGGTTTTTTTAAATTTTGTTGAAGATAAAAATATTATTTCAACTTGTACATAGGGCTTACTTTAATACATATGCTATAGGACACTGTGAAAGTATATAGATATAAATATAAATGCAAAAGTCCATAACTATTTAGAATAAAGTGAATCTAACAGGATATAACAAAAAGAAAACAGCAACTTTCTTCTTCTAATAAAAAAAAAAAAAAAAAAAAGGAAATTATAGAGTGCAGGTGTATTATTTCATTACCTGATGAGTAGGTTTGCTGTGGCCAACGGTTTTCATTATGAAGGAAGAAATTCCTTTGGAAAAAAACCCCCTCAAATTGAATTCACATGAATGCTATGATGTTTAATTTCACCAATCATGAACAGAAATTCTCATCACTTGATGGAGAAATCATGCTGGTAGTGGAGATCAGAATACCTGGGCCATGCATCAGGAACGTGAAAAAGCATTAGCAGGCAGGTAAGACTGCTCCTGTACCAGTGAGAAGAGAGTGCAACAAGGACATTTTCCTCTCAGAGTCTTCAGGATTAACAGCAGAATAATTTTTCTCATGTGAAGTATTTATGAATATAATTAACCTTTAAAATAACATTTTTTTCAAAAACTTGTTTACAGTACCTCTTATAGGCAGTTATTATAGATATAAAAATAAAAGCATTTTTTTCAAACTGTTGGGCACTCTAAAACAATCTCCAATAAAAATAGTATTTTTTCATGCTGAAAATTATGTCAATTAAAATAATGCCTTGTAGCACACTTGGCACTTTAGTCTCTTGTTTAACATAGTTTTTTATTCATCTAATAAGTTTCACATTGACTATTTTTCAACCTTAATTAATGATGCCTTTGTACTCATGCAGCATCCATGGACAATTTCTTGGGTTTTGTTTTGTACTTGATCCTAAATGGCAGGTTCTGTATTCTGCCATCTGTCTAGCTTTCCTGTTTGATGCAGCTTCTGAGAGGTATTTTCACATTTGAGGACTCCTTTCAAGAATGATGTTAAATACATGCATTTTACTTCTTGGTTAATGCACAACTATTTTTCCTTTACGGCACAATAATAATAGGAGAATAATGATGGTAGATTCAATTCTCATACTAATACACAGAGGACTATTATCATTAGAAACCAAGCAAGTCATTTTTATTGCACATACAGTACCACCACTCATGCAAATTACCCTGTAAATTCAAAATGAATCTGTATCATAGGAGTGGATTGAATTTTCCTATTGATATTTTGCTTAAAACGGAAAACTGATTATTTTGACAGTCAATTCATAATTCCAACCTAACTTTTAACTACTTCTTTCAAAGAATTGAAACATGTCAGTTTATAAAACTGTACAGTACAGTACACAATACCAGGTCAGGTCAGACATATTAAAAAGAACAAAAAACAAAGGACAGACTCATTCACCTCTTCAAGTCCTCAAGAATATACAGGGTCAAGTATCTCCAAAAAATTAGGCTGGTGGCACAAATTTTCTACATTTGTGTCATTAGAGCCAGCTGATATCTTTATAAGATGCAATCTTGCTTACATCATCCTCCAGAGCAATCTTCTGCACCCCTGCCCAATACACCTTCTGCTCTATTTTTTGGTCTTCACATTTGCATATCTACAGAGTCCTGCAAACTGAGTCAAAGTTTAGGTAATAGTTTTCTGAGATTTAGAAATGCTGTGTTAAGTTTATTTATTTCATCTCTAAGATTACTGTAAGATTCTGAAATTAAATATGTGGAGTATGTTACATGTATTTTGCACATTATTTCTCCTTCACATTAAAGCTTCTCACAGAGCTCTATGACACCTTACTGCAAAAATATATAGTTGAAAAGAGTGGCATGGGGAAGTTAGAATAGCCAGAAACCCATGGAAATAATCTAACAATCTAACATCTATCTAAAAAATAGATCCTTGCATTTCTGAATTAATTGTGAATATAATGAATTCTGAATATAATTACACTATGTAAGGTCAAAATATAGTATTTAAAATATTTTCATATAATAATGAGCATGGGGAAGAGAGAATCCAGAAAGACATTTTTTTGAAACAGTTCCAGGAAAAAACATAGTCATAACGTGAAAGCATAGCCTTAAATATTTTTATACAACCTGAGTTCTCATTACTTAATAATATGGTTTGTATAAATGAATTGGAAAACAGGAAATAAACTAAGATTTGAGCTGTAAAAATATGAGTTTGTCTTACTCTTTAAAATTTTCTTTCTATTCCAGATTAAAAATATTAGGTGGTTAAATGGTAACACATTTTTTTAAAAAGCATCTGGATATAAAAAGCACATACATTTCTGTAGGACTTAGGTGTCAGGTATTTATGAAAACCTTTATTTAACTGCTTCTCAACCCTGTCTCAGTCCACTTAAACCCAGCTGTATTTCAGATGTCAGTGAAACTGTACAAGTAATGCATATAATTTACATATAATATGCAGAAAAAGCTAGATAAATTTGAAAATATTTTTCATGGCATTTAAAATGGCATTTCAACTCTTTGTACAAACACACAGATGGGATTTCTGCTGTCTTCTTAAGGCCACTGCCTCCAGAGATGTCTCCATTAAATCTCTGTAGTTCTGCTCTTCTGGTGATCCCCAGTCAGCAGTGGGATTGTCCAGCAGCGTGCAATTGCTGTGTGCTACAGCTGTGCACTGAGGGGGTCTGTGTGACAGCATCACATGAGCCACATTAATGTCACCCTATTGGTATAAACTGAGATACCTCAGCTGGACCTAAAGGGACAAGACTGTGCTCCGATTTCATATTATAAATTAGGTACTAAAAAGGAGGCTGGAAAATTTAAATATTTCTTCTTCCAGCTTAAGCAACACTAAATCTTGGTCTTTATCTGAAAAATTATGTGAATTAACCCATTCAGCAGTAATGGGCCAATAAAAAAATGTGAACACTAAGGACTATCAAAAGAACAACAATTGCAAGAACTAACTTATAAAAATAATTCATTTGAAGAAATCAGGATGAAGGACTAATCATGCAAATATCCTACCCTGAGTATCATTCTGTTTATTTATACAGGTTTCTTATTATATTCCCATCTAATGCATTGGACATGTGTGCTTGTGATGACACAAATACTTGCAAAATTTACCAGATAAACCATGCGTTGTCTTCAAACAGCAAAACATTTATTTATGGTTGGATTTGCTAATTATATTTGGACTTAATGTTCTTAAAGGTCTTTTCCATCGTAAATGGCTCTATAATTCTCTAAATCAAACATCCTGCTCTATTGAGATATGTCATCAGACTATGCTAAGACAAATTTCTGGAACTGCTAATTAAAATTTTACAACCGCAGTGAAGCTGAGGAGGGAACGCAGATCACTACGGTTACCTTGTGGCATGCCAATACTTCCTTTTAATCACGATGCTTTTCATTTTTAAATCCATGACATCAGAGGCACTAATTAAATGTCCTTTGGGCAGGAAGGAAGACTTATTCTCATTTTACTGATGGGTAAGCTGAAATGCAGAGCAGTTAATTCAAAGTGAAAAAAATAATAAAGTCAATACTGAAACTCATCACAGTTTTGTTTACTACCTTAAATGCTTACTATCCCAAACACAGTAACAGCTGTAAAAACATTGTGGCAACTTACTTTTTTCCTATACGTACATGGCAGGGTAAAGGATAGATGATTCCAAACACTGGTAATCCACAATAAAGCATTCTTGGCATCATGTTCAGGTTTTGCATAGTGAGCTCTTCATCTGATAAAGTTATTCCATTGCCATGGTTTGGGAAGTATCTTAGAAGGCTGGGTGTTGATTGGTTTTAAACCATCTTGACGATTCAGGTATTCAGTAGCCATGAGAAAGTTTAAAATAAGATATGCACTGATTTTCGTATATGACAGACATACTTCTACAACAGAGAAGGCTGACTAAACACTTTACTACATATGGGTGAAGTGGTGTCCTGTTCTCCATATGTTTTTCTATTTATTTTCAACTGCTTTCCTACCAGATTAGTGAGCTAAACTAGCTCAAAAAGGAATCAGATAAGTTCCAGAGCTTTCAAACAAAAAAAAATGTGCAAAATGGTGATTTGTAAGTGCTGTTGAAAATATAAGTTTTTGTAGTTTTCATAGACACATGACATTCTCTAGAATGATATTGCTCCAATAAATATTTTTTTAGCTTCTAAATTGTATGCCTTCTTTTGGCTATTTTAGTAAGTAGATTTTCTCTGATATGTTCTTTCAAGCTTGAACTGGTTCTAGTAGGTATAAACACACTGGTAGGTAAAAGTAGACTATAAAAGATAACATTCAGGATGTATTTCCCTTAACTCTCCTTTAAAGCAAGTGAAGAAAGCAGGCAGGAGATATTCAGATAATATGCTACATGAATTGAAAAGAATCTGTCCTTAGTTGAAGCAATTGAGAAACTTACATAAGGAAATACAATTCAGAGAGATTAAAGGGTCACATATGATGTCAAATCTATATTTTTAATGATTGAATTAAACAAGGTTTCTCTAAGTACAAGCATATAAAATAAAGGTGAATTTTCAGAAGCAATTGAACTAGGTCTGTTTTATAAATAAAATGTTTTCTAATTAAACTGAGGATTCAGGAATTAACCATAAAATTAAAAGAATATAGGAACATACAAATACCAAGACTGGCAGTTTGTTAGCTTTAACAGTCTCTTTGAGATAAGATTTATTTTTAACTTCTGCTTGTAGTGGGTCTGATGCTGTTGGGAATGCTGCAATTCAAAAAAGGAAAAAAAAAAGAAACCCAACACTCTCAAAAAGCTTTGAGAAAGCAGAGAGAAGTATGATTTATAGTGGTTAAGTAGTCCTTTAAAAGGGGTCTCTTTGAAAAGAGATAAAAAACTTCTAATGACTGTGTAGTAAATTATGAATTTGTAAGGAAGCATGTAAGGGGCAAGAGCCTGTAATAAAAATAGTATGCTGGGTTCATCTGTTGAAACCATTCCAGAATGGTTGAAATTATGATTCACTTGTTATGGGAGAGAAGAAAAGAAGAAAACAAAAGGAAAAAATATTTTGAATGTACTTTCCCTATTCCAAGATGGTATAATGGCTTTATTTCATTTTGTTACTAAGACTATTTCATGTCTTCTTAAGTGTTTTACAATAGAGTGTGAGGGTGTTCACACTAATCATAGAATATTGATGGATGTCTTTTACTTTATAAAGCAGAAGATATGGTTTAGCAGTCCTTCACAATTCAGTCCTCCAAACTGAATGAGTGTGGCAGATTTAACTTCACTGCCCAGTCCACCAGAATCCTTAATTATCTTTAAAAATGCTTTGCTATATCTCATTGTCTGGACATGTCTCCCTATCTCCACTTTGAGATCCTTGATGATTCCTCTACAGGATGAGATCAAATTTAGTCTACCAAGAATACAGCCTTTCAAAATCACATATTTTATCTTCTATATTCTTACAAGTATATTCATACTGGAGGGATCAGTTTGGAAGATTTTAGACTTTTTGTTTCTCAGTTCTATTGCTGTGTAAAATAGCTCTTATTTTAATTTTTTCCCTGCTAAAGTATATGGTTTGTGCTTAAATTATTGTGATGCTAACCCATTATCATATATTCTGTAGTCTTACAGAGTATGCAACAAAGTATTCTGCTCTTCTGAGGACGTTTTACTGTTTTTATAAGAAATGCTGAAGGTCTGAATTTAGTTGCAAAGGTCACTGATTCACAGATTGCAAAATTGTTAAGTCTAGTAACAGTAGGGAAATTGTGCTGTTCTGTGTGTGTAAATGTCAAGTCAGCTGCTGTTGGGATAAAAAGCATGAACATAACCAAAGATTTCTACATGGATATAAAAGAAACAAACAAGAAGGTATTTATTGTGATTTCTGCACTAAGGAACAAGAATAAGTATGAAGCCCTAATTTCAATGGCTAGACAGTATCATCCTTGGGCCAGTTCTCTCCAACATCTTCAGTAAAAATCTGGGCACAGGACTTAAGGAATACTAAGTTTGCCTAAGACATTAAGTTGGGAGGAGCTGTCAGCTAACTCCTTTGAGGGCAGAGAGGCCCTGCAGAGACCTTGACAAATGAAAGAGATGGGCAATCCCCAAACATACGAAGATTTACAAGGACGAGTGCTGGATTCTGCACCTGGGACGGAGCAATCCTGGTTGTGTGCATAGACTAGAGAACAAGAGGCTGGAGAAAAGCACTGCAGAAAAGGACCCAGGGTCCTTGTGAATGGCAAGTTGAACATGAGTCAGCAGTGCTGTGACAGCCAGGAGAGCCAGCCCTGTCCTGGGATTCACCAAGTACAGCATCACCAGCTGGGCAAGGGCGGGGATCGTTCTGCTCGGTTCTTGACTGAGGCAGCAAGTGCTGGGGCAGTTTTAGGAGCTATTAGAGAGCATCCAAGTGAGGGCTACAAGGACAGGACTCGAGAAAATGGCATGAAGCCAAGTCAGGGGACATTTAGGTTGGATATCAGGAAAAAGGTTTTCATCCAGAGGATGGCTGGGCACCAGAAAAGGCTCCCCAGGGAAGTGGTCACAGCATCAAGTCTGTCTGAGTTCGAGAAGCATTTGGACAATGCTCTCAGGCACATGATGTGATTCTTGAGGATGGTCCAGTGCAGGGCCAGGATTTGGACTTAATTATCCTGATGTGCCCCTTCTAACTCAAGACATTCTATGATTCTGTCCTGGCCACTAAAGGTATATTGCATGGTCTCACTAGATTTTGATCTGCTATTGTCGGCCACAATTTGTTTGCTAGTGACATTCTGCAGCATATACTGGGTAATGATGTTCGTCACAAAAGACAAAGTGCCTTTTCTCAACAGAAAATTGAACATACACTCTATAATCCTGAAAAAAATCTTTTCCTTGAAACAACACTGTTTTATACCATGTATTCCTTCCAGATCTTAAGAGAAAGAAGGCAAAATGAGGGGACATATTGCAATTAAGTATTGTAGATTTTCCAGTTCTTTAGCCCTGTATCTGTACTTCCACTATCCTTTTATAAAAAATCGTGGGTTTGTATAACATGTAATTTTCTAGCGAGACACATTTTTGTAACTGAGCCCATCAGTCTCTGTGAAAATATATTTTAAAAAGCACAAAATATATGAACAGGCAGTGACAAGTGAGGAAAAAAAAAGTATGAGAAACAGCTCTCTATGATACCAAGGTGAGACAAGAAGGAGGAGGAGGTGCTCCAGTTGACAGAGCAGAGGATCTTCTGCAGTCTCTGGAGGACATCATAGTGAAGCCAGTTGTCTCCCTGCAGCCCTTGGAGAACCATGGAGAAACAGATACCTACACTGCAGCCCATGGAGTGCCTTGAAGGAAGTTGCAGCTTGTGGTGGGAGGACCAGAAATCCATCCTTGACCTTTAGCACATAATGGAAGAGTATGTGCAAATGTCAAAGAGCTGCTAACTCTTATCTACTCTCTTTCCACTTATTGTCATAGGAAGTAAAAAGAAAATATAAGAATTAGAAACCTAAGTGCTTTAGCTTGAGGCTCCCATTCTCCTTGCCCCTCCCTTCAAAATTTAGTTTTATATGAAATAAAATTCAGTATAAAGTTCTTAAGGCTTGATGTTCAGGTTTTATAAAAAGTAGGTAGTGCAAATAACTCTTGTCATTATACTTCTTTTTTTCTTTTCAGAGAAGTAAAAAAATAAAATTAGTGTTTTCTAAGGATTTATGGAAATCAATTGGTAGAGGTGGTGAGAATGATGAGTATAATTAATCTGAAATGAGAATACCATTTAGGTACCTCAGTTGTGTACAAGTTCTTTACCAGGAACTCTAGACTTTTAAACAGACTTGGGACACAATAGTTATCTCTGGCAATATTTTAGTGTGCATAGTATGTTCATCTTTAAATAGCTCTGTTTTATAGTTATGACTTACACTTTAACTTTTATTTGAAAAGAAATATTTGTGATTCAGATCATTTACAATTCTGAAACATTCCAGTTGCTGACAGTTTTTGCTGTCTCCTGAGGGCAGGAAACAGTCTGCAACCATACTGAAACAAACTAGTTGGAAAAAATACTTTTTCTTCATTCTTTTCTGTCTACTCTAACATGCACAGCAGCATAACCACTGCTATGAGTCTGAGCTACCCTGCCATGGATGGCAAACCTGTAGTGGCTCGCAGTTTATTCGCACACATTTCTGATCCTGGTTGTTAACTGTTGTGCAGAAGGATCTGTAAACTATTTTCACAGGAGGACACTCCTGAATTGCTTCACTTGTTTCTGAACCAGAGAACTAAGCTAGCACTGCATTTCTGAGATCTTGCTGTGCTAGCCCCCAAACTCATTTCCTCAAAATGAATTTTTCTTCAAACCAAAGCTCTTCATTACTTCATGATCTAATCCTGTTGTTCTCAATGTTCAGGGTATTGTTTTATAACCACAATAACATATACCAGTAAGCAAGTATAACATCTGTCTTATATACATCACTTGGCTTTGGTTCATGGATCATAAGATATGCAAGAAATGTAATTTTCAATAAATTTACAGGGTGGGGAAACAGGCCACACGTTTAGGATTCTTTCTGCAATTAATTTTGCTTTGAAATTCAGCTTTTATCATTTCAAGTGTGCCTTTATTAAAGCAATCAACTATTTATTACCTGTACCACAATGAAGAACAATAAACAGTTGCTGACCATCACACATCAATTCTAATAAAAATATTGGTCCAAGCCCCAGAATAGCACAAGGGGCCTGTAATAAAGTCACAATTCTCCAGGCATCTTCTCAGTCTGGAGAAGAGCAGACTCTGGGGAGATGTTGTAGCAGCCCTTCAGTATGTGAAGGCAGCCTAGCAGAAAGAGGGAGATGGGCTTTACACAAGAGCATGTAGTGATAGGAAAAGTGTTAGTGGCTTTAAAACCTGAAGAGGATATGTTTAGTTTGGATATTAGAAAGAAATTCTTTACCATGAGGGTTGTGAGACACTGGAACATGTTGTGGATGACCCATTCATGGAAGTGTTCAAGGTCAGACTGGACAGGGCTTTGAGCTTAACCAAGCCTAGTGGATTCATTAAAATATGAAAAAACTCTCATTAAAACTAACACCTTGCTTTCCAAACATCAGCTACCACAAATATGTTTGGTTTCTGTCTAGATAGTACCAATATGTATAGGTAAATTTTAGGTATAACCTTGAAAATAGATTTTCTTTTATCAATGTTTATATTTTTAAAAATATTATTTTTCTACAAACACTAGTAAATTTAATATAATAATAGTAATTCTTTCTAGACATTTTGACAGCTAATAAGATAAGAAATCTACTATGGAAACTTACCTAAGCTCATTTGCTTTACAAGAGCCTTGTGAGAAGTGGAATGTAGCCAACAACATGGTGAGAAACCCATTCCAAAATTACCAACTGAATAACTTGATTTGATGAACTTAGAAAATTCTTAAGTGATATTAGCAAAAATAAATTTCAAGCAAACAGAGTTCAAATGAAGAAAGAACAGGTTTGTTCATTTGTTGCATTTTTGGAAGTTGATATTGGAAGCATAATTGCTACAAATACAGTGAAATAAATATGTATTGATTCCTCAGCCCCATAAAAATGTACAATAGAGCCTTTGTTTGTAAGAGGTGTGCAATAAATACTCACTTAATTAAATTATAGACATATACTTTTGAATGGACAAATCATATATTCACCCTCTTGAAAATCAATACATCAATCATAATAGAAATTATATGAGCAATAAATTAAATTGCAAGCTAGTTTTAATTAAAAGGCAATAGTGCAAATATGTCATGTATATTTTTCAAGATCATATTGCAGTGCTTCTGCCAACTATAAATATCAGAAAAGATGAAAATAAATACCTTCCATGGCAGTTAGTTTAACTACAGCAGTTTTCACAGGAAGCACTTAAATAACCAGCAGTACATCAAAGTTCCTATCAGATCTTCTGGATTAGTACTTGCAAGTTACTAAAGTGTATGAACCATAGAATAATTTAAAGTAATTTGGTATGAAAATATATGCTGAGCATGCATTGTACCCTGTCCATAATTCCTATCTTGCAAAATAAAAAAGTGGCCAGTATTAAAAATATGCAAATTAAAGCATGTGGATCATCATGCCAAAACTGTACTATAAAATCAGGTAGAAATTATGATCTATTGAAAATCTGATAAGTGAAGAGAACAGAGCAGATGCTGGGCTGCATCACATCACTACAACAGTTTGTCTTCATCTGACAGAAACTCATTGAGCTGGAAGATTCATTTTAACCTTAGTTTAAGTAGTGACTAAGAGAACATACATTTACACAACCTTCTCCATGTCTTTTCATGTCTTCTATTTTCTTTTAGAATAGGGAGAGCTTATGCTACAGACTGCAGAGGTACTAAGCAGTGACTAAAGGAACTTGCCTATCAATTTCTTAAATGTAAGTAGTTTTCCCACCATCCTTCTTTTCTTTTCCTTTGGAAAACCTAGAAAGTTTTCATCAGAATCAGTAAGGTCATCTATCACAATATCCAATACATCTAATGAATTATGTAGAATAAATGTTGTTCTCGATAATGTCCTCATCTTACCCTTTCAAATACTTGACTTTCAGTGGGAAAATTTGGTTATTTAATCTTGGATGTTTAGACTCAGTGAAAATTAGGTTCTCCAGTTTTCAAAGGTAAATTGTTAGGAATTGATTATGAAAATTGTTTCTTCAGCAATATGTTTTAAGAGTTATTGCCAAAAGATAGTAGGGACATTTGGAGCAAAGGAAAAATCTGTAATAAATTTTTAAAAACTGATTTGATTTTTAGAATAATGTACAGACACATATAAATATACATAAATAAATGAGTATTTTATTCCTGGAACCAAACCATCTTGCACAATTTAAGTTGCTTAAAACCATAGAAATATTAAAAGTAATATTTTCAATTACAACTCATAGAAGCAAGCACTACTACTTACTTTGTACAGAAAATCATATTAGAAAAAATATTCAGGCCAAAATATTTTCAGAAGCAATATGGTTTCAAATAGACTTGGATACTTTCTACTCCTTAAACTGCCAAGGGCTACCCTTACATCATGGAAGATAAGTGAAAAAGTGGCAGCTGAATAAATTTTCATTTGATTGTTGTTTGTGAGTTTGAGTTTTTAATTTTTTAATTATTTTGCTTTGTTTTATTTTGTTTCTAACACAAAACATATCTATTATTTAGAATGATAATTAATCCTATCAGGAGATATGTAGGATTTGATTTTGAAAATATTTAAAATTTTCAACAGTTTTTATAGAAGTGGCTAGAATGCAACATGAAACAGCTATCTGGAAACACATTTTTAATGTCAGGCTTTTCAAAATCAAACTAATTCACAGAAATGTGTGTTTCAACTTTGAAATACAGGTACAATTTACTAGCTGGGCATTTTTGTTTCCATAGCTGTAAATATGATTTGATTTGGTGGAAACCCTATTAAAGAGAATGATGTTTCAGAATCTTTGGGTTTTGTAGGACACTATAATCTAGAATACTAGGAAAAAACTCACTGAAATTAAAATTCTCACCTTTTTCAGATGTGACCAAGTAATCATTGTACCCCTTTGTTCCTAGATACTTGAGACCAACCATATTTACAAATTATTTCCTTACATTGCTTTTTAAATGTGGCATTTTTTCTAAATACTTTGACTTTTCTGAAGAGTACTGCAAACCAAAGTCTATAGCAGTGAATATCAGAGCTTTACAAATTAATTTACCAGGGAAAAGAACTAGACAGCAGATGAGGAGATGCACTTATTTTTTCATGTCTAGATTCTAATAGTGGGAAAACTGCCCTCCGAGCGAGATGGCAGAAATAGACATACAAGCATGTTGCTCTCAAAAGTCTGGATGAGAAGCTCTGGTTTGATAAAGTGCAAGTGTGTTCTGGGATTCTGGAAATAAAACAAAATGGTTTTGATCGATGATGGGAGAAATAGTGGAGAAGTATAATGGGAATACTCTTATTGAGTGGGTTTGTCCTCCATAGACAGTGCCACAAATGCTTTAGAATATTGTACAAATGACAGAGCAGTCAATTAGACCAATTCTGGAAATTTTTGCCAGAGTTTCAAACAAAAAAGCTTATGCAAATATTAGCAAAACACCCACCTGTTTATCCAAAAAGCATTAAATTATAGATTGTAAAGGCTATTAAAAATGCAAAAATTGCCAGTGGGAAGCTAATAGGTGGCTAATCGTGTATCCACAGAATACAGGACTCTAAAGAAATACTCTAATACTAAAAGCCATTAATTTTTAATATCATAATCTTATCCTCTTTCATATTTTAAATGTGAATGAAAAACATAATAAAGGACTCTATACATATCTCTCAGATTCATCTTACATATAAAGCAAATATTTTTTCACTAGTTTTCTTTAAGTTCTGCTGACTGTATTACACATTTATTTACATGCTGTTGTGCTTCTTTCTGCTGCAATACTGCTCAATTCATGCCATCTACAAAGAGTATGATTTCTCTCACCTACATAAATATATTTAATCTTTAGGGTCCCTTTGTATTAAATTGACAGAAAAATGATTGATTTTTTCCACCTAACATTGATTCTTTTGGTAAAGGTCACCTTGAGAAAACTTTTTCTGCTAGGCTTCAACTCAAAGATTGAAATAATTGAGAAGACTGGTAGGCACTGGAGCACGGACAGCCCTTCAGCCTCTGTAGATATATATTGTAGGATAAAATTATCAACTCTCTAAACTTTATTGACTGTACTGAACAGAATTCTGACTGTAATCTGTTTCACATGTAGATATCCCCTCTAAAGACATATGGCAAGATGAATCTCACCTCCTGTTCCGTGCAGGTACATGTATTTCTATTGACTAGGAAACCTAGATGAATTTCAGATGTCTAAATTTAGGTGAGATGAAGCCCACTCTCAACACCTAGAAACCCCTCCCTATAAACTGCAAAACCCACAAGGTTGCAGTTCTGTAAAATTTGCCAAAGCAATGACTATAGCATTAACTGAGGTTGCAAAATACCTACACACACATATTTTTCAAGATATTTACAAGATATTCTTTAAATAGGAAGATTTGAAGTCACATCTTTTATATCTTTGCTGAATAAAACCCCCAAAATATATTAGATTTTTGAATCTAGCACTCTTCCTATTACAATTATTTAACTTTGCATGGCTTAGTTAAAAATCATCCAATTCAGAGAAAGATTGTTAAACCCTGATAAGAAAGAAAATCAGAAACTGGTTACTCAGAGTGTGAGCAGGAAGACAAGGAAAGATTTAAAAGAGTAAGAAAACTAAACAGAAGTAGTGACAATGAGACATCCTGCAAGTTTCCTGCAGGGATTATGTATTATTTAATCAGTGACAAAACTATAAGAGCCTGCACATTTGATGTCTCACCACGGGAACACAATAGGTGTTGTGCATACTCATAATTGCCAAAGTAACATGGCAAAGAGAAGGAAATACACTGAATAATATAACTGAGTAATAAGACTTTTTCAATAATTGAAATTCAGGTGGTGAATTATTCAAATAACCATTTTTATATTGTAAAGCAGCAGATATAGACAATCTGGTAAACTGCATATATGTATCACTTGTACTCAGAAAATGATTTGCAGAAAAATAAAAATTCTAGTTTTGATCAAAAGTTCCTGAATGTCACATAAGTATAAAAATGTAAATCAGAACATTTGGGTAAGGTACCAGGATCCAGGGACCAAGAAATTTGTCAAGGCTGAAAAAGCACAGCTGAATCCTCACAAGCTCAGCCTATGCTAACAAATTAACAGTGAATCAGAGTTTTGTCTATTACTGAGGGCAACTCTGTGGAAAAATCCTGCATTCATACCATTAAACTATTAAACTCCCTTATGCTTCAGGACATCATGAATACATCCACAGTGCCTTTTGGGGGTCATCCATAGTCAGTGTTAATTCCCCAAATGTCCTAAGAAATGCTTTAGGAGACTGTAACTGACACAAGCTTTTCAGAGATCACTCCTACAGACTAACAGAATATGAAATAGTGTCCAGGAGCATTTCCATGAGCTTTAATATATAGATGCAACCCAAGGCTTCACTATTGATGTTGTTTACCATTCCATTTACTTTTCAACTTTTTACTTCAAGCTTAGGCAGGTTGCACAACTGTGCATTCAATAAACCTCTCTATCTGGTCATTCTGTGATTTCTCAGTCTGCTGCCCTTGAATATTAAGTGTGCATCTTGCTCTCATTAATAGCTTTCTTTCTGGCATGCTGCTTCTCTGTACACTCGGGTATTCTAATTGGAAACCACTTCCTATCTGTTACACCAGTTCGTAATCCCAGGCTTACTTGTGAGGTGTGAAGACTAAGGTATGGCTCAAGAAGGCTTCATTAGAAATGCCTGATAGTCCACTATATGATTTTCATTTTAAGTTGCTTAGCAACCTTTCTCTGGTATCAATCCCTGCCTACAGATTGGCAAAAGGCTCTACAAAGGAAAGGCAGATAATCAAGGAAAGGGAGAGATATATGAAAGAAAAATCTGCATGTAAAGGGATTCATCTATTAAACTTATTTCTGTGCATTTATTCATGCCTGTTCATTTTTTCACTTTAGTAGAAGAGCAAAGATGTCATTGTGGTCTGTGCATGTCTGCAGCTTAGGATGATGCCAGGAATGAATGGATTTAAAAAAAAGAAAAGAAAAGGATTTGTGTCATGACAGTTGTAGACTGAAGGATCTAAATGCAAAAATCCATCCACTCTTCCCTCAAACTTCCTAGTGGGCTATTTAGATATTAGTTTGCTATTTAGAAAGGAAATTCTTGAGAGTTAATAATGGGCTCATTTTTAATGCTTTCCAGCTTTTTTTTCACATTGGTACAAGTTCTATAAATTAAAAGCTGTGGAGTTCTGGAAACTGGAATTGCTCTACAGCACAGATTCAGGTATTTACCATAAGCTTGAAATTAAAGACACTTTTAACTTGTTTCAATTTGCATAATTATATCAAAGGCTGAATTTGTGGAAAATCTTGCATCATTTTCTTAAAGCATATATATCAGGATATAGATACTGTACTGTGCCATAGAATAATATCAAAATTATCTCTTTATGGTGATGTCTACTTACATCTGGAGTCTAGCAACAGAACCAACAGAAGTAACATACCCAAGACTGTTGTAATGGGGAATACTTGTTGTAAGGATTCCCCATTACTCAAGACAGCGCAAAATCAGCTGCTTCCAAACAAAGGCCAAATGTTGTACCTCTCTGATTACCTTTTGATAAAGGCCATGTGTACTTCCCTTATTTATTCAACTTGAGTCCTAAAGCTTTGAAGTACAGTTTTGACAGGCATGGGAATGGATCTTTGAATGAACAGTTATAAAGCACAAAGAGCTCCCATCCAGCTTCAAGCACTTCCCTCTCAGTACATGACTCCCATGGTTCTTATCTCAGATGTCCTTTTGGTGTACTCACTAATAGCGTAAGGAAATTTAATTTGAAAATTTCCCCTCTTTTTTATATTGTACAAGATTGAATTTGGCAACTGAAGGCAGTGATTAGAACAAGAAACAATATGATTCAACTCTCAAACTCCAAAAATTTAGACTAATGGTGTGGAAAGGATTGTGAGCAAGATAAAAATTATAGAAGTATTAAATCTCTCATAAACCCTTTTTTTTTTCCTATTCCCTAGGTATTCCACATGTCAGAGGGATATGGACTCAATTACTAATAGCTACTGAAAGAAAAGGCATAAACTGGGATTTACCTCAACAACATTTTGATTTCTTAGTCTTGTGTCTAAGCCTCTGACTCCTCTTCCTCCTACTTCTTCTATTTAAATAAACCTGTACCTTGTGTAACTGTATATTTTTACTGGTTTTATTGCAAGAGAAGGCGAACTCATGTAAACTTGGGCTGAAGATGAAGGACTTACGATGCTGACCACCTGAAGCAAACACTTCCTGCTTAGGGTAGATGAATCAATACTGGCTTCTTGTGGCTTGTGGGCAGCCATCCACAGTGATGTGCCACTGGGAGCTTGGTCCATATTACTGAGGTTCAGATTATCCATGGAACTTGAGCAGTTTAGCTGGTCCGATGAATGCTGACACCACTACAGGACAGATCAGGCATGGCTGTCAGGTGTGTGAAGAGACTGTGTTACTGTAGAAATCTGTCAGTAATGAATTCTTGCAGTAAGTATTGCATGCAGTATTTCTGACTCCTATATCCTTATCCAGTACACAATGTGCTGACAATGAAGAAAGAGGAAACTGTGTCTATATATCTTCCCAGGCCCACTCAGAACATCCTTTATGTTTTCCTTTGACAATCCCATCTAGTCCTCTTTAGCCCACCTCCTCCAGTCTGTGTCTTGTATCATAGATCTTCCAGCTTACAGGGCAAAGTGGGAAAACACTACCTTCCTACATTCTAGTCAGTGAGGGAGCAATCTTTGGCTGCCAGCATCTGTGTGCTCTTAGAAGCTAAATCGTCAGCCACACTACACTGTAGATAGCAACTGTAATATTTATTGGCGGAGCATATGTGATATCTGCATGATCCACCTAATTGGTTTTGGCTGTGACAGATGGGAACCATGGTGCCCAGGTGTGCTGGGTTTTGCAAACTTTCTGCTTCTGTAAGACAAGAAGCTGTGACTCTTCTCTTAGAATTTTCTTAGAGGGATGACAGCTTTTTGCCCATGAAAACTGAATCTTCTGCTTTCTAGGTAGTTCATCTGGGGTTAAGGGAAAGAGGTCTTGCTAGCAGAGAAGGAAAAATAAACCTCCAAAATTTGTCGGTTTTGCAAAGAAGGGTAATCATCGATTGGAAGAAGGAACAAGACTGAACAGAAATGTGGAGGGAGTGAGTAGGAATAGGAGGTTTTAGTGTGATGCCTTGCAGCACTTTCCCTTCATGTTGTTGTACTGTCATCTTGATAAAGCTGAGTCACCTGAATGACTCCAGCTGAAGGCTGTCTATCCATAATATCTTCCATTGTGTAAATAGGGAAGTAGGATGTCTGCCTTTAGGCAGCTATCTCATGATTAAATGCAGTTTTGAAAAAGCACTAGCCTAAACTGACATCTCTATTTTTAGGCAACTGAATCACACCCCAACAGGAAGTAGTGTGGAAATACGATGAGTGGTCATTGTGAACCAAAGGATCACCCTCCAGTCTCTCTCAAACTTCTTACAATGAGTGTAAGAATGATACTTTACAGAATTACAAAAATATGATTGATGTACTATGGAACCTTCAAGGAGAAGAATTATGGGAAAAAAATAACACAGAAAATAATAATTATGAGTTTAACAATTAGCAACTGAGAGGAACTACAAAGTCTCTGAGTCCTACTCAGGTATTGCATGTAAGAAATATTATAAGATGATGTCAATTAATGCATTATAGATGCTGTACAGCCATCACATCTCTTATTATCACATTTTCATTTGCTGCATTTGGCTAGAGTCTGAAACACTGACATTTAAAACTAATCAGTTGGGAAAAATGCTTCTAAGCCTAAAATTAAAATTGCGTGTATATGATTCAGGAGTTCAGTTGGGATGTAAGATATTGTCTAGCATCTAAATATGTAATTAAACAAAGGCTCCTTAATTATACTATGCTCATTAACTCATACCTATAATAAATGCCCATCTTTAAATATTTATATGATTGAATTCATGTTGCTGAATAATGTACTTCAAATGATTTCTGTTTAAAACAAAACCATTACTGTGCATATTGTCATTGTAAATGTAGTGAGGTGGTAATAACTCAATGTATTGCAGGGCTTAGGTTGTTGTTTTTTTTTTTAAGATGGACAACTACAAATTATATTAGTGTAATTTTATGTCAAGTTTTATATTAACGAGGATGACCAAAAATGCCCTGCAATGGGGAACCATGAGATTTATTTGAGGGGACTATTCTCAATAGAATGTTATTTCAGCTTCTGGTTAAAGCAAGCCTTGTCCTTGCAGACCTGGAAAACTCAAGGCAGGTAGATGTTTCTCCTATGTTATTTTTCAGTATATCCAATATTGTTTTCAGCTACTGTGAGGAGATATATTCGGTTATATATATGATATATTCAGATGATAACACCTATGCTGTTATCATTATGCTATTCTCATGTCCACTGCACCAGCAGAAGACTTCATCTGTTAGTTTCTCTCGTTTGCGAACAGGTATGAAATATAATTTCTGAGTTGGACTCAAATTTGTTCTTCATCTATAATTTCTGTATAAGAAGGTATGAGTTCTGAGCTTTTGTGCACACCCAATGCACTTAAGTCATTAGTTCTTGGGGTGATCTAGAAATTCCCTGTGAAGCTATCTGTATAGTTGAGATAATGGACTGACTGGAGACAAGTTTATTGACTGAAATCTTAGTCATCTTCCCAACAAAGAGTTTGAGTAATTTGCACAGGGCCTCTCCAGGTTAGAATTTCAAGCTCTCCCCAAGATTTTCCCAGGTGAAATATTTAGTCCGTACCAGTCTGTGTGTGCAAAGTACTGACTAACACCTTGGGTGAAAAACCTGACCTTTTCAGAAACCTCAAATTGTTCCTGTGCAGAGCTGACCAAACTTTGAGTAAATGAGACCCTTGTAAACAGTCACTATAAAGTGTTCCTGGAGATACAGAAATGGTCACATGTGACAATCTGTTGTGCTTACCAAGGATATGTCAGGGAGCAGCAAAGACCAGGGCTGCTCTCTGAGCTGAGCTGGAGCTCTGGGTGACCCTGGCATAGGCTGTGGGCAGTCATGGACAGGGCCTGTCGCATAGAACCTGATCTAGGAAAGCAGAGCAGGGGTGGATGCTTTGCTGGAGGATGCAGTCAGGCTGCTGGGTCATGTAATACACGACCATCTTCTTTGAGATTCCCCATGTAATGTTGCTCAATGCAAGGATCTCAATACTCAGTCTTTTCTCTTTTTTTTTTCCTTTTTTCTTCTTTTCTTTTTTTCTTTTTTCTTTTTTCTTTTTTCTTTTTTCTTTTTTTCTTTTTTCTTTTTTCTTTTTTCTTTTTTCTTTTTTTCTTTTTTCTTTTTTCTTTTTTCTTTTTTCTTTTTTCTTTTTTCTTTTTTCTTTTTCTCTTTTTCTCTTTTTTCTTTTTTTTCTTTTTTCTTTTTTTCTGTATTATTTTTTCTTTTTTCCTTTTTTTCCTTTTTTTTCCTTTTCTTTTGTTCATTTCTTTCCTTTTTCTCTATCTGTCTTTTTATTTTTCCCTCTTTCTTCTTACTCTTTTTCCTTTCTGTGAAACACTTAAGCTCTGCTGGAAAAAGCTGTTCTCTGATAAAGTACATTATCAGAGACAGCACCGGGCACTAAGGAAAAATCACTGGAGAAAGCCTAGTGTGCAATCAGTAAGCTACTTACTAAATCTAGGTATAACCTCCAAATTTCTCTTTTGTTTGAGACATGTATATTTTTTACAGCTCTGCTTCTAGGTAAAAACAAAAAATATAACATGAGTAGCTTAAGGTACTTTTGCCCTTTCTTCTGTTTAGGTTTAGTTGTTGTTAACTGACATCATTTTTTCTTTGTATTGCTGATTATGTCTTATAGTAAACATTCAATTTTTTTTTCCTTAATTTTACAATTCTGTCTGAGAATGAGGGACTTATTCTTTCTAGCCTTCTATTTTATTTACTAGACAATTTTTTTCTATCTTATGATTTAATATGTAAATTTTGTGAAGTATTAAGTAAGCGAATAAAGTATCCCATGTGTGTCTGACACATGAAAAAAGTTATTTCAACTTTTGAAACATAAGTTATTGGTAATATAGCTAATGATATCCATAATTCATATTCTGAAATAATTACACTGAGATGAGCTTGTTACAGTCAATATATTAGGGTAAGACTTCAATAATGTATAGATTATCTGAGGTTACTGGTGTGCTGTATTACTAAGCCTGTTATAAATTTGTGCAAATAAAGCCCACATGGAAATAGAAAACTAAACAGTAATCATGTAGCACAGCCAAATTTCCTCCCAAGCATTTCTGGCAAAGTCACATGCTGGTATCAAATACCAGAATGTGTACTGTCTTCCTAGTCTATTGATTTTTTTGATTCCCTTTATTTTAGTCCATAGAGTAAGGAGAGAATTGAACTTCTGAAATAATAGATTCAACTAACACAAACTCTATGTTTGTTATGATGTAACTCTATCCTTCAAGAGAAATTTCCTATTTATATCTCAATGATTAGTAGACTTGTTCCACCTTTCAGTTAAAAAATACAAGCAAAATACAAAGCTAAACTTCATTCTGTCTGTTTTTGGTTGCTTTGTTTTTTTGTTTGTGCTTTAGATTTTTGGAGTGATTGATTTCCATTTTATCTTGGTCCTTTCTGTCAGTGAAACAAAGCATAAAGCTTTTATCAGCAATAAATTGTTGCTTTCACTTGTCTTTATGTATCTAAGTAGAGATCTGTACTTAGCATCACAGAATTCTTTAGGTGGAAAAGCTCTTTAAGATCAAAGTCCAACCACTTACAGCACTGCCAAGTCCACTAAATCATGTCCCTAAGCACCACAGCTCCACATCTTTTACATACCTCCAGGGCTGGTGACTCAACCGCTTCCCTGGGCATCCTGTTTCAATGATTGACAATACATTTGGAGAAGAGATATTTCCTAATATCCAATTTGAATTTTCCCGTGTCCAACTTGAGGTCATTTCATCTTGTCATCAATTGTTATTTGGGAGAAAAGACCGATTCCCACCTCACTGGATTCTCCTTTTGGATAGCTGTAGAGGGGAATAAGGTGTCCCCTGTACCTCCATTTCTCGGTGTGAAACAACTGCAATTCTCTCAGATGCTCCTCATTTTGCTCCAGCCACTTGACCAGCTGCATTGTCCTCCTCTGGACTTGCTTTGGATTTCTTGCTTTGCCTTTCTTGTAGTGAAGGGCACTCACAGATGGAGTGATATACTTCACTCATAAGAGCAAAGCAACAATATACTTTATTGATACAAAACAGTGAGTTGAACAACTTTAATGGTAAATGTGACAGAGTTTTAATAAGATTTGATGACAAGGTACACTTGATTGTTTACTATATAGGGTCAGATAAAACTAACAACAAGACCCTCTCATTAAGTCATGAGGTTTTGGAAGGAACCCCCTGCATTTTAAATTCCCTCCCTGGGAGCGACCTAGGTATGGCTGGTTCCAGTATCTGTCCCTAACTTGTTCAATGGCTTATGTCTACAGGATTAGATGTGCAAAATCATTTCTCTATAGAACTCAGCTAAGATTTCAAAGTTTAGCATGCTGTTAATCTCTTACCAAGGATCTGCTGCGGAATCTCTCAGCCTTAAGGAACAAACCTGGGAGGCATCCCTGCTAAAGGGGAGATCCTGGTGTGTAGCCTGTGGTTGTGTGGGAAAGCTCAATGGGTCCTGAGCTGGACACTATTTATAGGGTAATTATTGACCTATAGTCATATCTGCATACCAACAAGAGGTCTGGGTCACTGTCTCCAGACAGCCCTTGGCTACCCCATTGCTCTTGGTCACCTTGTCACAGAAGGAGGTCAGGTTGGTTGGGCAGGAGCTGCCTTTCATAAACCTGTGCTGCCTTGCTGTGATCAACTGATTGTCCTGCATGTGACATGTGAAGGCATTCAAGATGATCTTTTTACACTGAAACAATAAAATAGACTGTTTTTTGTCTCAGCACTTCTGCTATTAAATGAAAGTTTAAATTTAGATGTTAACTTTATTCAGAGTAATTTTATACCCATTTCTTCTTGCACCAACATTTATCCCGCAGCTCTAATAATTCTTATTTTTATGCTCTACTTTTTACTACTGTCTTTTTGAGCTTCATTTCATCTGTTTTAACAGTGCTAGTAGCTCTTGTAACTGCTACTCCTAAACATAACTTTTATAGTCTCCTAATCAGTCAAGTCATCTTTCTCTGGGCACAAGTATATATTGGGAGAAGAGTGGCTGCAAAGCAGCCATGCATAAAGGGAATTGGGGGGGGGGGGGGGGAGAGAGCAATTGGCAGCAGGCTCAATAGGATCCAGCAGTATGCCCTGACAGCCAAGATGACGAAAAAGCAGCTTGGGGTGCATCAGGCAAAGCATAACCAGTCAGTCAAAAGTGACGATTATCCATCATCCTGTATTCAGCATTGATTCACCTGGAGTGCTGCGTGCAGTTCTGGGCCACACAGGGTTAAGGTAGTTCAGAGCATCCAGGGAAGTTGGAAGGAATGTTCTCTGAGGAGCAGCCAAGGACTTCATGTTTGTATAGTTCAGAGGAAAGGAGGCTGAGGGGTGACCTCATTGCTCTCTGTACAGCTTCCTGAGGAGGGGGAGGGGGAGGTGCTGAGCTGTTCTCCTTGGTATCTAGTGATAGGAAGCATTTCTTTACCAAGAGGGTGATCAAACACTGGCACAAGCTTCCTAGAGAGGTGGTCAATGCCCCAAGAGTGTCAGTGCTTAAGCATTTGAACAATGCCCTTAATAACTTTTGTTTTGTCAGAAAGCTGGACTGGATGACTGTTGTAGAGACCTTTCAACTGAAATAGGGTATTTTGCTCTATTCTCTTTTCTAAATGTTTGTAAAATAATTCTGATTTCTACTGGGAGTAGCAGAGCACTTTTGAAACTTTCCCTTCATTTTTTCCACATCTGTATTAATTTGGCAGAGTATAGTCATGGTCACAGAAGTAATATTCTACTGATTAGCTTTCAGTTAATCTAGCAGAAACTCACTCTATAAGTTCCTGTACACATGACCCCACTAAATTTTGTTCCATTTATATTACTGTATTTTGGAAGTTCATCTCATTATTCCCTTATATAATATTCAGGTCTTGTTATGTATTAATGATGTCTCCCAAGAAATAAGGGTAGGAAGAGTTTAGAAAAGACAGAAGCATTGCCTGATATTTTTCTATATTATTAATGTGAAACAATAGAGAATAAACTTTAGTAAACATGAAATAAAAAGTCTAACTTTATTAGAAATAGTATATTTTCTTAATTTAACCTTATTCTCTTTTCAATTCCCACATTGTCTCTCCCAATGTTATCTCTGTTATACAGCATTTCTAAGAAGCATATGGCATCCATTCATTCATTCACTCATTTCAGTGCTCTGCCTGAGGATAGAGAACTATGATCCTAAGTCACTTCCTCCACTAGTTTTACATTTATGAGCTACAGAACATGAGTTGAAAAATCACTTTTGAATTAATCTTTGTCCTTATTAATTCAGACTTGGAAGTTTATGCAGGATAGATTCAGTGTAATCCTTCCTAATGGATTTGATATAAACAAGATCAAGTAGAGAGTCCCTTACAAGAATAGTTCTGCTAGGATAAACAGATTACAGAATGTTTAAAGAACACAGTAGCCTGATTGCTGCCTTGACATCCATTCCACTTCTCTTTTTGTGGGGTAAAGCAGCAGTCCATGATAGTGTCTGATAGGGAATAGCTGAAAGCTGGGAAATAAAATCTGTTTTGCAGGCAGACTCTTTGTAACACATAACTGATAAAAAAGAAACTTCCTTATGGACTGTTATTCAGCCTGAGGCCTCTGTTAAAAAAGTATTTCAGAAAATTCAAGATATTAAATGTTTAAAAATGGATGAGCAGGCATCCATTTGTTGCCATTCATCACTTTTCTAATTTTCAAAAGCATTTTATGATTGTTGGTAGTCATGTCCCTAGCACTTGCTGAAATAAATTGAAAATGTTAAGAATGCTTTAGAACTGGAGTTTTCACTGCAGTAAAACGGCACTTATGAAGGCATTAATTTTATTTTCTTATATCTTATGAAACATTTCACCAAATACTCATAAGAGCTTAAAAAGAATTTGAATCCTCTTTAACAAAATATTTTTGGTGAAATGCTGGTAAATGTTTTCTGCTGTTTTTGAGTAAAGCTGGAAAACTGATTTACACTGTTTCAAATACTAATGCATAAATCCCAAGATGCAGTTCTTCTATAATATATGATTTTTAAAAAACTAATTAATAAATTATGTAGTTATCAGGTTTTGATGTTTAATTACATTTTAAAAAAATAAAATAATCTATTTTTTAGGAAAATATTTTAGGTAAGGTACACTGATTTCACATCTTATTGTGTTACCACTGAAGTCAAATGAAAGTTCTGTAAAAGATTATGTAGCATAAAAGAGCCCATAAAGTCAAGAACTTCAGATACATAGGATACCAGTAAATTAAAGAAGACGTGTAACTTTTCATTTTTTCTGGGTTACACTGGCATGCCTTTAGCTATGGACTAATGTCAAAAGAAATATTAATCAACTCCCCTGTAATGACTCATATTAAATACTGCAGTTGGATAGAATATGTTAAATATTTTGCATTTTGTCATTCGAAGAGTAATTTTGAATGCCATTTGAGATGTATTTTTTTCAAAATGGGTATTGGAGAGAAAGAAATTTTTAATTTGTTAATATGGTTTATCAGACATTTTTCTTTGCATTCTACTTTCCAGACAGAATGTTCTTTGATTTCCAGATCTGAAGGGACAGAATTGCATAGTGAGAATATGGTTGCTCAAAAAACACTTTGCAAATAATGACAAATTGTTGAATCTGCACTCCTATGTATTTTGGTTTGGTTCCATTTGGGTTGGATCTTTTCTTCCTTTTGGGAGTTATATGACAGTAATGAAGGTGTTGATAACTACATGCTGTCTGGTAATGAAAAGCCATGGTGTCAGTAAACTTATGGAATTAAGTCTCTTGAACTTCACTGTTTGAGATGACATTTGCAGATAAAAACCACTTAAATCTCAGACATGTGTGGTTTCAAAAGTTACATAACGTGGCTGTCTCAAGGGTAGACCAGGAAGGAAGGTCAGGAGGGTCAAAGCAGCAGGGGTGTGTGATCAGGGAGCTGGGCTGTGAGCTCCTGTGGGTGTCACCTTTGTGCCTTTTCCTGCAGTCTGAGTCTGGTGGCTCTCTCTCTTTCCTAAATACATGTGAGCCAGAGCACATGGGGATCCCCTGCCTGGCTGCAGTTTGGGGTGCAGTGGGATATTTATGGCAGTGTCAACTGCACCCTCAGGATCTCCTCCTTTCAGAGAACCTGGCAGCTCCCACCTACCCAAGCCTGCAATTTAGCTCCAAAACAGAAACGTTTAACATCAGATCTTCCTTTCTTTTTCCCCTCCCTCTTCACTTTTTTCAGAGCTCAGTCTCATACTTTGCTGCTAAGATTTAAGACTTTCTTAGTGGATTACGATTTTTATTGTTTCTACTATATGTGAAATACCGACCTTTTCCTAGCAGTAGGCAGGTTTACTGTTTTTATTCACTTGTAAACTAGGTGCTTCCTGTTCTGAAAAGGAAGGATTGGGTTGTGGCTTTTTTCCTTTTCCTTTCAAGCACATAACTTTCCTTAAAGCAACAAATTTTCACTTTTTGAGTCAGTCCAAAAAGGTGCTTTAGAGCAAAGTATTAGCAGCCAGAGCTAAAGCCAGGACAGAAGATTGTATATTTTAAAGGTTACTAGTATCAGTATTTTGCAAATACTCGAGAGGGATGTCTTGGCTGTTTTTCAGGGGTAAGACTGAGCTGGACAAACACAGTGCTAAATGACATTTTTTTAACTTTTAAAGCACATCAGATGTTTATATATATATGTATTTTATATGTAAGATAGTAAAAAAAGGAAAAGGGAAAAATTCTTGTTAGGATTTGATTGCAGCATAACTACTAATCAGATTCTTGGTATAATGTTTCTTTCTTAATATACATAATCACCTTGTTTATGCATTTCTTGCTTATAATTTTGTGAGCAACAAACTCAAAGAAAATTAAAACAAAGCAAGCAGGATATGCAATTCTCAAAAGCGCGCTTTCTTGCTCTTGATGGTTGGTTTTGTCATTATATCTGTCTTTCTTTACATTTTGATATTTGGCTCAAAAAAGCTGTAAATGGTGGACAGGTTTTTTTACATTTGTTTAGATTCCAGCTGGGACTTTATGTATGGATTAGCTTGAGGCCATGATCGTGAACAAAACAATGAAATATAAAGCGCTTTCTTAGCGTTGGAGGCCACCTTCTACAGAGATTATGTATAAAATTAAAAAATAAAAAAATATCCTATACTTGCCAGAAAGTTTAAGAAACTCTTGCTGTTAGATGCAGGTTCATATGCATTGTCTAAAGACGTCTATCTATTAAAGAAAAACTGAAGTGTTCTGCGAAGCAGTTTTACAATGATTTTCTCTGCTTCCTGTCTTTCTGACTCACCTGTTTCCTAGAGAGTCTTAAGACACATGAGCACATGGAATTTTCTTCATCTTTTTGTAAAATCCCTATTTATATAATGAGGATTTAAACTGTGAATTGAAGATGTTAATTTTACATTTCCAGAAGCTCACCAGCCCTAAAGAAAAGAGATTTGACAAATCCTCCCTAAAGAATGACTGTGACATTCTAGTTCTGGGGTTTTACTCTAAGTGAAAAAGCCAGGAAGACATATAATTTTTAATTAGTTCTCTTCATTTGGGAGATCATCTGATTTTACTGGCAGAATTAGCAAGTGAAATCACTCAAGAGCTGCCATGTAAATGTCCTCTACCCTTAGGGACTCGGTATATTAAATGAGTACAGTGTTAACCTGGAAACATTGTTATTGATTTTAAATGAGAGCAGCTCTGAAATTTGGAGGAAATCATTAAATTGAAATAATTATTTTGATTCCATTCTTGATCACTGATAATAGAAATTAGACGTGTATATCTCTTTTATGCATAAAAGAGGACAATTTCTGTCCCCCTCTTTCATTTTGCTAATTATAATAAATAATTCAAATTAATTCCAGACAAATTTTATAGTGTTTTCTGACAAACAAGAAGAACAACTTGCAGGACATGTCAGAGAATAAAAAAGGCTTTAACTCTTTGATTTTTATTTTTTAACTTCTTTTGCTAACTTAAACATAGTACAGCATTTTACTAAAACAATTTAGAAAAAATATTCTGAGATTTTGTTAATTGGTTTATTTTTCCAGCGCCATTTTAGTATTCAAATTCAACCATATTTCTATGACAAATTTTCAACACTCAATTTGATTACAAATAAAGACCATTTCTGGAGTATCAGTATGGAAGCTCATTTACTGCAAAATTTACAATGCTTATGTAAATTCTAAATGACTGCACCCTGGAGCCACACAGACAGCTGTCACATATTTAAAGCTCAGCCCTCCAAAAGTTCTTGAATAAAGACCCAGCCTTACTAGAAATGTCATTCTATTCACTCATCCTTTTACTACTTGAGAACAAACCATTCCCAGAGACAAGCAGAGATTTGAGTTCCTATGCTTCTCAGTCACCATTTTTATTTTACACTAATTTTACTGCTAATGAAAAAAGAAACAAGCATTTCCAGTTAACTATTAAGAATGAAAACTAGTTTATGTAAAAATTCACCTGTAATGACATGTTCTTTTAATGTTTTAATGTAAACATATATATATATACATATATATGCATATGCATATGGATTCATACACAATCACAGACTCATAGAACCCTTTAGTTTGGAAATTACCTTTAAGATCATTGACTCCAGTAAATGGTAGCAAGAATATTTGCTATGAACATAGAAGAAAATATATTCAGGCATAATATAATAGTATAGCTTTCCCAATTCCCTTCTATCTTTCACTCCAAAAAATGACATGTCTCCTTAAAATAATTATGCATTCTTACATTTTAAAATACAAATGATTATAAAAAGACTAGCAAAAAGAAGTCTTTATTTCACAAATCCACTCTAAGTCTATGGGGACTGCATCTGCTAAAATCAGATAAGTGGTATGCACCTCTAACAAAATGCAGAAGTCTTATTTTAAGTGAAAGCACTCTGAAAGGATAAATAGAAGCAGAGTGGGAAAAACTTGCATATTACATTTATTGTCATAAATGAAAATACAAGAAATACAACTCTTCATGAAACTTTGCAGTCTTAAGAAGTATAGTAAACTAGATACTTTCACCAAGGAGAAGTTCATCCAGTTTTTGACAGCCTCAGAGATACATTCCTTTCTTAGTTACTAATCATTTTTAGAAATAATGTATAAGAAGAAAAAGGTTGAAATAATGATAATGAAATACAAAAATGAAAAAATAATGCATTTTTATTTAAGGCAAATTTTAAGATTACATTTTTCAAAAAACAGATTCAGTTAGAAACTGCATCATTTCTTAGACAGCTTTATTGTATATAGTCCTACAAAATTTAGGGAAGCGTTCAAAATCTCATTGTAATAGATTTTGGTCTTCTGCTACTAATACATTATTAACACCATTAATATTAATAAAGGGGAAAAAATAAGAAGCAACTCTATCAAGAAAATTTAATACTATTTTCAATTATAACTGCATCTGCTCTCAATGACTAAAATCAAACTTGTCATTATATAAGACACTATACCTAAATATGGAAATTTGTTTCTAAGAACTATCAAGGAGGATATGAAAACTCATTAAGAGTTTAAAGACTTCTGTTAAACAAAAGGAGAGTACTTGAAAATGCTTAGAAATCAACATAACTACATACAGCCTGGAAAAATATATTAGCAAAACAGAAAGGGATTCAATTCTATAGTGCTCTTGATCACACAGTCTTTTCCAGCTGCAGAATACTGACATAAATCATTATTATTTTAATATTTCTAAGAAGGTAAGTATGTTTGTATACTCAAAAAATAAACTCATTGGAATCTGTGAATTTAGATTTCTAGGACTTTCCACTATTACTTTCTATTGTTGGAAAGCTGAGCATAAAACAGTTCCTTTATCAAATTGTCAAATAATTTTGACTTGCAAATAAAGCCCAAAACTTGGATGGCCCATAATAAATGGATACTTTCTGCATATTCTACTGAAAACATAGTCCTTTTTACTGCTTTTGTCAGAGCTTAAAAAAAGAAACCATTTTGGAAGCTTTGCCAATAAGCTTCCCTGAATAATAATTCGGTGGATAATATGATGGAATACATAAATAAGTGATAACCCTTTATTTACATATATATGTCCTGAGAATATTAATTCCAATAATGAGAGTATCTGCCTGATTTATAGGCCAGTCAATATGGTTTTATACAGAATAAGGGGATGATTAGAAGTAATGACTTTCCTTTTCACTTAATTTCAAACTTTTCTTGTCTATTTCTGTTATGATTTCTCAGAAAGTTGCATCTTATATCCCTTCAAAAGAATACATAAAAAAGTGTTACCCTAATAGAAAGAGACATTCAGCTCTGAAAGAAAAAGATCTCCAGGTAGCTGGAACTCAACAAGGTATAATCAAAGAAATATCTTGAGCTGAAGCTGTTTCAAACACTGAAATGTATAGCAGAGTTTGTCACTGTGTGTCCTCCACCTGGCTGCTACTGCTTCTTTGGGTCTTTTGAGTTACTGATTTTTATCCAGCTACTAAAACTTTCCAGCAGAATCATGTTTTATTAACCATTGCTATGTTGCAGGTCTCAAACTGTTATACACAGACCTATTGTTCCCATGTACTACAGACTAGCATATGGATAGTAACTACGTAATGAACCTTGATTTTAAAGTATTTACAAACGTTATGATTCACAAGTTCTGTGAAGAGATCATCTAAACTCACTGTGTGCCTCCCTAGCTCTGAACTTCCACAGAATTACTTTGGTGTGACCTCCTTGGGAATCTTTCAGTAAACCAGCACACACATCCCACGGACCTAAAAAAAGTATGGTTGCAGTGTTATTTCCAAGCCATTGGCAAGACCTCTGAATTTTTGAATTTTAAAGAACTGCTGGGAGACAAACTCGTACCTCGCTTCTAATTTACATGATTTCTCTGCAGTCAGAGGGGTAGCCCAGGCTGTCAAAGAGCTCTGTTTACTCCACACTGCACACCAACAAGGTAAAAGTAACATCCTGGACTTCCCAGGAAAAAACTTTAGAGATTAAATTAAGAGATGTTAGGTTGAAGCAGATAAATTCTCTTGGTTTCTTCTTTTGAAGCAGTGCTTATATGCAATAAGAAAAATAATAATTAATCTGTTAGAAGACGTACCACAAGTGTGAAAATGGCTCCTATATACTCTCAAATTTGATATGAACTTGAAATTCTGAAATAGGAGGGATAAATAAATCCAAAATTTTCAATTTCTCTCAGCTTTTCAACTGCTGCACTATTACTGTGGATTATTTTACTAGTATTGATAATATTTTTTGTTTAATATTACAGTTTATGAGGGACAAACATGGTGGCAAAGTTTGCTCATTGTGCTCTATATGGCCATTCAGAAGATATTGGATTCAGTACACAACTTCGAGGTTAAAGGGATAGGTTGTGCAAATGGATCAAAATGAGTCTCCCTGCAAGCCTGCACAGAAATAAAGCAGAGGGATACTAGTGATTTAAAGTCAAAAAAGGAATAGAAACATATTTTTTGATGCTACATGCCAAATCCAAATTTTGGGTTTGGGCAAAGCCAAATTTCCAACCCCAAATTAAGACTTCAAAGTATTCCATTGTGTCTTGCCTCTAATCAGATTTCAGGGGTAGCTTTTGTTTCAGGTTGCATCTATCAGTTACTTGTGCAGTTACCACGTTTAGCCAGGCCTCCATAAAACACAGTGACTTTCCAGCCTGGATACATGGATCTGTGTATCAGCTTGTAATACTCAAATCTCTTTGCCAGCAAGACTTATAAAACTGTGCACTGTAGCTAATTTGCACAGTAGATTTTGGGAAGCATAATCTAAATACGTTCAATATCAGAAAATGTGAATGGATGAGAACAAAAAAAGAGACTTATCTCTGCCACTGCAATGCAGAGAAAATACATCTATGTAATTAAAATTATCTATCTATAATCTAATGTGGATGCTTGTTTATCAGGATTAATTATAACACACAAATGTTGTTTATGGTTACAAGTACACAATTAAGGACAACACAGTATAAAATTCAAATAACATATGGCATTTGTAGAACCAGCAGTGCCACCAGAAAAAAACATACCAGTTGTCATATTTTATTAATCCTATGATAAACCATTGCTGCATTGTAATTAAATGAGCAAGACAGTCAGCCAACATCATTATCAGAGCTCCTGTTTTCTTTGAATCTCTTGTAACTTAGAAATCCAATTATTTATGAATATTACATTGTTTTATTGAATGTGAATTACTGTAGGGATAGAAGACTTGAGATATTCGCCAGTAATATTATTCCAATATAGCAATGATTTATGCTAGGTATTAATTCTGTCATGTTTCGTATTGTATCTATTTATGTGTAGTTCTTGGCAAGAATAACTAGCCCAATATTCCTTAGGTAATGAGCTATTAAGTTCAACAAGTGAACTTACAGTGTCCTTTGAAAAACAACATTCACATTTAGCTCTCATTCATGTCAGAGGTTAATAATTTCACAATTTAATAACTACTATCTAACAAAAATAATCAATATTATTTTGTTTCATATGTTGGAATGAACATAAAATTTGGTAACATATCAATAGCAACCAAAATTAAAAAAAAAAAAAATTATTTTCAGTATCTGAGAAGTTTTTAAGAATTAAAATACCACTGAAAATTAAATGAAAAGCTAACACATTCCTAAAAGATAGCCTAATTATTTTCATCACAGAAATAAAACCTGGAGATATAATCCAACAACAGATGAAGTATCTTAAATTTAATTTGTGTTGCAGTGCTGACCACTCTTTGGATAAATAATCATTAAAATAATGCCTAATCCTATAGTACTGGTTCTCAGCAACAACAAAAAATCAAGAACCTTAAAGCTTTCAGGGTCTTGTACACACCTTGCAAGTGTTCATCTTACATTGAGGGGCACTAGATAAAAGACATTTTACCTGAGAATGTCTTTGGTATTACTATGTAGACACAGCTACATAAACTATCAACCCATTCTGATTTTAAAACTCAACAATAGGTCAAGTAGACATTCCAGTTACTTCACTAATAAAAAAATCATTTGACCTAAAATGGCAAAAAAAAAAAAAAAAAAAAAATTCTTGGAGATCTGGAAGTAAAAAATAGACTAATTATAGATGAAATACTGAACATATTGCATCCAAGAAGAATTAAGCAGAATTTTAAACTTAGAGGACTGTCATACATGTTTTTCTTGTTCTCAGTTAATATAAAAATATGGGCCCCAAATATATAATATAAACCTCTAAATTCACATGTTACAATGTCCAATTTGCTTCTTAAATGCTAAGTATTTTCAAATTACTTAATTTTGTGTACCTAAATCTATCCAATTGACAGAAGGGCTCAGTTCTAACAGCAGGATCTTTTCTAGAAAGGGATCTGCAAATGATTTATGTGAAATGAAAAGGATTGTGGGAGAAGCTATGGCACGTGCATAAATAAACAAGAACAAAACACCTCACATAATGAATCATATGAATTTTTATCAAAACACATGATATTTTATCTAAAACTGCATTTATATCTGGATTGCAGAGTAAACCTGGCTGATTAAATACATTTTCATGTGCAGGCAGAGAACTACACATTTATAACAAATCAAAGACATTAAGATGCTATGAAGAACAGAATTAATTGATATATGGATAGATACGATCATTCAGTAGCTAATGCATGTTGTTTGTTGTTTTTTTTTATCAAGACAAAGAAATTTTTTAAATCTTGCTTTTCAAATTGCAGCTTTATTCCACAATAATCTATTGACTGGAGCACAGGGCATATGACAAACAAACAAACCAACCAAAACAAAACCAAACCCACCAGAAAACGGTATATTTAAAACTGCAGGGAGAGTAGGAAATCTGAATCTGCAACTACTATATCCTAATAAACTTCTATTGAAAGGGAAACAAAACACTTCTTGCAGCGCTCTGTATCTTAAGAAGAAGGACTGTTAATCATGCGTGGAGAAAACTGCCTCCCTGGGGATTGGTATTGTCTGAAGAGTAATGGCACTGAACAGATACTTCTCACTACTGGCTAACTATTGGCTCATCATTCAGCACTCTAGTCTTCTAGTCAGTTTCAAATATATCAATTTGTTTAGGAAGCTAATAGTCCACCAAAAATGAATGGGATTTCACTCTACAATGAACATATCTGAAAAACAGACTTTAAAATAAGGAACTACAATAATATGCTGCAGTGCCTAAAGTCCTTTCCATATCTGAACTCAAATTAATTTCACACAACACTTACACTGTTCATTTCTTTCTATTAATGGAGTATGTTAATCATACTGGAAACAAGTTTGTTATAGCAATGTTTTATAAATAATATTTTTTACTGTTTCCAAATGAGCAATTCATAAACAAAGTATATCAAGAATAATTACATGAAACAATGAATTTTGGAACTATAAGAGAAGAGAATTTGCTTTTAACATAATTGAACTAATTTTTTCATGAAATTGGATTGACATATTTTGTAGTACACAGCTGTAATTGCTTCTGCAAAAGCAAACAAACAAACAAAAATCAAACCAAACAATCAAGCAAAAATAATTCCTAATCTGCCCAAGCAGTCTGGTGGAAGAGAGAAGAGAGACCTCACAAGTATGATTTATCTGAATGAGAGCAAGAAAAGAGATTTGATCTCTTTGAGAACTCAGAAGGCAATCCTGAGTTTTCTGGACTGTATATACAGCTCTAGATAAATTATATTTGAGGATCATGAGAGATATTTGTATGACAGAAAAATATATTATTTTTATAAATATAAATATATAATATGTTATTAATTCAAATTTCTATACAAGCAGAGTAAATATTTGGGCAGCTCCAAATGGAATTTAAAAAACAGAATTCAGTACTTTTTTAAGATTCTGGGTCATCTTATTAAATGCCAGGCTAATATATTGCAATCCAGTATCTTCTGTTTTTATTGAAAATGACATAATGAAAAAACACTTCCAAAACCTTCTGCATAGATTTTTAAAATGTAAACTAAACCATACACTTCAAATTGAATTAAAATAGGAAGAAGAAATATTCTATAAATCTTCATCAGTGAACTCATGCCCAGCTCTAACAGAAGACAAATATTTCTAGAAAAGATTTCTTCTGTCATGTCTTCTGACACCTTAATTTCTTCCAGTTTCTTCCATCACACTGCCAGAGTACTATTCCCAAAAAGTGCATGAAGATCAAAAAACCTTTAGAACAACAGAAGGAACATAACAATTGTCAAATAAAGAGCAGGGGTGGGATGGCTGTTATTTTCTTATATTTTTATTTTGGTGTGGTTTTAATTTCCCTTCTTAACCGTTCTTCATCTCATCATTTAAATGGCCATTTCTGTAGCATCACTGGTTTTCAGTCACAGAGGACTTTTATTTCTCAATTTCACTTGGCTAAAATGATTCCATGTATGATAGTCTGCAGGGCACATTACCAAGCTAGACCTCTATCCAGCCAGGTAGCTTTCTATCAAGGAGGAATAATATGACATGGGAGTCTAATGAGGTTAGGCTGTGCTTCAATAATTTCTGTTGGACACTAACTTCATTGAATTTATCTGACTTTTTTGACCAGTTATTCTTTCTAGCATCTATATAATTCCAAATAAATAAGTTATCAAATTACAAGTAAAGAAGCACTGACAAGACAACTTAGTGGCTTTGGTGTCATTCAACTTTCAAGTGCATCTGGGACTCAGACATCATATTTCTATCTGTCCATATAATACACTTGGTTAAGAGCTAACACAGCATTTATGAATTAATGTTGTGTAAACACACAAACACAATACAAAGGCAAATCAGACTTCTAGAGGATTTGAATATGCTATAGCAAGACATATCTAAATCTGTACATAAAAAATTAAAAAAAAATAGGCACTAGTAAATGAAGTATGCCAAATATATATATATATATATAAAAATGTCATCAGTAGAAGACGTGTCTTAAGGTATCTTATGCAGCTGTAACTTGAAGGAGAAGGACAAAGGGACTGTGTTGTATCTGTCATGTCACTTTGAACTGTAAGGAAACTGGACGGTGCCAAATCTTACCATTGACTATAATGCAAAGGACAGACTTAGCTTTTAAAACCACATGTGATATCTGAGCACAATAGATTTTTAATGTGTGCAGTCTAGAGCTCATTCTCAACTTGCAAGATGCTACGCTTACTCTGTCCTATGTTCTTACCAATTTCTGTCTTTTGGTGACAGAACTGTCCTTTTAAATCTGCTTTAGAATCTAAACTACATTTGAAAAAGGACCTGGAGACAGTACAGGGGAACTGGAGATTACAGACTTTGCATTTGCTCTGTTTGTTAGTAGCAAACCCAAAGATTTTAAGTGTGAGAAACATTCAGAGAAGGGTAAAGTTCCAGACAATATGTGTCCAGAAAACTAGATCCTCTTATGGGCTATTTCCACACTCGAAAAAAATACAGATATCTTTTGGAGTTTAGTGTACAAAATCATAATAACTAATAGTTATGTTTCAGCTAAATTTTCTTCAATAAATAAATAATAAAATGTAATACACAGCTAAAATAGGGATAATAATTTTAAGTTATCAAAGTGAAACTCCCAGCAATGGGTGGTAATTTTCTTTATAGTTAAAATGAAGAACACAAAAGGAATAATCAATACTTCTGAAAGCAGAATTGACTTTGAGTGCATTTTTTAATTAACTTCTTAAATCACAGTTTGCTCTTAATAAGATTTTAACATAATGAAATATTTTATTATGTTTGCAGTGTTCACAAATGTGGACTATTTTTTTAATTAGCTAAAATCTTTCATTCTCCTACTTGATGACAAATCTTCATACAGAAAATACAAATACAGTGGACTGCAAAATTCTCAGCCACAGCTTTGTAACTAATTTTTTCACCTTGTTCAAAATTTTAAGGATCATTTAAATGAAATCTAAAAGTCTAGAAGAGAATTTACTTTTTTTTTTCTAATAAGAAAGATATTAAAGTATGTTTTTAGAGTATGGATAATTTTCAGTTGATAAAGAAACAAGCAACAAATAAAACATGGCATATAATGATGATGCATAAATATGATAGTAGCATAGAAATAAAATTTTATGCAAGGCTAGCGTGCTTGAGAAAAGGAATCAAAGCCAGATGGTTCTAACAGTTATTTGATATCTCTCAATGCCAAATACTATTAATGGTGTTACTGGAGAAGTTAACTGACAACAGGTATGTTAGGAAGAGAGGCACAAAAGTGATGGGCACTTATTTCTATCTGTGCATAAACAGTTTGGCATTTTAGTCCCCTTAGTTACCTGTGTAAATGGTATAAGAAAAAGCCAGTACTTAAGTGTCCATAGACATGAAGTTTGGCTTTAAGCAGCTGTGAACTTACATAAAAGGTGGAATCTTGTTAGGGCTACAAACCCATGACTATGCTGCTGGCTATAATCGTGTCCTGAGATTAAGTTAACTGAGCTGGACATGGCACGGTATGGGAAATGGCTGGATATGACAGATAACAGTATGAGAAGCTGAAATAAATTATAGAGAGAACCATGAGTCATGGCATGGGGTGCAGAGGTGGTTACGGCAGAATTGTCCAAAAAATGACCAAAATTCACAGCTAATTGGAGGGATAACTTGGCATCTTCAGGATGGCAGTTTCTCACAGGCAAGCAGTGACAAGGCAACCGCGTCAGCAATAACCTACAAGGCTGAGGTTACATAAGGAATGGTCACAGAAATATCCAATTTGTATAAGGATGCAGCAAAACAGGGATCAATAGGGAAGAAGTAACTGAAGTCTTTGGTAGATGGGTAGGTGGAGATTGGGGCATAGAAAGGGAGGTGGCAAAAAAGAGAGTCAAGATAAAGGAAAAGCAGTAACAAGGTATATTAATGTTGAAATTGGTGCTGCCTAGGTGTACCTTCTGGGCCATCCTGCACTTGATCACTGTAGCCTAAATCAGGACTGTAGACAAAGCCAGCATAACAGAGGAGACTGTAGACAAAGCCGAGCATAACAGAGGAGTCAGCCCTGAAGAAAAGACACCTGGAAGAAGCACACCTGGAAAACCAAATCTACAGTGCCTCCCCATGAGGTCTCGTTCCTGACAGCACTCACATCTGCCTATCACCTCTAACAAGAATAAAATTTTGATACAAACATTCCCATGGAATTCAGATTTCAGGTTTTTCAGCTGCAGATGTAATTTGAAATAAGAAAAAGTGATTCACTGGAAATATGATGTCAACATTTATTAATCAGGAGAGGTCAAAGCAGTACTTTTCTTAAATTATTTTTTTGAATTGCTAGTATTCATGGCTTAGGATTTGTCCAAACACAATTAACAATTTGTACATTTAATAGTACCAGAATGTTTCTCTTTTGGACTTACAAAAAGAGAGAGATGTGAAACAAGCAAAAAGTAGACAACGAAGACTGTGCACGCACAGGATAGATTAAACTACTAGGAAAAATTTTGCCTGAGATCTGAGATACTTTGTTTCCTGTACCTGAGGAGGAACTTGGATTAGTATCTTGAATTTATTGTAATTAAATGTCATTTTCTCACCCTAATATTTGGCAATATATGCATACACATATACAACATTGCTAGGCTGCAGCTCTCTTAAATGGTATCACCAACAAAGCTATAAAACATAAATACATAAAACATACACAAGTAAGGAGAAAGAATTCTTTTCAGAAGTATTTGTTAAATTCCTTATTCAGTTTGCTTTTTTTTCTGGAGCCTTTGTGATCAAATGGAGAACTTTCAATATCCACTGCCTACTTTGAAAAAAAATCAGAATAAACTGAAAAAAATATGTAATTTCTTGAGCTGAGAATCAAGTGCTACATGTTATAGAATCTTTTGTTTCAAGAAGAGTAAATATGTATAACCTTCTTTATTATCAAGTAAATTTCAAGAGCCTAATCATGCAGTCTGTCTGCCCATCCATCTCTAAATCACATTCTCTCTGTGCAAAATGCTTTTTCCATAACTTTTTATTAAGATAAAATATTTTCACCTCATTTACCTTAGATTTATACCTCTTGCTCCACAAAAGCAACACATGATGAACTGTGAGCAAGAAAACCATAAACTTTCAGAGGGAAGCAGCAGAAGTCTACCCCAGCAATCATAATTTCTTTTCTTGATTAGAAATAATTAATTATGGATTTAAAGAAATGAAAGTTCCCATCTCACCTTCTACAGATTTATCCTCCATTTGTAGCATTATGAATTCCAAATAAGGATTTTGTTCTATAGCACTTTAGTGTATTCAATAAAAAAGTAAATTTATCAAAACATGAAATATATTTCAAATATTATGATATTTCAGTACAGGATAGAGAAAAAAATAAAGGTTACTATATGACCAAATTATGGGATACTAATTATTTTAAGAGATGAAGAAGGAAGAGTTAATATACAGGCAGATTTAAAATAAAAAAATACTGTACAACTTGGTGTGGTTTCCATTTTAAACAGGTAGACAAAACACTCACTTAGCTGTCCATTACCATTTTTTTTTCCAAGTGGGCATGAATCATATTCATTAAAATTGTCATATTTCATCAACTCTGACATTCAGAGACAGTTTTCAAAAGTATCTTTGAAATCGTTACTTCTGTTGTCAAGATGCCATGGAAGTTACAGCCTCAATGGCACTCGACAGTCAACTATTGGAGACATGGATGAATGCAGGAACGGTGGCAGCGACTCCAGAACTCATAAGCAGGTAATGCTTCACAAATTAATTTGTGTCCTTGCAGAAGTGCCTTGTGCAACACTCTACCTTACATTTCTTGAAAGAACAAAAAAAAAAAAAAAATTATGTGGCAAACCCCAGAAATCAATCAAAAAAGACATGGACTTAAATAATGTTTTTTTCATTTCTTTCAGCGTATTCCATTAAATTCTGAGTTTTGCATTGGTATTCTTACCAAAAGAAATATCCTAGACAGTTTATCATCTAGTTTAAAAAAAAAGTCACACCATAAACTCTTCTGTAATTTGGTTAAAAGCTTATGGTTGGGCTTTCAGCTCTGAAACTCTTTCATGAAGATGCCTAACTCATATCCAGTACATCTACCTCAAATCCTGTAGAAGACACTTTCAGTTAAATTCTTTTCTTAGCTGTTATTTTGAATTTCTATTGTCTTTAGGTTTCCTCATAATCAAGATTCTTATTTTAGGTTTCCTCATAATCAAGATTCTTATTTTCAACCACATGATACCTTTATATATACTGTAAATGTAGCTAAGATGCTAATTTAACCCTAAAACTTACTGAATCTGTACAACTAATACAGTTGCAGTTCTAAGGTTTATAAAATTTCTTTTCATTGTCTTCAGTGCGTTGCTTATCAATTGTATTGAGATGGAAAACATGAGGCAAATACAACATATTACTTTCCATACAATTTAGGTTAATAAAAATGAATGCTATATTGGGAAATTTTCCAAGAATTGTTTACTGCCAAATGTTAATGAATATTGATTTGAATTTAATCAGGACAGTATTTCCCATAAATTTCCAATTAAAAGGAATATTTTTTTCTATTGCCAAGAGATAAGTGGTGTTCAACTAAGTTTAAAATATATCAGGGTTCCAACACATCTAAAATTCAAATTTGATTTTGATAAACACTTTACTAAATACATATCAAGAGGTATAAAAGCCACTTCATTTGAGAATGGCATACAATCTAATTAACAAAGAGATTTAATTTATGATTAAATGTTATGCGCTTTGTGAATTTCATATCAGTGGGCAGCTATCTTTAAAGGTACAAAGATAATTACTCAATAATAAAATAATCCATATTTAACATTGAGAAATTTATTTCAAGTTTTTGTTTTGGAAGATGAGTTATTCCTTAAAAAAAATTATAAATTATACCAGTGTTAATAATCTGAAGACAAATTTCAGAGAACTATTGAACCTGAAATCCACATAGAATCATTGAATGGTTTCAGTTGGAATGGATGATGAACTTGTTCTAATCCCCCTGCCATGGGTAGGGAGCATTTCATTACAGCAGGTTGCTCACACTTCCAAGAATAGAGCATTCACAACAACTCTGGCCAATCTGTTCTAGTGTTTTGCCACCCTCTTAGCAAAGAATTTTTTTCAAATATCTAATTAAACCTTCCCTATTTCAGTTTGAACCCATTCCCTCCTTGTCTTCTCACTATATGCTCTTGTAAAAAGCCTCTCTCCATCTTTCTTGCAGGCTTGGCTCTGGTACTGGAAGACCACAATTAGGTCACCCCGAATTCTTGTCTTTTCCAGGCTGAACAAACTAAGTTCTCTCAGCCCTTCCTTGTAGGAGAGATGCTCCATCCCTCTAATCATCTTGGTGGCACCCCTCTGGATTGGTTCCAATGGGTCAAAGTCTTTCCTGTGCTGAGGACCACAGAGCTGGATGCAGCACTCTAGGTGGGGTGTCACCAGAGAGGAGTAGAAGGCAGAATCACCTCTCTTGACTTGCCTTTGATGCAGCCCAGGATATCCATAGTTTCCTGCTCTGTAAGCATACATTGTTGGTTCATTTCTCATTGCTCATCCAGCACCACTCCCAAGTCCTTCTCAGCAGGGCTGCTCTCCATCACTTCACTCCCCAGCCTGCATTGTTGCTGGGGATTGTCCTGACTCAGCTGCAGAACCTTGCACTTTATCTTGAATCTTATGAGATTCTCACGGACTCACTCCTCAAGCTTGTCCTGGTTCCTCTGGATGGCATCCCCTCCTTCAGTGTGTCAACAGCACCACTCAGCTTGGTGTCATCTGCAAATTTGCTGAGAGTGACCCTGATCTCACTGTCTATTCATCAATGAAGGTATTAAATAACACTGGTCCCAGTATGCACTCCTGAGGGACACCACTTTTTCACTTATGTCCATTGGGACTCTGAGCCATTGACCACTTCTTTCTGAATGCAATTTTCCAACCAATTCCTTATCCACGTAGCAGTCCACTCATTTCTCTCCAAATTAAAGAACAAGGGAAAGACCTTTACTCTTGATTGTCTGCAACGCTCAAGTACTAAATTACTTCTGGCTCCTTTTTGCACATCTGTCACTACTCGTCTTCTAGACTAATCCTTCATTAAAATGGCTAGCTTTCAGCAGCCTTTCTCCATTTGGTCACTGGGCTAGTAGTTATTTTCCTGTCTTCAGTAAGTTAACAGTAGCCAGGATAGCCATAGCAAGGGAGGCAATACCTCCTGTCAGCTTATCGGAAGCAAAAGGATAAGCAAGAAAGAGCTGAGTCATTACTTAAGGAGCACAAACATAATTGATTCTGGGAAGGATGAAGTGTTTACATGTCTCTTTCAGCTTTCATTAAGGAGGTTAAGGATTAACGGACAAAATAAGGAAAAAAGTTACTTAGATATAGGTCAGATGAAATTTCATGAAATTGATGAACTTTTCTGCAGGGGATTTAGAAAAATGGCTGAGAAAAGAGAATAAATGATCTTCCAAAATATTAGGAAAAAGCAAAAATAATTTGTTAGGTTTTTTTTTTTAAGGAATAAAATTGCCCTGGCAACTGGCTCCCATTGAGGAAGAATGTTAGTATAAAAATATGGAATATCAAAAGATGTTTTTTTAGTTGGCCAGTAAATTATGCCCTAGCAAATTTCATTCAACCAGATACCTCATCTCATTGGTATGTTTGAAATATAAAAGTATTTCAGATAGTGTTTGGTAATATTTTCTTAAATGACCTACAAAATTACAGTGAAGAAAAATCTGCTGCAAGGTAAGAATATAAATGGCTGGAAAACTGTACTTGGCTGCTATTCATTGCACACAGTAGCACAAGAAAAAATGCTGTGAATGTTTACATATGTATTTGTCTTTACTTCACTATTGTTTAATACATTTATCATTTTATAACGGAAAATAGAGTACACTATTCAATTCACAGAGCACTTCAGACTTGGACTAGGCTTTGGAGATCACATTAAAATTCAAAGAGACTTGAGAAACTGAAATTGTTTATCTTCCAAAACAACTGCAAACTGAATATTTGCTGACTGTAACGCACTTTTAGCTTACAATACTATGAAAGATTGCTGTTGTCTTCACTTAAAAACTACACCCTGATAGTCAAACTGCACAATGAAGATTTGGGGCAAATAAGAAAATTGCTCAAAATTTTACCATAATGATTCCGTTACTTGGTATTTTCTTCAGTCCCCTTCTTTTAGTATATCAGAAAACTTTCTCTTTTTAGGTTTTCTAGGTAGCAGTACTTTATATTGCTCATATAATTTCTACTGAACAGTTAATACATGTTCTGGCCATAGCAGTATCCAAATTACAGACCTTTTCTGTTAATTATGCCTTCTTATTAGTTATATGCTGTAGCAATCAAACTGCCAAGCTCAGGTTATAATAAAATAACAAAAAATATTTCAGCCCTTATATATACATTTGCAGCTACAAAGAAAGTTGTGTCTCAGTTTTAGAAGTAAATTTAATTTATATGTAACCTTATGGAATTGCTAAAACATACTGGAATAAATTGAAAAAAAAATATAGACTTTCCATTAAAAGCATTTTTAAAAAGCAGAAAAATATCTGTCAGTTATAATTCACTCAACTTTGAGGAGGAAGTTGAGGGGAGAAGGGAGAAGAGAAAGAGAGTTAGAGAGACATTAGGTAGAAAGTTATCATCACCACATAGATTTTTGAGGCATCTAGCAGGTCCTTCTTCACCCCAGTCTTCCGTGGTGGGGTCCCACAGTCATTCCTCTGCAAGTAATGCTTTTGCATAGTTCAGGTCCCAGGTTCCAGCCCACAGGGCAGAGAAGCCATTCCCACAACCTGGGTTGCCATGCGTATCCTTTCCAACAGTTTCTGACCATATACATTTTTTTTTTTGGCTGGATAAGTCTCATCTCAAGTTCCCATAGTCTACACACTATGGTGGGCTATTTCCAAGTCTTCACTTTTGTTAGACATGGAATTAAGGCCTTCCTGTTTTGCCACCTGTGCTTATCTCAAGCTCCTGATGTGGTGGTTTATCTTATGGGAACTTTCTTCTTTAACAGTGTTTTGAGAAATGCAGCTGCATTCTTTAAGTTCTTCCGACATTCTACCTCTAAAAAAAACCTGAGGGACAGGGATTAAAAATACAGCATATTTTTTCAGCTAAAATCAGAGAAAACACAGTGGGAAAACAATTCTGCAAACAGAAATAATTATAATTATGTAAAACTTTAGACATATATTTATGTAAAACATTTTTTAGATTGTCCATAACCATAGAATCAAATCTTTTTGCTTTTGTACCATGTACTTAAAACCAGGAAATTCCAAGCAATTTGTGATCTTAAATTGCTATGTTAACTGTTATTAGTGTAAGTGTCGTGACATTTGGATGGAAAACTATCTTTTCAAGTCGTTCAAACAATTACAATACTCTCATCTGAATCACAAAGCGTTTTTTTCAACAAAAAAAAACCCCAACAGTGCACATTTTGGAACACTCAGTTCAAATGAAAGTATGAATAAGCAGATTAAAAAAAAAAAAACATTCTCAAATATTTGGTTTTTCAATTTGGTCAGACACTGATTATAAACAATCAAAAGACTATTTGTACACATAATCATAGACAGAGCCCCATCTTTCGTTTTCAAAAGGAAGGACAAGATAAGGAGGCGAGACTATTTTATTGCCTTATACACAATGCTGAAGAATTTTTTTAAAGAAATAATAAATTTCTGCAAAGAATACTGTAACTTCTTACACTCTTCTTTTTAATGCATTGTGATATGAGATGGAAAAAATGAAATGCATTGTAAATAAAGATTTAATTGTCATTAACCATTACTTTAAAATTAAAATGGCAGTCAGAGATCTCCAAGGGCATAACTACATCTGCATTTTATTGTTAGGACTTCGAGTAAAACATGAAGTCAGAAGTTGCCCAAATATCCACCATTTCTTGAAAACAACAGAAAAAAAAATCTGTAACTATGGAATATAAAATTTTAAAGTACTCTTACTCATGTGGTGACAAGGCACTTACAAGCAATAAATACATCGACCGTAACTAGAAAGTTTAATTATCATGGAGAAAAAACTAGTAACTTCCTAATCTGGAAATACACAAGTTTTCAGAGTCTAGGAATCTGTCTACTGAGACCAGAAAATACAGGAAGTATAAGGTATTAAAAGTTTGATGCTAAATGGTAACTCAAGCCAGAGAATATACCTCTGTGAGGATAAGGGTCTTACATACCATGAGAGATGGTGAAAATAGGGAAATGCTTCTCCTGTTAGTGTATGCATTCACAAGAATTTATAGTAGTAGAGACAGAAAGCTATGTCCAAAGGGAAATTAAACTCTGAGCTGAAGAAAAATTCAGGGGAATGCATGATCATCGTGTTACTTGTTTTAATACATAGTATTAGACATTTAAGGAGCAACAAGATTTGCTGCTTAAGTAATTGTGTGAATGAGATGTAAAAAAAAATTTAGATTATTTGATTTTTTCTTGATTCAGCTTAATTACAGAATTTTGTTTATATTTTTCAATGGCAAAGAAAAAAATAGAAGTTAATTTTAAATGTTAGTAGAAGTTAATCGCTCTTCTGTGCTACAAAATATTTTACTTTAATTGTAGGTTGCAGGAAGAAAATGTTAATTTAGAAATGCATACAATAATGCTGTTACAGGGTAAATTTTTGCTCTTCATTTTACTTCTGAAATATCAAAAACTTTAATATAAAATGATATGATTACACTTGCTACTACACATTAATCTGAGCAACTACATTATATTCCTCCATGTATTCCTCAAATTAACTGTCTATATACATAATGTAGTGCAGTTGATATTCACTAGTTTCTACTTATCTATTTTTCTACTCAGATGACAAAGTTTGCAATTTAGAAGGTAAATAGCATTAACAGACAGGATTCTTTAAAACAACCCAATATTCACTTACTTAGATGAAGCCTTTTGATTTTTATAGTTAAATTTTTACGTATATTATGTTTTCCTATGAAATAAAACAACAAAGTAAATCATAAGTCAAAATTATTAAAAAAAAATCTTTTAAAATAACCTTTTCCCAGAAGGTCATAACAAAATATCGCAAAAATGTTTTCAGTGGCAAAATCTCCCTGAAATCATATTTTTTTTTAACTTCAAAAGAACCTGTAAGCTGAAATATAAGCATCATAAGGTCATGTCTAGAACAGTAAACAAAATCTCCCTGTGCCTGTTCTCAGCTCTGTTCAGCCTCTGGACCCAGGCCAAATGGCATGGCACAATTTACCTCCATATGGCTAAATGCTCTTATCCTCCAAAATGCTGGCTGTATTCAAAGTGCCTGCTGAGTATGTTCCCTGATTTATGCTAACTTCTGAATGAGTGTGCGAGATGCTGGTTTGTACAACCCAAAACTGTTTTAAGACTGTCATGCCTTATCAGTGTTGACCATCTTATGCCAGTTACATTGGCTCTGTTTAATTTAATTAAGTCGAATATAATTTACTACTACATGCGTAGTTGAAAAATTCTAGCAATTCCCTTTTTATAGAGCCTATTTTGCAAACCATTGGTGTCTACATTACTGTGATTTGCCAACATATATTTGGAAGTTTTCAATTCAGATTAAAAAATAAACATTGAACAAAAGATCAGCAAGAAACTGCATATTTTTTGAACAGAACATGAAAGCAAACCAGTTCTAAGAAGATTCTGAGTCACAGAAAAATGACAGCAACTATTATTGAATATAGCAACGAAAAACCACCCTATTTTCTTTGCATCCCCAGTATTTCCACAGAGATCTATATCATTCACAGAAACACCACTAAAAGTGTTAGTTTAAGATCAAAACAAAACAACATAGGGATTTTTATAAGATATTCTACCATTTAAAATATATAGTAACAGCATCTACATGAATCAGCAAGTGGTATGGATGACCGGCCTCCAAATGCTAAGGTCTAAGGGTATTATGTGGAGTATGGCATGGGAGCAGAAAGGGGTATGCTCGGCCAAGCCTGCAGGAGATGGAGTTCAGCTGTTTCTCTTGACCATAACTTAGGAGAGAATGTATGACACTTTCTTCAAATAAGGGTGATTTATAGCCAGCTTGGGAACTGTGGGTAAAAACTGTATTTCACAAGAGAACTGACAACAGTTACAACCAGAGAAATTGTGGGAAATGATTTAGGAATTTAAGAACCTTAATATTCTTTAACTTTCCTACTTTTTGAAAATAATTGGCGTCATAATTTCATGTGCTCTAGCCTTAGTTTACTTGTGAATCTTTATCCATGACAAATCCTGTAGCATTTACATTTCTTAGGTGAAATTCTCTGACAATTTAAAAACTGCTTTAGGGTTGATATTCAGTGTTTATACAACTGCTTGTGATCATGATTAAATGGATTAAAAAATTACTGTCCCTCAAGCTTATATAAGATAAGCAACTGCTCTTCTTGGCTCCTGCAATGCAGAATAAAATGTATCTGTTCCAGTTACCACTAGGGGTAATTCATATATCATTTTTTATCCGGCATTCTAAGGAAGCACTCAAAAAGAACAGCTATGTACAAGCATTTTTTTACCACCTGAAATAAATGCAGTTGGTCATGCCACCACAATTTCAGAAACCTGGCCTGTGCTGTGCTCTCACTTTTAATTCTGAGAAGTGACACCACTTAACTTTTTAACTTATTGAAGGTAAATTCATTCTCAGAAGTTCAATCTCAGTTGAAAACTCACTACAAAAAAACATACATAAACACTGACAAGTGAATCAGCTCTGGTTTACTTTTTGTCTGGTTTTATTATTCCTTTCTTGCCATTAGAAAACAATCATAGTAAATAACTGTAGGCATATCTATAGTATTTTAAATATGACTATGGATACTACTATGGGAGGAAAATCAGCTCAACAACTTGACTCAGAGGAATGCCACAGCATTATCTTTATACATTATAAACAATGAAGAGTTTCATTTCCCCTTACTACCACCTATTCCCAGTGTTTCTCAATTAACTTATCAAAACTGACTCAGAATATATTCTATCTACATATCAGAAAACTTGTTCAAAGGCTTTGTACACACCAAAAGTTTAAAGAATAATCCTAAAGCATTATTTATTTGCTTCAATCACTTAGCACACTGACATTTTCTGCACTGAAGTTTGATCTCTCAATGGATGTCCCATCCCATCAATTTCTTTCACAACTTTCTTTAGCTTGACTATTCTACAGTTCTGTTTCACAGCATCTTTTTAACACCCTCTAGCTTCTGAATGTATAATTAACCACCAACAAAATAAGCATCTTTATAGCTGAAGTGCATGCTCATTCATTCATATAAGAATTCCCACACTGAAGTGAGAATTGTTGTAAAACTATTCATTCTAGTACCATCCTTCCTCAAAGCACAGTGCTCTTAATTTTTTTTTTTTTTTTTTGGTGCTTGTTCTCATCAAAATTTAGTGTCTTCTGGATAAAAATATTTGACAGGATAAAATTCAGTAACAAAAATATACCTTATCCTTTTAATTTGCTGAGAGGTACATCCCTTCTCTTATTAGTAGCTATTATTGCCCAGGACACATAAAAGCTCATCAACCTCAGACTCGCTGTATCTTTTGACTTTATTTAATGCAGAGTCTCACATAGACTAAGACCACTCTTAACCCTAAGAGATTTCTTGGCATGAAGATTCCTCTGTTGCTTGTTTTATCAATCAAGAACTGCAGCTACAAGTCAACTTCAGTCCTAATTCACCAGTTCTCCCTGGGGTACAATGTGTAAAGAGCTTGATGTAAATCATGTACCTAAAAATAAACAGTACTAGTGATCTTTGCAACAGGAAGAAGGAAAAAAGAGGGTTAATAAAATCTGACTTGTTTAGATACCTACTTCAAGTTTTTTTCTCTTTGGAAGTGCTTTTTACCACTTGAAAGATTTATTAAAAGGATATATATCCCTAGGCCATTTCTCCTACAAAACACAAGCATGAGACTTCCTTAGGGACATGACTATGTGAATTTATTTCATTTGAAGAGCATTAGAAAGGCAAAAACACAAAGGGAAAGTGTCAGGAATCTGACTCATAACAGGAGCATAAAGATTAACCACTTTCATCTGTTTGCCTGACTAATAGGTAAAGAAAAAAGAGCTATAAATACTTTCAAGTAAAGTCTGTAAAGTTATTCAAGATTTGAATGGCAATGAATAATCCAGGAAAACTACACTGGGGATGAACTTAAGAAATGCTGTTTAATAATAAAAAAAAAAAAACAAAAAACAATGTGATATACAGTGTGCAACCAACAGACAGTAAAGTTTACCTGTGATCATTATTATTTTGGCTAACTTTATGAGACACATGAGATACAGATGGAAGGCTGCAAGACATCAAGATATTTCCCTTTGACAACTTAAAAGACAAGTGTAATTTCACAGTTTTGTTCATATGTGTCAATCCCATATGAGTAGACTAAGACATATTTGACTAGTAAGATAATTATATTAGAGTAATTCCTATGAGTAAAGTCCCTAAAACTCCAGTAGAGAACCATTTTTCCTTCTTCTGGATGAAGAAGTAAGTCTAGGCAAATTACAGAGTTAAGTTAATCTTTTTATGCACCAGAAGTTTCAACTGAAACTCAAACACATTTTGTGCTCTTGTCATTGCAATAATCTAGAATATGTTCCTTGCCTCACTGGCATATGTCAAAAGCATTCACTGGGAAACATGAAGATAAAAATCTGTGAAAACCTAACTAAACGAACCTGTTTAATTCTTTTACTTCATGCTCATTTATTTATTAACTATCAAGACTGACAATCACTGCCTTTTCAATGTAACTTTTCTTGGGGGTAGCTCTTGCTTACTGTACATTGACAAAATAATTGTGATTGTGATATGAACTATGACAACCAAGACAGTTTTCCAGATTTCATTTTATGATACTCAAGTGTTCATGCATCTTTATGTAGGAAAATCAGGCATACATGCCAGATTAATGCATCTCTTACAGCAAAAAGTATTTATGCACTAAAATATGAAAGAATGAAGTAAAGAAGTATGTCAATGCCTATACATGATATCTTGAATAGCTGAGATTTTCGTTATTAAAAAAAAAAAAAAACAAACAAGACTTTATTTCAGTTACTGACATAACTGAAATAAAAATATATGAATAACAGATAACCTGGAATATTTTTTTCCTTTTTTTCCTTATAATTGCTTGATAGCTTGTACTGTGACAGGTGATAAAAACCTAAATCAGTTTCTTGGGTGATACCATAATATACATTCATTGAGTCACCTCTGAAGCATATTTAGAAAATATACTTTGTTGGAACGTACTGTTGTTGCAGTGGACCCCCCGCACTACAACATACTGTCATTTATATTTATCTATTTAGGTGAAGTAAAGATAGACCTATCAATTGTTCACATCAAATGATCAATTCAAATATTAATGCAAGATTTGAAAGTTACTAAGATTTATAACATGACAAGGAAATGATGCAATTCTCCTCAAATCAGAGTGTCTGAATTGGCCTAATCAGTTAAGAGGTATTAAACACAGAAGAGATAGCAACCTGTCTATCTATAAAATTGATTACAACTATTTTATATGTAGGTATCTCCATCTTTCAGAGCATGTAACTGGGCACTAAGTAGCCAGTATTCACTATAGATGATTGCATATATTTCATCATAAGAGATGCATTTGTAGACTCTCAGAAATTACTGAAGTTTCATCTGTCCTATTCTAGATGAAGATTTCTAGGCATTCCTTCCTGCAGCTCTCCTAAGCATCACATACTCAGTCAGATCAGTCCTCAGATAAAAAAGAACTGTCTCTTCTGTTTGGTTTAGAATGGCTTTTGTCTCTTTTTTTTATCACTGAATACAGCGAGAAAACTTGAGGCATCAGGGAGTTTTCACTCTAGATGTGGTGGCATAAATCAATCTTTAAATGCACAATGGCAATTTTTCTTCCTTTGAAAGTAGAACTTGGTGCCTTAAATTCGTGTACTGTAAAATCCAAGACTTTATCACTATTAAACACAAACCCTAATATTGGTTTGTATCCAGAAGCACTACTTCACTGATAAACTAAACAAAACAGTAATATACTTCAATCATGAAGTAAATATAACGGTAATAAAATTTTTAATTCGTGTTTGATTTCTCTGCTCCCCTGGAGGAATTTTCAAGCTATAAAACTTTATGAATGAGGAATTAAAACATACCAGCTTGAGGGAAATAATTTTTTCAACCTTATTTCTTGATTTCACAAAGAGTTAGAATAACAGACTTTTGACAGCTCGTGAGTAAAGCTGGCCAATGCAAAGATTACTGGATGAAAATACAATCTATTTCGTCATTTTCCTAGGGAAAAATCTTCTTCTAAAATATTACTTGGTAAGGTACAGGTGAATTGCAGGCATTCTGTGTATCATCTTTTTGCCACCAACTTTTCATGCATGAGGTTTGTGAGCTAGCAGGTGATGATATGCAGTTTTGCTGCCATATCCTTCTCCGACGTTTCAGCATAGAGCTTTTAATTCCGTAATTATGTCCCCAATGCAGTGTACTCTGTGACACCCCTCCCAAGTAGGCAGATGTTCCTAAGCAGATCTCTTATGCTGTGAAAGGAACCTCCCTTGGGTTTAGCACTGTCAGACTGCATTAAGAGCAGGTATGAAAGGTAAGAAGCAGATGCGTTGTGCAATTTCTGTTTGACACATTGTTCCTCTATCAAATGTTTTCTACTGGTACAGCAACACTGAGCCAACAGGCTAATGAATGGAGCCTGCAGAATACATCGTTAACCTGTAACCTCATCCAGTCTGCATGCAGTCTATTAAGTCTGTACTCCTATGATTCACATTTTTGTGTTTACTGCCATTTGTAGTTGTACTTTATTTTGCTCCCAGTAATATACAGCTGTCTCAGAACTAAAATGCCAAGGTGAGGAGACCTGCACTGGAGACAGGAGCAGGCTGTGAGGGGCAGTTAGTGACCTGCCGACTTACTTGCACGAGGAAGCCTGAAGCATCTTTTCCCCTCTGTCTCTTCACACTGACGGCCCCAGAGCACATCTGCGTCACACGCAAGGGAGGGGGCGGCTTGGTGAGAGGCGCCGAGATAGACAGAAAATTGTATACTGAGGACCTTGACAGCCTCACGGGCGGGATTTTTTTTTTTTTTTTCCCCTCCTACGTACAGTGCATATAAAGGAGCCCCGACTTCTTTCTGTGCCAGCTCTCAGGCACTGCCATCCCAGATAACGGCAGGCATGGGACTCCCCAGAGAAACGGGATGGGAAGGCGGGAGGTGGAGAGAGGCTTCCAGGTGACTTTTTCCTTTCTGTCTGCTCTCGGTCACGGAGCTGTAAGAGACTGAGGAAGTGCCACCTGCCTCCCGCTGTTGCTGCTGCCGCCGCCGCCGCTCCTCTCCGGGCTGTAGCTCGCTCCCCCGTTAATCAGATTAGCGCGTCGTCGCAGCCTCCCTTGCCCGCTCTTCCCTCGCAAGTGTCCGTCTCCCCTGAGAGGGGTCTCTCATTTCTGCCTCTCTCTCCTCCCCTTTCCACTGATAACCGTGCGATTCTCGTCAGCTCTGGGCATCTCTCCCTCTCTCTTTCTCCCTTTTCTGCTGGGTGTCTCTACCTCCCCTTGGCTCTGTGCATCGCTCCATCCATTCTCTCTCTCCGCACTGGTGTGTGCGCGCATCTCTCTCCGCCCGGCGGCTGCCACCCCTCGCCCTACCAGCCCAGCGCTGCCCGGAGGAGCCGCCGCCGCCGCCGCCGGAGCGGGGCCGCCCCGCGCTGCCGCCGCCACCACCGCCACCGCCGCCTGGCCCTGCCTGGCCTCCGTGAGTCCCGCCTCAGCCCGCGCCCGTCCCCCGCCCGCCGCAGCACCATGTCCGGCTCCGGCAGGAAAGACTTCGACGTGAAGCACATCCTGCGCCTCCGCTGGAAACTGTTCAGCCACCCCTCGCCGGCGGGCGGCCCGGCGGGGGGAGGCTGCCTGCCGCCCGACAGCAGCTTCGAGCACTGGGGACCGAGCCAGAGCCGCCTGCTGAAGAGCCAGGAGAGAGGCAACGGCGTCTTCTGGAAGAAATCCGCCTCCTCCGCCTCCTCCTCGGCAGCCACCACGGCCAGCCCGCCCAACGGGACACTGCTGCCCGCCGGCGCCCGGCCGGCCACGGGGCACGGCCCGGGACCGCCGCCACCCCGCACCGTCTTCTACGTGGAGTCCCTGGAGGAGGAGGTGGAGGCGGTGCCCGGCGGGATGGAGGTGGCCCGCGAGCCCGAGAAGCCCCTGGCGCCGCCGGAGCGGGAGGACACACCGGGGGGCTGCGCCGATGGAGGCAGCCGGGCAACAGGTGACGGAGGCGGGCACAGGTAGGGGAGCGCCGCTGCTCCGGCGCCACCTGCGCGGCGGGCGCGGGCCGGTGCGCGGGGGACATCGCGGGGCTCTGCGGCCCCGGAGGACAGCGGCGGGGCGGGTGCAGCCGGGCCAGTGTGCCGGCGTTGTTGCGGCAGGGTGAGGGTCTCGGGGCGGGAGGATTCCTCCGTTTGAACTGGCAGGGTTTGGAGGCGGAGAGAAGGGCGGCCGGAGGGCTTCCCGAGAGCCCCGGGAGAGACCGGCCAGCCTCATGGCCAAGGTGCCGCGGATCAGGGATTCTGCCCTTGGCCTTCCCCTGGCCTTGCCCTTTCTCTTGGCTTGCGGCTGCTTCTGACCTGCTCCTGTCCCTGACCTGTCCCTGTCCCCACCTCCGCCCCCGCTCCTGGGCTGCCCCTGCCCGCGGGGCTGGCCCGACAACAGGCGCCTGTCAAAGCCGGCGCTTCGCGCTGGGGATCGTAGCTACCCAACTGTCTCAGAAGTTTCTTGAAACTCTGGCGGGAGGTGGTGTTGTCCTGGCTAGTGGGACGACAGGTGAAAGCTCAAAAGTAAAAGCGTCCTATTTCCTGAAACTCTGTGACTAAACCGTGTTACACCCTACCTCAGAGAAAAATAAGTCATAAGAATTCTCTGAGTCGTGAACCAAGTGACACCTGAGAGGATGTAAGAACTAAGCAAGACACATCCAGATTCTTGGGTTTCATACAGATGTGTTAATGTTGAATTGCTTTTCTTTCTCAATCCCTGCCCTCCTTGCCCCCAGCTGAAACAGAAATTAAAATCATTTGAAGAAATGTAGTTAACAGAGAGCTTTCAGAAAAAACTCTGATTACAGATAGTCTCAAGGGTAAAATGATTCATTGATTTAACTCTTTGCCCCCACCTCCCTATGGTTAAGATTACTTCATTTTCATTTCCCTTGTCTTTTTTTTTTTTTTTTCCTAAGGAGAGAAATGTACAGTTGGGTATCTAAACATGAAAAGAAATGAAAGGAATTACTTGTTTTTTTCATATTAAAAGTAAAACATGTAGTATTAAATATTAAATAAAGGGATAGTACTGTGTATATGTTTGGATTAGTACGGCTGGAGATAAACATATGTGTGTGTAACTGAGTATGTCGCTCCTTTTCAGAGAGCCCTAAAGCATATATTATATTCTTGAATCTCTTGTTTTGTCAGTTAGCATAGTTCATTTAGTAGCAGCTACATAATTTAAACACATGGAATAGCTGATAAGTAACTTAGGGTATTTTTTTAAAGAAAAAACAATACTGAAGTTTTTATGAACATTGGAAGTTGTTCTGAGCAGCAAGAAGGTGCTTATCCTAGGATTCAATTTGAATTGTTATCAGATACACTACAAAGACAGATAAAACACCAACCCTAAAATGATCTCTTCAAGGTTTTTGAAGAGTGAGTGGGAGAGGTTAAAAACTAGTACAAATATAGTTTCATTATATAGACTTTTCATTTAGGTGTGTCACTGATCTGAGACTCTGTAAAGATCTGCATACTAGCAGAAACTTACTGAGTTTTAATGTCACCCCTTGATTTGTGCATGAGTCAACTTGCTAGAATTTATGTACTCTGTGACATTATGTATCTGATTACTGCACTTATTGCTCTTGATTTTTATAATCCATTTATTCCAAATTCTTCCTTCATTGCTACTGAAACAACTTATCTAGTCATCAGTAACTTATAGTCCTGTTGAAGGAATATGCTTAAATTTGTTCTGATTTAAAATAACTGTGTCAAGAGAGATGATTTTGTTATTAATGAAAATGCCACCTTTTGAGGAATGAAAATGTTTATGATAGTTTTAGAGTCTAAGGCTTCCCTATTTCTCATCAAAGAACCTTTCATTTACCTCTATGAACTTTGTATGTTATGGCAAGAGGTGGTCAAGTGCTGCAAAAACAGAAGTTCCGTGCTTGAAAGTTCTGCAAATCCAGGTCTTCTAATGCCCTGGAAGTTTCTGTATCACTCATTCTGTAGAGATAAGTCTTATAAATGGTGCCAACTGCTTTACTTCACTGTGACTGTAGGGTATGTAAATTACTCTCCAGTCCAAAATGGCAGATGCTATCAAATGCATAAACAGATCAATATGTGGGACTTAGACCAAGCCTTTAGGCATATACCTGGATTTTTGGTACAGAAAGTGATAACTTCTGAATTTCCATAGTGTTAGTCCTGCTCATATTTAACAACTGCTTTAACATTTGAAGACTGTATGGAAAACAATATTTTTGTTATGTGAAAGTATTGAGAATTCAATATTTGAATATGTTCCAATATAGACCGTGTCAACATTATTTCAAATGTTGTGAACAAGAGGTCTCTGTACAGTATCAGCTTTAAACCCAGTGGTAGGACATAACATGAGGAGCAGTTTGACAAGTTGACTTTGGTTTCATGCTTGGGATTTCTAATTTTTTTGTTATTTCTGCTATTGACAGATATGTACAAGTAAATATTACTTTTTTTTTTTATTTATTTTTTATTTTTAGTGTCTACTTGTGATCCTCGTATCTCCCAAAGAGTTTTCATTGGGTTCTTGTTTTTTGTTTGTTTGTTAGTTTATTATTTTTTTTTTCCCAGCTTGTCTCCTCATCTTGAGACATGAATTTTGTGCTGGTGTCCTTTTTCAGCTCAGCGGGGTTTGTTTTTCAGTGGAGTTTTAGTTACTGTTTCTGCATCTAAGCCAAACACTAAGCTGGGTGATGTCAAATTCTTAATTTTAATTTTAGTGTTCTGTTAGATATTGTGGAATAATAAGTACATTCTACTTTACTGATTTGGGTTTTTTGCATGTTTCTAAAGAACATCCTGTCATGTCAATTGTACAGTACATCTATTCATAAGTAAGGCTATGTGTATAGTCATTAAGAAGACTAAAGGGCTAGGCAGGGCATGTTTTAAAGTACTTACTTAATTCTTCTATTTTCCATGTTGTATCTGTAAAAAGAAAGAAAAAAAATGTTCTAGGTTAACAGTTAGTGTTAGAATGCTGTCTGATTGCTTGGAATTGCTTGGAAACATGCATATCAAATTGGTTTAGAGCTGGCATGACAAAATTGTCAATAGGTGCAGTGGATATTTAAAGATTTTTTGATCTTCATTTCTGAAGACAAAACTATTAGGAAAAAGAAATCTATAATGTAAATTTATATTTAAGATTTAAAAATCAGCCTCAAAATGCTTGGAAAATATCAGTGCAAAGATTTGTTATATATCCATCAGATCCTTGGAGTTTATAATGGAGATTTTACATGATCACACCAGCTCTTTTCAGGTGTTGTGTTAATCAACCCTCAACATGAATGGGATTCCCTTAATAGGCAAAGAGTTACTATTTCAATCTCTCCTTCCTGAGTGGATGGTAGCATGTTTTGCTTGGTTTACAATGTTCAAATCCTATGTGGATGTAATGGGAATGTGCTCTCAGCACTCTTCACCACTACACTCAGTACATGCCTCACAAATAGGTTTATTTTTACAGCAGCCCTATTTTACAGTAGAGGGTTAAACCAGAAAGAGAGAGAAAAGAAAAAAAACCCCAAAAAAACCCAACATTGAATTGATTGGTTTCAGAGCATATAGCACTTTTCTCCCACTAGTTCCTCTGTTCTCAGTTGCACTCATAAATGATGAGCCCATCTGCAAACCAGCCCCAGAGTCCTCTGGTTGTGTGCAAGAGGAGCGGAAAACATGGGATTCAATTAACATTTTGTTTAAGTGACAGCTCCAAGAAAGAGATGCCAGATATGCCTAACCCACATAAAGCAACCACTGACAATGCAGAAGTCTTTCATAAAACATACAATAATTTGAAAATAGAACTTCTGAAAGAAAATGTCAAATCCTCCCACCATTAGATACTAATAATGTACCATGAAGCAAAAAGTGAGAGGACTGAGTACTATGCCTTCCTCACATAGCAGTTTCATGCTCAAATGTTGACTCACTAGAAAAAGTAATGAGGAAAGCATTTTACTCTGTTTCTGTCGAGTTTGTCAATGGGAAGTAAAAAATTCAGTATTAATGGGAATCCAAAAGGTTAATAAATGAGAGAATGATATTCTAACTCAAACATTAACTGAGAAATTTACTTTGCAAATCTCTGTGGTTAAAACTATTTATTTAAATTAAATCATTATGATCAATGTAGAACCAGGAACATAAAAATGTGCATGATTAAACTATAGGATCAAAGCTTTTGAACAAGATTTTCTTTTTTATTTTTCTGTTCTGAGCCCAAAAATCCTACATTGTAATTCTTTTGCCCATTAGTCTCTCTCACTTCCAAGTCTTCCTCATTTTCTCCTGGCAACCTACAACCTTGTGGTTGGCATGCATCTGTAGAAAGTCATGAATTCAGGATGAGCAACATTCTCAATGCAGCTTCCTAATTTATTGAGAAAATATTTTGACCATTTCAGAAAATGTAGATAAAATTGTCATAAAAATTTGCTACTTAAGTACTTCATGTACTGTTGTAAGTGTATCTATAGGCTTATGAAAGGATTCTGGTCTCTGTTTTCTAAGTAAATGGAGTTTCCCGTTTACAGCTTTCATCTCAGTACCTGAGCTTACAAAAAGAGGAGAGCCAAGATGCCTTCCTATGTCTTAGCCTATCCTGTGAGCTCTCACAACTTCAGGTATTTTCACTACTGATCATGTCTGTGCCCTTTCTGAGGTGCTTGCTATCCATATTTGAACCATAGCTTCTGCTGTGATAACCAGATCCTAAAATCAGATACGAAAAAAGTCAAATTAATAGCTGTGTATGTTTCTATACTATCTCATATAGACTTTTTTGTTAAGAAGGTAATTTAATGCATAGGGTGGAATATAGATCACATGAATCTGCATTTCTAGGTTATGGAATCAGAAGAGAAAAATCCATTTGTTTTTATCATGAGCCAGTTTTTTCAATTTGACTATGAAACTTCTAAAAATGATTATGTAACTTTTATGCTTTTGTATTTATACTTTTAACTTTCACAACAAAAGAGTCAGGGTTCCTACACAACACAGGCCACAGACCTTTCTCCTCCAAAACTCTTATTAATTCTCAGAGGATCTATGCTCTATGAATGGTATGCAGAAGAATCAGGTGATAAAAATAGTGCAAGATCACATAGCTGAAGACTGTATAATGTATGTGTATGGAATTAAATAAGTTACAAGGAAATATCTAGTTCTAGAATTTCCTAACTTTAACATCTGGCTTTACTACTTGTAGAACAGCATTTCTAAAGCTTGGCTGTTTGTTTTGGTTTGGTTTTTGACAAAAGAAGCAAAAGAACACACAAGTCACTTCATTTGCTGTCATTTCTTTTGTCCGCTACTTGAACGCAGAACTGAAACTTGAGGATTCACTGTTACATGAACTGACATCAAGAGGAAGCTCTTAATTTTTATGTGGGTAATTACAATGGTGGACTCTCTCTGCAGAAAGATTGAGGAATTCAACAGCTGAAGAAATGGCAAGTCTTCAGAGTCTTCCGCTGCATTTGGGATTCTAATGACAAGATTCCTGTAACTTTCTTCTTGGTGCTCCCAGACTTACTTTCTTTTGTTGCATCCTCTTTACATTCTTTTTGTTTTGAATATGCATTCTCCTGGATCTTATTCTAGCTTTTTTTCCTTCTTTCCACAGTCTCAAAGGATTCACAACTGCCTTCCTCAAATCCTAGGTTCCTTACCCAGAAAGCATTACTTGGTTTTGCCAACTTCTCTTGCCATCTGCCTTGATTTACTTACCAGGTTATTTTCTGTCCAGCCTTGCCTGTATCTTGTCTAGATACTTTCAAAAATAAAGTAAAATTTCCCCTTGTTCATTAACAGCTTTGTGGACCTCTCATTCTTCTGTTTGTCCCTATTTCATAATCTTTGAATTTCAGTATCATTTAAACTTTCCCTTATCTCCTTTGTCAGTTTTAATAAAATCCTAATAGAATTCCCATTTGTATGTTTTTACCTCAGCACCCCATTTTACTTTGTTCTCTGACTTGTTTCATCACCGGCTTCCAAGTTGATGGTGCTATTTGCTGTGTATAATGGGTCAGCAAGATACTTTAGTTTGAGTAACTCTTTCAGTCCATGATGGGGATTTATCGTCTCTCATCTCATCTCTTTTTTAGATGCACATATTCCAATAAGGTGAATTATCTTTCAGATGTCCCTATTTCTCTTCACTGATTGTAATAGTAGTCTAAAGTGGCTAGTTTAGGTTCAAATGTTCAATTTAAATGTTTAATGTTCAATTAAATTTGATAAAAAGAACATCATTTGAAGTCTAGATTGCAAATTCAAACTGTTCTAAAAAGACGGAATAAAAGGATAGAATTAATTGAATCTATTATATATTCACAGCACTAGTAAAAAGCATATCACTCATCTCAATAAAAGTATGGATGTTGCTAGAAAACATCAGCCCACTAAACACACTAAAAAGGAAAGGACTTGACTAGTTTTTTGGTTGTTGTTACCCGTGTACTTTCAACATTGACAAAACCATCCATTCTTTTTTCCTCTGGATTAGCTTGCACTGTTTTGCATGAATATTTCAAAAAAATTCAAAATTAAGAAAAGATTTGGCAGTGAAAATACCAGTTGTATGGAGAGTGACTGATTCAGTAAAAAACCTCTAAAACTATGGACCTCTTACGGGAAACATCAAAGAACATTACAAAAGGGAAATGCTTTTCAAGCTTTTCATAGTCAAAGTGAGAGCAAGTACAGAGAACAGCCATCTGGAAAATCCAGTTGATGGTGAATCTTTATAGATAAGTCTGCAGAAATACCGTTGGTTTGAATCTAATTTTATTTCCTTGATAAGACCATTTCCGGAATAGTAACAGTAGGGGCATACATAAGTCTATACAAATAAATATATATATATCTGCATTTCTCTCTGTATATAAACTTCATAAGATTTACATATATTAAAAGTGCATACATGTATATAATTTATATAGATATTAATAAATACATTAGAGTTGATTCCTTTATATCATTTTTGTGAGCAGTGAAGTTCACTTAAATATTGTACATGGAAAAAAAATTAGAGCATATTGTTGGAATCTATTAAATTCATAAGAATGGTGCTGATACATATAAACATGCTCTTAACACATAGTCATTTCTTTCTAGCAGCTACTTCTTATCCTTGAGACACATTTTTTTTTTATAACCTGTTAGAATCAGTTTGAAAGTTTGCTCTTTCTTTTTATATCTCCAGCTTGCATTTTTTAGGTGAACACTGCTCCTTGAATATTATGCTATGATGTTTTGGGAGCATTTCCTAGCATACAAATTTTCTGGTGTTATGAGAACAATTTTTTAGAATACAGAACTGATGACCTAAAGTAAACTATTTGGGGAAAGAATTAGATGTTATTAAATTTTCAGAAAGGAATTTTTTCCTGTAAAACATTAGGGGCTGCTTCAACTTCCTCAGAAAGATAAGTAACTGTGTTATCATCCCTAGTAAAAAAAAAGAAGAAAAAATCCCCCAAATTCTCAAACCTTAACTTTTAATTTCAGCAGTATCTAAAATTTATGATTTTTATTTCAAAGTCATAACTTACCAGTAAGTTAAGACAAGCACACATCCAAAATACTAAAATATTTTGATTTTTTGGTAAGAGTTTTAGTAAAGCTTATCATTTTCCTTAGATGTTTTTCCGTCAGTATTTTAAATATTTTATTTCAAAATTTTTGAAAAATGTTATTTTAGATGTAATAACAGGTTAAAACATTATCATAATTTACACTTTAAAAGTACTCTTTTCATTTATTATAAAATAATAAGTGAAAACATTTTTCTGCATAATAAAGTACGTTTATTCAAAGCTCATGTTAAAATTTACCTGGAAGCTTCAATGGATGCTTCAAGTTTATGTCACATTGTTCTTTCCATATCTCCTATTTCCAGCTGAAGTCTTGTATGTTTGTACTGGCAATGCTGAGGATTACTGTTAGTTTAGACCAGTGTTACCATTCTGTAGTCATATAGATATATATTCAAGGCATCAGAGGTGATTGTCATGAGTAGCCTGGTTTTCCAAACCACATTTTTAATCATACCTCCTATTTCTTCACTCTTCAGGCCTTTACTGCATTTATAGGCTCTTCCACATTTTGGCCGCTGCATAGACCTGTCCTATCAATTAGGATTCTGAATCCATTCTTTCACTTACACAGGCACATCTTATCTCTTAATTTCCATTTTCACTACTTCCTGTGAAATTTCATCTGTTCCACTTGACCCATGAAAAATATTTAGCTTAATTAATGAGTTAAAATGATAAATAAATGATCATTATTTAATTCTCAGAAATGAGCCAACAGAAACAGACATAGAGAATTAAGACTTGGTTCAATGTGGTGTATATTCCAAAGTTTGGACTTCAACTTATTATATTAAAATGGAATGTTATAAATAAAACATGTATGATTGTGTAAAACTGAAAAAAAGAGATTTTATATTTTAGTGTTTGCTGTTTTCTCAAAATGTATTTGAAAGGTGGAAATGTCTTTTTCAAAACTTTAAAATTATTTCTTGAATCTTAAACCAACAATGACATGGGATTGATTTTCTGAGTTTAATAGGCAATGATTTTCTTATTCTTTAATAAGTAGCTGGGTGTAATTCATGGAATGCATCATCTACCATTCAGGCTTTTTTTAACTATCAGTCAAGTTTTCTGTTTTACTATGTTTCATCAACATTAAAATATTCAACCTTTGGTAACATTTGTAGTTTCCTGTCATCTGTTTTCATCCTTCTTCCCACTCTAACCATATGGAAAAAGCAACATTAGTTTGACCTTGGTATCTTTTAGCTGCTATGTAGGTTTGCTTTGTGCAAAACTCAGGGAGGAAAACAAAACCAAATCAAATAAAAAAATCACAAAGGAGCCTTGAATCTGAATGAATATAATCACACACACTGTCTTTGCTGAATATAGTCCTAGGTTTGAAACCTGTTTGGTCTCCTAATTCCTTGTAGAGATTCTTCAATGGTATGGGTGATCCATACCTAAAAATAGTGTGTAGAAATATGTAAGGAGAAAAAAGCACAGGATGCATACCTCATGTGTAGTTTTGTTGTGCTGTATGATTTTGTTGAAACTATTCTTTCATAGATTATTTTACATTTATATATATTTATATAGCTGTGAGTAGGTTCTTTCAGAGCATAGAAGTTGTTTTATCTTCAGCAAGTATGGCGAAAACATGACAAAAAAACACTGTGTCTATATTTGCAGGAATATGTGGCACTTCAGATATTCAACTTTCAGTTCTTAGGTAGATTTTTGATTACCTACAGAGATGTAGGTTCTTTTCTTGTTCTAGACCAGTCAGGCGCATCACCAGTCCAAACCTTCAGGCTGATCTGTTCACTGCTTTTTTCCCATATTCCTTGTTATTTTTCTACTTATAAACTGGAATCTGTAATATTAGTGTACCTCCACCCACTAATAATCTCCGCATGCATTCCTGTATTTTTTATTAAAGCAATGAATTTATGAGAGTTTATGAATGTCCAAAAGATTAATTTTATAAAACTATTTATATTATGGAGTTTTATAATGCTAATCATCATGCTAAGTGCAAACCTTCTGTGTATAATGTCTGGTGGCTCTATTTATGCTCTATTTATTTATTGAGTTCTCTTCTGTCAGTTATTTCATCATAATTTTTACTATTAACTTATCCACAAACCTACTTTTTACATCAATTATCTGAAGTTCAGAACAAAAATACCCGAAAAGAAATTCCATAACTCCTTCAAAGGATCAATAGTAAGCACAACTCCAAAGTATATGAGAGATTGAAAATAAGGAAGGAAGGAGTAGAAAGAAGGGAAGGGGGGAAGTAAACAATATGGAATAAATTACTCAATATTTTCAGTCAGTGGAAACAATTTTTCAAATATTTTTAGTGTTCTATTGACAGCCATAAGGATTTCAAACTACTGTCCTATCTCAGAAGTTGTTTTTTAATAGCAAAACTTAAAGTAATAATTGTTTGCAAATAACAATGCCTCCACCAACATATCTGATGGTAATTAATCCTCCCGAATTAATTTTTTGTATATCTCGACTGTGGTATTTTAATTTAGAAGATTAATGACTTTTGTTTGAAAAGTAACAGTCTTTGAGAAGATAGAAATGTAGATGAAAGTGAACGCTTCTGTACACTGTTCATCGGAGATGTAAATGGAACTTACGAAAACTGCTATAAAAGGGATCGAAGAGGAAAGCCTTGACATGCAAAATTAGGAACAGTAGTTGTATCAGTAGGAATTCTTCATATGTTTCTTTTGCACTCAGTACTGTCATTTTAGTCAATAAGGACTAAGTAAGGAAGTAAAGCATATGCTTCTCAAAAAAACCCCAAAAAGAATCTTAAATGATTCTCTCATATGTTATAGGAGAGAATTAAAGATCACAATAATATTGAAAAAAATAAAACACCTCTGAAAAAATGAATATGCAGTAGTGCAACTTGCTATCTTGTCACAACAGTAATCAGCAGAGATGTCAAGTAGGATCAAATGTCTAGATAGCATTCGGCAGAAGTGTTGCACTTAGTAAAAAGCAAATAAAATACGATACTGCTGCTAAAATTTACTCATAGGAGTAGATGAACAGATACATAGCCCGCAAAAAAAAAAAAAAAAATCCTATTCTTGGATCTGTTTGGGTAGAACTTCAGCTCTGCTGTATTGTACAGAACAATCAAGAAACATATGGATTGTCTGAAGAAATTCCAGGTTAAAAAAAAATCACTATAATTTTAGGAAACTTGTTGTATCAATAAAACATTATCACAGGAAATAAATTTTATTGTATTTTTTGAAAACCAAATAGATTTCCTGGTAGTGGTGTGGACTGCTTGATATCTGGGATTATAAGATTATAGTAAACTGGACAAACTTCTGTCAATCACGACATGTTTAGATGTGACAGTCTTTTTGCCTTGAAGAAAGAAGCACATTGAATAATTTCTCACAAACTGTCAGTATCTTTCTATGAAAAGGTTGCCTGCAGATGCTGACAAAGATTAAAAAAAAAATCTAACTTTTTGTATGAGGACTAAAAGTTTTTTATCATTCCATTTTTACAGCAATAATCAAATATATCTTTCAAAATTTAAGTACATCCTCTCTTCATGTTTTATGACTTCAGCTGAATTGCTTTTCCACTGGAGTACTGTGGTGTGCCAAATCTCATGACTATGCATAACCAAAATCAGTCCCCATCATATTAGACATTTAACATAATGCACGGACTCATACCTTAATGAAATTGCACTAACTTAAAGTAAATGCTAGTACTATTATTTGTGGGGATTTTGTTTCTTTTATTTCTTTTGTGGGATTTATTTTTTTGTTGTGTTTGTTTGTTTTTTAAGACAGAACACTAAAGCAAAAATACCTGAATTGCATGGGGAAATTTATAAACTGAAACTAACTGTTTTGAGTCCGAGTTCTTAAAGGGAAGATCCCAAATCTCCACCAAGTAAATGTTAAATTTATGCACAGTACTCATTAAAAAAAAAAAAAAAAAGTTTAAGTACATAATTAAAACTTCTGTATTTAGTTCATCAAGCTGTAGCTCTTTAACTATGTGAAATTTACTGTGTTCCTTTTAGTGCACAAGCTTCATTGTTATCCCACCCAATTATCCCACTCTACGTCATATTTCTCATTACATTATCTTAAAAATATTGTGGAAAATATAATAAAGTGTATTGCTTCCAGATAGTGAATTAGATGCAAAATAAAAAGTTAAAAGCAACTTTGTATGGTTTCCTAATAGCACTAAGAAATTGCTAGTGCCATCTCTCTCACCACCATGTAAGTAGATGAGTTGATTTCTCTTCAGGTGGCACTGTTTTCATGACAGGCTTCAAACATTACTAAAGCTGGGAGTTGAAATAAGATCTTTTTATGTGTAAGGCTCTTAATTCTCTCATAATAAAAGAGTACACATCATTAAGAGTGTAATGCACAGAATGAAACATGGTGGTCTAATCAAGGAGATTTCTGTCTGAAGTTTCCCGTTTCCTTTGTAGTGGTAACTGGAAATGTAGCAAAAAAGAGGAAGTGAGTAATTAAGAAAGGAAGGAATGTGCCTTGTCTAATGAACCCTAATATAAGAACCTTTCTTCAGAAGGAGGAATTCATTGGAAGGTTTCTTTCCCCATTCTGGTGATTAAGAAATGATACAGATGTTTCTTAAATGTTTAATCTAGTCTTGAAATTAATTCCTTAGTTCATGACACAAGATCATTTTGAAAAGATCAGTGAAAAAAATACAAAAAACTAAAAAATTGTGAGAGTAATTAATGCCAAATGAAACTTGGAAAAGTTGTTGCCTAGTTCTCTCAGCTTTCTGATGTTTTTACTTTTGGAGTCAGAGTTCTCACAGTCTTTCATGCAAACAATAGCTATGTTTCCCTAACTGTAAGAATGTTTACATACCTGCACTATGGTAAAAATACCCTGATGAGCATCTCTTGTAGCCAATGTGTTTGTAGAGGAAGTGACCTTGTTCACCCAATCCTTGTCCTGGTTAAGAAATCTATAAATTTGGAAGTTAATAAACATAGGACCCTTTTAGTCCTTCTGAAATCTCTCATGCACGTGTGTTCTCTCTCGTGTCTTAGAGTGACAGAAAGTACCCTTTTTTATTTTTATTTTTCCCCCCCTACAATCTAAGTGTTCTATTACAACAGAGGTATGTCTAGGCATATGCTATTTTGCAAGGTGAAGTCAAATAACTTCTGCCTTTGAGGGCTTGTTTTTCTCTCTTGCCTTTCTGTGTAGTCTAAACAGAGCCACTCATGATTATTGTACTGTAGGAAAAGCTCAATATACTTTAAGGTTTTTACTTTGCTGAGCTTTTAGGTTTACATGTGAAAACAGCAGTTGAAAAAAACAACCCAATCCAACAGATGGTTTGTGCATTCTGCTACAAGCAGATGATGGGTTCTTTCTCGAGTGCATGCAGATAACATTGTCTGCTCGAAGTTTTCAAGAAACTTATGATTATGGCCTACATTAAGCAGAAAAAAGTCAGTATGTCTTTTTTTTTTTTTAATTTAAGTTAAACAGCAAGGAGTCTATGTATTTCAGCATATGTATAGTTGTATGTTTTGGTGTATATAGATATAGCCAGACAAACCAGAAAAATGCTAATTGCTGCCTCTCTTTGCAAATATCATGTTTTGATTATCTGTTGCAAACTTTGCTTTTGGGGCCACAACACTCTAATGAAGCTTTTATTTCTGTATTTTTGAGCATATTGAAATAACTAGTAGATGGGTCTCACTTTCCTCCTTGATTTGTATTGATTTTTTTTAAAATATATATTTTTCATTATTTATTCCATAATTTCCTGGAGAAAGTACAGATAGTAATATTGGCTTTTTTATCTTTTGAAAAAAACACTACATCGGAGGAGACTCTGATGGAGCTCAGAAAAATACAATTCCCTTTGGAGTGCAGGTGAAATTTAATATATCTAAGATTACTTACCATTACCATAACAGGCAATCTTTCTGTCAGAAAACAAGTTCCAGCATCATATCAGAGTAAGCAGCAGTTGTAATTGCTTTTTTAGAGGCTTTTCTCTTCAAGAACAGAACTTTTTCTGAAAATATCTAAAAAATGTACAAAACAAACACAAATTTCGTATCATGTACAGTAAGCAATTTTAAGAATATCAAATCTCAATCTAATGCTGATATAATTCAAAGATAAATTATCTATCAAAAGCAGGTATTCTTAATGACTATTTTTGCAAATATGTTGCATGCCTTGTCTTCACAGTGTGGTATTTCAGAAAATCTGGTAAAATTATGTGTATTTTTGCCATATCCTTTGTTTTCAAATCCCTGATTTTCTGTATCTCATAATAATTCATATAACAATGTCTGATGAATCCATGTAGCAAGTGATTACATTAAAAGAGTCCATGTAGCAATTTTCTTTAAGCTTGTTCGAAAATTAATGGAAGCCAAAATGTGTTGAAAGTAGGAACAAAATAATCCCTGTGTGTACAATTTTATCATTCTATTCCAATTTGCTGTGGATGGAAAGGTCAGTCAAAAAAGATCTGGTGTTTCTTTTCATTACACAAAGTGGGGATGAACATGAATTTTCCATGAAAATATTTTTTTCATAAAATAGTGTTTTATAAAAAAAAATAGCGGGAAGGAGTGATTCCACTTCTACCATTTATTGATTTAAAATTAATAATTAAGATTTTAAGAATTACTGAAACATCCTATATGGTACACGAAGAAAAAAAAAGGTCCCATTAAAAAAGAGAAAAGTTTTTTTCACAGATCGTAATTTGATAGTTAAAAATCACAAAGACTGTGACAAGAACTAATACTAAATTATTCAGATTAATATGTTGGATTGAGTGGTAAGAACTTTTTATTTAGTAATTTTTGCATTCTGGTTCATGAAATCATCAAGGTTCTGACTGCATTGTTAGAATTTTGGAAAATTATTTGTCTCAAAATCCCAACAAATGGTTCAAGAGATGATTGCAAATTTAATGGAAGAAGGAAATATATATTTTATCATTAATTCTGAGATCACAGATCATATTTTGGGGAATTTGGCCCCCATATGAATTCTTTTAAATTGTGTACTTTTTCTGAGCATAGAAGTTCTTCCCTGTGATTATCTTACTTAAGTAATCTTGTGGGTTTTAGAGGCTCCTGTGTTTATATATACTTGCTATATGATTGAGAACAGTGTCTTGGGGTGACATTATGATGTGTATCCCCTATTGCTGCTCTATGCCCAGACATGATTCCTGTGCCTTTGTCCTTAAAGCTGGATGCGAGAGAAAAGAAAAGAAGCCAGATGAACTTTTCAAAGCACTTTGTGCTCCGAGGTCACTCTGTCTGCTCTGTGTGCTTCTGCAGCAGCAATAGTGGAAGAAGCACCCTTTTCCTGCTTTTCAGGCAGCTTTCAGCTCTGTTTCTCCAGAGAGAGACAGAGAGTTATTTTTTTTTTTTCTCCCTGGGATTTGACTTCTTCTCTTCTGGACTGTTCAACAATACCAGAGCACAATGGGAGACCTGCACTGTTGGGCTGGAGGAGGGCCCACACCAACCCAGCTCTTAAGAGAGGAGACAGAGAGAGAGAGAGAGAGAGAGAGAGAGAGAGATAGAGATAGGGAGAGACCATGCCCAAAGAAAGGACTCTAAAATCTTCCCAGGTTTCTCTTCACAGTGAGAGGTTTTATTATTTAGCATTATTATTCTTTTCCCAATGTGTTTGTTAAATAAATAGGTTTTTTTCCTTCGCTTTCCTCTGAGGAATTTCTTCCCAAACTTGGTGGGGGAGAGGTGGCTGTAACCTGCCTTCTATCAAAGGATGTTCAATTTTGGTCGTTCCTCCGAATTTGTCTCAAACCAGGACAAACAGATAAGGCTTTCAATAACATTAATAAGTTTTAGATGGATGAACTTCACATTATTCCATGCCTTTTGAAGAAATATGCTGAATTAATTTTACATTAAAGTTTATAATTCACTATAAGCATAATGTTTCAGTCTTACTTTCCATTACTGCTGATAACTACTCAGTAAGATGTAGTGTCAAAAGGAAATGAGCCATAACAATCTTATATGTAGGAAATAATATTTTTTTAAGACCATACTAGGGACAAAAAAAAGTACAGTATTATTCTTCTGCTAAACCTTTTGTCACATGCTGTGTATTGTCCCTGCTTTATGACCTTTTCAAATGGCATTTCATTTTAAATCTCCACATTGTTTTCGAAACTAATTTCTGAGATTAAAGTAACATCACTTAGGTTTTATAATTAAAAAATTTGGTAGAATTGACATGCAAACCAGACGAACTAGATTTTTAGTAAGCTTCTTCTGACTACTGTAACTTTTCTTACTGTTGCTTTTGTATATTGGATTATTAGGCCAAAAACTCTTTAACTTTTCCAAGTTTTCTTTGCTAAAGCTGCAGGCAGTGAGCTTTGATGAACCTTTTTCAGCCTTGTTTTCCCAGTGATACATTAGTTTCTTCAATTGAATTTTATTCATCTAAAAGAAAGACATCTAATTCAGTAGTAATCTAGTCAATATAATGTACTCAGTATTTGAATAAAACTTGTCTGAACAAAGAAGCTGTGACATGTACTGCACAAGATGAGTTCTCTATCTGTGTGATGAGAGGGAAGCAGGTTCACAGTTCTTGAGTGAGATCCTGATTGAGGTAGAGTATCTCAATGCATTTTAGCCATTTACATTTAGATTACCCTTTTTGGTGTATCTATATTCTGTAGTAAATGGAGAAAAATATATACTTTGAGCCATGGTTCAGCTGACATATATCAGATGTCTACAGTAGTATGGATTGGATTGTGCTTAAGAAGTGCTTAGATTTCTGTGCTACCCATTCTGTGTTTCCATAAAGATTGTCCATGAACAGTATAACGAAGAATAGACTGGGATAAGGCAGAATCTGAATTTTACTCTTCTAATGTGCTTTAATTTCTGTGAGAGCAGCCCAAGCCTCATCCTCTTAACCTAAAATGATAAAAAGAATGAATTAAAAGAGAATAAATACTCTTTAAAGGTAGAAATAAAGAATAATTTTTAGCTACTCTCTTTCATGTATAGATGGAGTTACTTCAAATTACAACTACTACTCTATAAAAGAAGATATTTGGATAAAAATGTAACTTAAGAAGTTTCTAAAACAGATAGAAAACAAGAATTTCACAGTGCTGATAAAGAAAATTATATAAACTACTTTATAATGAAAATTCTACAAATTAGAAAAATATATACAAAAATAAATTTCATAAGTTAAGTTACTCTTGCAATTGAAAGTGTTCTTTTCAGTGCAAGCCACATATTTTTCACCTATGGAGAAGTAAAAAAATGCCCAACTTTTTAACATTGCTGAACTACCTGCTGAGCCATCTATTTGAATTATTTTTAAATGTGCTTAAGAGCTACATATAAGAATTTCATACAGAGATACTGTTCAGAGACACTGGATTTCTGAATTTAAACAGAATATACTCAGATTGAGGCTCAACCTTGCAGAGCCCCTTAGTTATTGACAGGTCTGCTACTGGCATCAACTAAAATACTTTTGATGTCTCGTGACAAGTGGTGCCTGATCAAATTCTGAGATTGGCCAAGACTAACTAATTGAAAGTTTTGAAAGAAAGTTTGTAACAATTTCATTTTATTGGATCTCAATGGTTATTTTCCTTTTTTTTTTTTTCCCCAAAATAAATATAGAATGAGAAAGAAGTATCAGAAAAGCATCTCTGTAAAGCAGCAATGCAATAAAATCTGTATTTCTTTCCTTTCTGGTAGATACACTCGCTGTCTTTTAAACAGACTTTATCACAAGCTCAACTCTTGTCTTAATATTTCATAACCTTAAGCCTTATAAAACTTTAACTCTGATATAAAATTTTAATAGATAGCAGAAGATGCTGAATAAGAATGTTTTGAAATGGGTTCTTTAGCACAAAGAAAGAATCACTGAAGTAATTGTGAATATTTCATGTTATAAGAACTAGCTTCAATGTCAACCTTCATTTTGTGAGAAAAAAAATTCCATCAAAAGGTTAGTTATAACCTTTGGAAAAGGTTACTTTGGTAATACCAAGCAGGGAAGCATAGGAGATGTTTGCAAGCCTTTGTGGTTTTAGTATATATGTTTCTGGTGACAATTAAAAATATCTTCACTCAGGGAAAAGTGCATTTTGAAGTAAACATTGGTAAAAGCTTTATCCTCCAGAAAGTGTTTTAAAGGAAAACAAATAAGGGACTAATTATTGATATGTATTTCAGATTCAAGTCTGCAAGCCCCAGTTTATTAACTCCCCAGCGGGAGTTAAATAGTAACGTTTGAGATTTCAGTTAATTCTGACTGACTATACCATTTTGCTTGGCTTCATTGGTCCCACTAAAATTAGAAACCAAAGTCATGAATGACAATAACAAAATTTAAGAAAGTCCATTTGAAGGATCATGCCTGATATCAAGAGTATTTAACCACAGTTGAATGGGGTAGTCCATTTATGCCAAGTTCCACCAGCCACAAGTAGGTTGCTTAAAGCTATATGTGATGGTACTGTATTAATAAGTTCTTGGCTAACTAGTATGATTGATGGCTATCCAATGTTTTTGTGTTTCCTATCTTCAAATCAGAAATAACTTCAAGGACTGAAATGAGGGGCATTTTGTTTTGATCTGTCATTTCTTTGCTTCCTTTCCATGCCCCAGTTGCTCTGTAGCTTACAGCACTGTCAAAAATGGGTCACCTTATCACTGACTACACAAGTTGTGACAGGCATTAATGTGAAGGAGACTTTTATTCAGAATGGAGGAAACAGCTTCTCAAATTATCTTTTCTTCTTCTTTTCTCTCACCCTTTTTCTCCTTTTTTTTTTATTCTAATTCCAAAGCATTGAGCTCTATTGCTGTCATAGCCCTGTGAAAAAATCACTTTGAAAATTGGAAACATAATAAAATTGCTGGTCATGACAAATGACTTAAGCCAGTCTTTCCTATTAAGTCCATGTAATGGCTGCAGTATGTACTGTGCTGTACTGAGGTATTCGAATATAGCCTCTGCAAGAACTAACCTACCAATATTTAACCAGAAGTAAATCAGACAATGATGAATTGTCTCCTTCTTTAAGAGTATTCATAAATTATGAACAGTGTCTACTGTGCATTTGCTTTGGAGGCAAAAGTTTCCCAGTCTTCTGGAACCTTGTGCAGCTTCTGTGTATTAGTTTTTCTTTTATCAGGTTCTGTTTCTAATTTCATTGCATACAAATTTCCATCAGGGCTTTGAGAAGGTTTGATTCAATAAAATGATGTAAAATTGACTCTTCATTTTATATCTGGAAAGTGTGGACTTTAGAGACATTACCAAAAACTGACAGGGATAAGATGCTCACCAGGGTATGTGTGCTGCATCATCTTAAATGTATGGTTTCTGATTAAAGAGGTGATTAGAATAAATATTTATTTTAAATAATATGACTGTGGTGGTATATTATGCATTCTAGATTACATATAGACACATACACAAACAAATGAATTTTCCATTCCTACAGAATAAAGATAATGAAAATCTTTCAAAAAGAAACTGTGCCTGTATTTTAAATTTTTAACAAAAGAATAGTCTTTATTAAGGGAATGCTAAAATAAAGAGGATTAAAATTAAATTACTGTCATATCACCTTTTTGAGAAGTTAAAGACAAAACTCGCTGCCAGATCAAAGATTCCAATATCTTACTTCATAAGTGGCTGCTAGCATATATTAACATAAGGAAAGAGTATCAAATAGTATACTATATTTATTAAGAAAATAAAATTATCCACAATGAATCCAGAGTTATCTTCTAAGTGGTAATAGCCAATTTTTAGCCAAATTAGAGCCTAGTGTTTCCCATATGTGGTGGTTCTTCCTCAGTCTTCTTGATTCTGCAGTTATCAACACTGTATTTTATCTACTAGTGTTATCATTCACATGTAGTAGTCATCTAGAAGCATGGAGATCTTTCTTATGCCTCTGTGATCAGGTTAGATGTGATGATCATTAATAATTTAAATAAAATATTTAATATACTCATTTTTCTTGGGTAAATAATTAACAACAAACCCAACACACAGATTGTTCAGAGATGTTTCTGTGGAGATCTCTTCAATATGAAAAATGACCATTTATTTAAATTCTTCTCAATTCCAGTCTTTTAGCTGATCATTAATTCATTAAAGATCTTCTTCCTTTAAAACTGGATAGGTTATTTCAAAGGCTCTGAGGGGACAACTTAACAAATGTTTTATTGAAACAAAGTACATATTGTTCATATCATATTGATATAATTGCTGATCCTTGTTCATATCATATTGATATAATTGCTGATCCCTTTACATACTAAAACTTGTAAGCTTAGGATTTCTTCCTTGTAACCCAGTTTGCAAATGCAACTTCTGTATCCAAGTGTATATGAAACATGTTTCTTATTTTATTTTTATACCAATCTCCTTGTAATAGAGGTAAGACAATGACTAGACCTCTTTTTAAAGTTGATTTCAGAGTAATAGCTTCTGTCTGTTATTCTGATATCAAAGGTGATTTAAGTAATAGCTTAAGCCATAGAAGATTTCTGTGTATTTCATAGAAAATTAGTGGATGGATAGCAAATTATCCAGAAAAATTATCGTTTTCTATTTTATAAATCCTTTTCTTATAGCAATTTCTTTTTTGTGACTACTTGTCAAATTTTGTTTCCAGTAAAAATAAGACATCTGGTCAGAGAACCTACATGTGTCCCTCTGTGACTGAACTCTATTATAAATAGAAAATTAGAAAAGATACATTAAAAAAACAAAACAAAACTGAACAAAGCATAGGACTTTCCGTATTTAAAACCTTGAAAAATGCATATTTTTATGCTGTTTTTCCAGGTATGATTCACTTTTTCAGTGTGTGATACTACAATATTTCTACTATCCATTCTATTGTTCTCTGCTAGAACTATCATCTTCATTTCAACAGTCTCAAAAAAAAAAAAAAAAAAAAAAAAAAAGAAAAAGAACAGGCATCCAAGAATATGAAACTAAAAGATTGTTCAGTTTTAGAGCTGTCATTCTGTCAGGCTTTTTTAAAATGCATCAAAAAATACAAGTTCATAATAATAGAAAAATAGAATAGGAAAGAAGAATTTATTTCCTCTTTTTTCTATAATTTTCTATCATTTTTCAGTATATAAGGCAAAGTCAGAGATATGATAAAGAGTTAATTTTTTGTAAAATTTAATCCAAAGATTAATTTTTGTAGAAATGCATAATTATGAAATTAATTATATTTAATTTCTATTATCAGATGTTTAGTAATGACTGTTAAAAGCTCATACAAAGCAAATAGCCTTCTGGCTTTGTTAGTGCAAGGAGATAGTGTGACATCTCACACATAGATCATTTGATGCTCAGTGAAGCTCATTTGGGCTACTGGAGTTTTACCATTTATTAGGAAAAGGTTTAACTTCCTCATGACTTTACATTACTCATATGTAACGAAGCATCTTTGGGAAGGAAGAGCAGAAGGAAGGAAAACAGGAGTCATTTAAATGCTATTTAAATTTTCTCAGCATTTGGTTATTCTCTACATGAAAGGTCTACTGAAGTATATGATCTCCTAAGATAAAGGGCCAAAGTTAGGGAGACAGTTGAAGCCCAGGGAATACATCAGAATATAAGGATGCCTATTACTGACTAGTCTGGGTGTCTATAAACTCTCTGCATTCTGTGACTTTTAGTTGGTTGGCTTTTATTTATTTAATTTCTGAGTTACTTAGCAGAAGGTAATCTGCTTTAATGCTGGAATTCTGATAAAGCTGCTATTTAACCATATTGTCTCTTAAGTATTCTGGAAGCTTCTGATTTTTCTTGAAAATGCAGAAAAATAGCATGAGAAAGAGTTTCTCCCTTTTGAAGAAATCAGTTCAAATAGTTTGTTTATTGATCTTTCGGTGTTTATGTTTGTAGAATACTGTAACTGATAGGTAATTGCAGAATTACGAGAACATGAAATATGATGGTGCATTACGCTGCTAATGAATTCTGTGCCCAAAATTTTCCTGTGAAAATTTTAGGCAAATAGAACTCAAAAATAATTCTTCAATAAAATGCAGTCACCTACACTGTAATTTTATTTCCTTTTTTAGGAAAATTTATACTTATCTCTGCATTACTTGGGAAAGATTGTATTTATTCTTTAAAGGGATCTTTTAATATTATTTGTGCTGAAGAAAGGGTTATAAAGGTGTTCATAAACTTAATAGCCTAGATTAAAAGCATAATTAGGAAATTATGTAATCACACCTCATTTCCTGCTCACTTTTAAATGCACCTACTAGGAAAAATTCAGAGTAATTTACAGCAGACAGCTGACAGGAAGCACGGGCAATCTTGTTAATACAAATATTTTCTTAGGTTAGTTATATAAAGATATGTATGAAAATATATACACATACATATAACCCATATGATCAATATATACCTTCTTGTTTTGTGGAAACTCTGTATGGGAAATAGGGTTGGATGCTGTTGCAGTAAACATTCACTTCTGCATGCTAGCAATCATTCCTCCCCCAGCATGGAGGGCTGAAAGACTGGGGAAGAGGAGATTGAATAACCCCATCTAATCTGGTGGAGAATACCAGAAAATTCAAGCATATCCCATGACACATAACTTGAAAAAAAATGATTTATTTTTAGTTTAAAAAAAAAAAAAAAAAAATAAGGCTATGCAGTGCAATACTACTCTAAATTATTACTATAATTGATAAAAGGACTACTGAGCTCAATGCATAATTCCCATGAGCCTCAGAGTTTTGAATTAAGAATTCATCTCTAGAAATCCTTACTTAATTCAAAATAGAGCATATGTGCTGTTATTTCAAAATAAATTTAATGTGTTAAAATTTATTTTAATAATAATATATATACATAAAATATTAGAAAATATGATTCTGTTTTTTTCTTGTGCAATACTTGAAATCAATATGTTTTACTGAATATATGGAAATAGTTTAAAATATTTATATCACTAAAAATTGATGACCTTTTTAATAATTGTGATTTAAATTTAATAATAAATAAAAATATTTGGAAATAGCATGCCAATTGTTTTTGACTCACAGAAAGATACTATTTTATGAATTTGTGCCAGCCCTGCAATGCTATTAAAAGTACCATCTTGACTTCAATCTTGACTTCAATCTGAGAAACATTGTTACCTCTACAATAGTTCAAAATTTTAAATTGTTTTTAATTATATTATATATACTATATTAACTCGTGAAATCTGCTGCAATTTCGAAGTAAACAAAGGGAGAATGCAGATGTGCATGTGTACCCAGGAAAACAGTGCTCTGTGGGAAACATGGGTTTGACTACTGTAAATCCCAAATTTCAAGGATACATTTATTCTTACCCAAGTATTTTATGGTTTCTCAGCCTAATTAATCACTGTTTCTTAGTTAAAAGCATATCGATTGTTAATAGTGACCTGGACAACACTAACTTGGATAAGTCTGCACCATACTGTTCTGCAAAGCATAAGCAAACACACTTTGGATTGCTGAAGTAGATGTAACTGGATTTTGTTTCTTAACTTCAACTTGTTAAAAAAAAGGCCAGTAATTCTGTAGTCTGTAGTTTTACTAATTGTCAATAGTCTGTAGATGTTCTTGTGTTTTGGACTAACTCAGAAACTGTAAATACTGATAAAGTAAACCCCACATTCCTTCTCTCTCCTAAAGAACATTTGCTTCTTATTAATATTAACTACATATACCTTTAAAATCCATCACTGAAAAGAAATAAGAAACAATAAAAGTACTGTGTTTACCCTCTTTCTGAAGCTTGAGCTTCATTCAGGAAATATGTTCAGAAAAATTAGTGTTGAAGTCCCACCAATTTAAATAAGAATGTGTTTCCTTTCCTTAATGAGATCTTACATAAATAGTATCTTCATTTCAGTTGCTCTTCAGTACACAGGAAAAAGCTAACACCTATCTCTGATTCCTTCTAGATGAGATTCTTACAAAACAGCAATATTTTCATATTTGAAAATTTTGTTTACAACTTCTGGCTGCTGAACCAAACAGAAGTGAAGAAGCCAGTCCTCTTCCTTCAGTGGAGTTAAAAAGGGAACAAATAATTGAGAATTTAACCTTTTTATAGTTAGTTCAGAATGCTCTGTAAACAAAACCAGAATAAGGATTCACCAGGGAGGCCTCTTGAAGATACAAGTTGGAGTCCTTATTCTATAAGGGACGATGAGCTGTTAAGAAGTTATCAGTGTTGTTATTGTCATAAGGTAGAATGCGTGTGTGAGTTTGAGGACCAAAAGCATTGTTGATTTTCTTTATTCTGCTAAGTAGGGAAGCAAGAGCAAAAGATATTTCTCTCCTATGTATCTCCCCACTATGTTCACAAAAGAGCCCATCGTGGCCCATAGCCTTGACTAAGCACACACCTGCCTTTAGGCATCTAGTTGAGGCATAAAAGTGAGGAGTACAAGAAAGTGCAATAATGGCAGTAGAAAAAAGAAAAGTATTTCCAGGTAATTTAGCACATTTTTGGTCCATTACAGCAGGTAACTCAGTGTGATAAGTTGAGCCTTTCCTCATTAGCACCTTCAGCTTTATGACTCCTGCAAAGAAAGGCAAGAGAAAAATAAGGGAACAAATGGAAGTGTTGTAAAAACGTACAGAATCAGTCTCTATTGTGGAGATCATGGAAGACTGAGAGGTTGCTCCCAGCAGACACCTGCTGGTTTATTCGCTCTAAGTAATTGCTCTCAGGTCAGTATTAGACCATGAAATGCAGGATCTTGCTTGAAGGATGCATACTTCCATGACTCCAAGATTATTCCAGAAAATTAGATTTACTGTGGTAATAAATTTCTTGTAGTCTTCTCTTGCCATCTTTCCTTTGTTCTACCTTCAGATGAGATTATGACATGAAAATTAAAGGAAGATGCAAATAGAATTCAATATCAGGCAGATAGAATGTCATTTAGAAACAGCTTTGTTTTTATTGTGAACAAAAATCCAAATAGGTATAGATTTTTAAATTCTAATTTAAGACCATAAATCTCCTGACCTTTAATGAGACTGTTACTGTCACTGACTGTTGCAATTTCAAATACCTTTTTGAAAAATGTGTGAGGTTTTAGAAACTCAGAAACAATCATATATTTTTCTACTAATTAAACTGAACAAGTTTGGTGTGTCAGCCACATTTAATTGAGAGTGTTCTGCATGCGCATGGGTTCAATACTCCAAAGCTGTCATCCATTATGATGATTTTTCTTAGCATACTACCAGAATAAACTGAGTCAGTGTGCCTAACGTAAACAGGAATAAAAATACAAATTTATGGCCTTATGCATGAGTATACATAAAGTATTCCAAGGAACAGCACTCTAAAAAGGCACTCTTTGGAGATGTACTGAAATTCTGCAATGGTTATTTCTTGTTTGAAAATGGACTGGCATAAAAAAGTATTTTTAAACTGAACAGCAAGCCTGTGGACACTTAAATGTTACTGAGTTAATAAAACTATAGTAAATCTAAACTGCCACATATTGGAAATCCTTGAATTAGGGCTGTCCATTAATGTCTTAAAATTTTCTATGCATGGATTGAAGCAAATGAACTCTCTCTTCTTTTTTACTGTTTTGTTTGCCTTAAGGATTGTTGATCAATCTATCAATCAACAAGTATTGCAGATACCCCCTTAGAATAAAATTTGTAGCTAAGCTTGTTATTCTTAAGCACTAAGCTAGAATTGCACACGGTTGTACTTAGGCAGCTAAATGTCAACATGTCAGTCAGGCATTGATCCATCTAAGTCTCTTCAAACATCTCCACTAAGAGATTTGTTAAATAGCACAGGTTATATGTCATTCAGCAGAATAAAATATTTAATTTTTTATCTCTATTCTTTTATTTCATGTGATTTTTTTAGAGCAAGAGAATGCACTTTGCAATTCTGATAGAATACACTTTAGAAATACTCATTTGTTTATCACTCCCATGAAGTGATACATGGGAAATCATAATATTGTCATGTGCTTGTTATATGAGACAGCTGATGGTTTGTGTGCCACCGTCTACCAGCTATATACAAATAACTGCTTAGGGTGACAGTTGTGGTACTCCCACTTAGCAGCTTTGGTGGGACCCTCTCAGCTTTCACAGAATGTCTTAAAGAACGTTCATGAGATCTGAGCAGTTAGGAGAATATTTATCAACTGACTACCCTATATGTAGCTCTTTGAGCCTTAAGCAGTGACCTTAGTTAAGGAAATGGGGAATCAGTTTTTGCAGTCTTTACACAAGTCCAAAGTTCAGTGTTTAGATTTCATTATTTATAATTCCTATTGCATAACTGGATGTATGTGCTCATCCACATCAATGCTGTTGAGTTTTGCTAATTTCATTAAATATGAGTGAGCAGTAGCAATGTAACTATTAATCTCAAGAAATATATTAAAAAAGTTTTGCATTTAGTGGTCAAAACAATACATGCTTCAGTTCCTTCTTTATGTAATTTCAAATCTTTTTACTGACTTTTCAGGAGCAGTAAAATTCTACTTGCAACTTCTGACCACTGAAGCAAACAGAACTGGAAAAGCCAGTTATTTTACTTTACTTCAGTTTCTGTGATATATATATTTTAATATATATTGAGCAATGGAAGCACATATTGTTAGAAGAAAAGCCAAATAATGCAGTCAGAGAGCTCATAATATCCTTGCTAAAGGAAATGTCCATGAATGTCCAGATGAATACTGCTCTAAGCTCAATTAACAACTAAGTTCAGTTCCTCCTGCACAGGCATCTACTGCCATTTGACATGCTTAAAGATGTCTGAGATATGGGGTTAACAGATACTGTACTGGATCTAGAGGAGCCTATTCTTTATGTGATACCATATGAAGACCAGAAAAGATGCGTGAGAGCATCTTAAATTGCTTCAAGATGCTGGAATGTGGGCAGCTGAGCTGATGTCTTTTAGCATAAAGAATGCCATAGTGACACCATTATGCTCAAGGCATAAAGTCTTTTGTCAGTAAGAAATAGTTATTTTAAATATGCAGATGTATCTTGTGTTTACTTGGTGAACAAGTGTAGTATAGAAAAGCTAATTTGATAGTCCCACATGGAACATTACACATTTTTCTAATTTCTCTATTCTAAAATTGCATGATAGGGTGATAATTAACATGTTACAAAATACTTGTTTCTTATTTAATACACACAGCAGACTTTGTCAATAATTTAAAAAAAACAGAACAAACAAAAGACCCCCAGCCTACCAAAGAGGAGATGGACTGTACTGTAATTTGGTTTTGACTATTGTAATTTCTTTTCTGGAAAAAAACCCCACAGTTATGGGCCATATTATATTAAGTTTTATGATCACATAGCGCAACTGTAGTAATGAAAACCAATGCCAATTATCACAATTAGGCAAAATGTTCCAACAGAGAAATAAAAATTGCTAATTGCGATCATGAAAAGAAAAAAAAACTTCCTGAAAATATTTAAGATTCATAAATCACATCTATTTCTAGTTATTTTCTCGCCTATATTCTAAAATAGAGAGCAGAGATTCTATTTAATTTTTGCTGTGTTTCTTTACATAAGTTCTTCACTTAAATTTGTCCCTCCAAACTGAATTAAGCTATTTATGCTCTATATTCCTTTCAGATGCCTTGAAATTGCAAAACTAGGGAGCAATTTTTGTAGATTACTTCACTTTCAAGGGGCTCTAATACAAAGGTTTATTTAATGGGATGCTCATTGAACATGGTGCTTGAAAGAAATACTGTCTCTTACTTCAGGAGTTTGAAAGCAGTGAAGAAGTGATGGATTTATAACAATTAAATGAAGAAAATATCATTTTATAGGCTTAAGGCACATAGAGCACATACACAGAATTTCACTGAGGTACCTTTATTCTCAATAAATAAACACCAATCTTATAAGATTGTGATCAAAAGATAAAACCTATCCTCCTATCACATGTATTTGAAGAATAAATCATGTCTAAACAATCTCTTTGTTAGATTGACTTTCTCAATTAATTAAAACCTAGGAAAGATTTTGGCACTTCAGCTAGCTGATAAATGAACTATTGATACATGATGTAGGTGTAATCTGCCTCTGGTAAGTGTTCAACTGCTTAAAAATCAATCTCAGGATAATTATTAAAGACTTGTTGTAAGGTAAAAGGACATTTATTATAGTTCAGTTCCGAATCCAGTTTCATCCACTATTTCAATTGCTTGAATAATAAAATAAAAAATTAATACAATCTGCAGGTGAAAGACAAAATAGATCCAAAAAATTATTTCAAATATGTCTGATCTCCCATTGATTTTGAACCATTTGGAAAGAAAAAGGAAAATAAAAAGAAGAAATCTAGATTTTGAAACACAAGTCTCAGATACAAGCAAATTACCCAGGGGTAGTGTTTTAATAAGCGCAGATGTGTATATCCCCCAGCAAATGCAAGGTAATTTTCATGAACATATTTCTTTTGAAACCATGAATAAGCTGTTTCACATTTCTAGTGTCTGTGGCTAAGAATAGAAATTTTGGTCAGCTGATGTGCACTGTGTTTTGGGAACATGTTTAGCTAGAGATATAAACACTAAGGAAGATTATGACAGATACCGCTAAATCTCATTCACTGAACAGGTTTGAGTTTTGATAATTAGGCAAACATCTTTCAGTTATTTTCAAGATTTTCTTGATTTTTACTAGGCAAATGGTTAGTTTTTATTTTTCTTTTTTTTTGATTTCATTTTAATATTTAAACCACTTTTAGTTTAGCTCTTTGTCTGCTATATCAGAATCATGTATCTTCCCAGTACAGTTAATATAATGATTGTTTCTCATGTCCCCTGCTAAGCCAAATGCATCCAAATGATGAGAACTTGTACTGTTCAGCAGAATCCCTCTGACTCACCCTGAGGAATGCTCCCTCTCACCCTCATGTAATTTACAGAGTGCACAGGGAAGACCAGGAACAAGAGTATCACCCCTGCCACCCATGTTCTGAATTTGTCAGACTACTTAGTGTGCAGCTAAACTAATCTGCCTTGCTTCTAAGTGAGGTGGGTGCATAAATGCTGTCTTGATACCTGTCTTAGTATCACCCCAGGACAATACCAGTGCTATTTGAGAGACACAACATCCTCAGCTTTCCCCAGCAAGCTGATGCCGGGTCTCCTAAGCAACCTGCGATGACTTGTTTACTCTCCCCGTGCCTTCCATTAGCCTTGGACCTGCTGTCCAAGGACATTGTGAGTGCTGTACCTCTGAAGTGACACCTCCTGGTGCACAGCTGATGTGCATGTATGTCTCCTTAGTAATCTCGGGTCAGTTTAGAATTGGGCTGCTTACTGACAGTATAATTGCACAAAGAAATGGGCTGCAGCAATACTGTGTGTGAGAAAATAAAGAAACAAGGTTCGCAAAACAAACTAGCATCTTACTGTAGCTTCTTTTGAGATCACAATAGCAGTCACCCTTTGGTGCGTGTCTTTTCCCATCTCTGTATCCCAAGTCACACTACTATTTCAATTACTTGGTGCTGTGAGCATTTCACAAGAACTTATGCACAGGTGTCAAACTCACAACTATCATTATTTTTATGAGCCATCATCCCTCCTGATAAGTCAACATCTGCCCTGCAGGCTCACCCTTCCCCCTGCCTGATTGTCTGCTTCTAGCGATTGCAAGCAGCCACTCAGTTGTCCTCTTCAGTAACACTGGGTTTATATGTGCACTTGCCGTTAACTTCAGGAAAAGGGAGCAAGAGCTCACCTTACTGAGCAGGACCCCAGCACTGGAACCTACTGGAAAGGGAAGAAGTGGTATAAAAGTATGTGGTATTGTTATTGTCAAGCTAAGATACTTCCACACAGAAGCTCAAGAAAGGAAAATTAATTCTCCCTCAAAATATGTACAGTTGTAAGACTATCCTCTCTTCCAGGTTAGGGTGCAGTATTGTACCTATGCATGTGTGTATATGTACACACAAGAGATATTTGTGCAGTGCAAGTGCAGTGCAAACCGTCTTGGCAAAAGTCACTACCTCAGCTGCGTGAGATCTGCACGCAGAATTTTTTCTGAAGAAGAAAAAAAGAAACCTGGAATTAGATGTTTGTTTTTTTTTCTTTAGGAGTTTCAGAGAACTCTGACAAAGCTATTTACCACACAGTGAAAAACCTCTGCTGCAATTGTGATAGTAAATTTATGTCTCTGCTCATCTGCTCTCTCATTTCATACAGACAGTGATGACAGAACTTATTTTTCAAGAGTAAACAATTTTTGTACTTACCTTTTCTTATTTATTTCTATTTTTCGGCTTTATTAACATCAGAGAGTTCTTGTGTTTTTTGGTTTTGTTTTAAATCCAGATCTCTAAAATCTTTTCAAGAAGCAATCCTTTAGTAAGCATATAGATGTCTCCTTTTTAAGATACAGCTAGAAAGCAAAGTAAACAATCAATCTGTGGATCATCTGTTTTCTCAGTTCAGCATATTTTCCCAGGAATCAGCATGATTCCTGCCATAACAGTAGTTAATGAACCAGTACTTCAAAGCCTTTTTATTTGTTGTTATTTTGGCCACTGGTAAGTAGGCTATTGCAGCTAATACTTAACTATGGCCAAATCTATCAGAAGGAAAAGACAGTCCGTATAGTTTTATGTAGTTAGCAATGAATTTCACAGATGCTTAAAGGGTTTTTTCCCTAAAAAATCAATTGCAGCTGAGCAACTCTGTGTTTCTGCTGTTGCTGTTGTTAGGTCTCTGCTAAATGATTGTCTCAAGTTAAGAATGCACATCTCACCCAGAAATTGAGTTTCATGTAGCATAAGTGCAGTTTTGTTTTAAAAGAGGTTATAATTTTATAACTAGATCACATTAACAAATGTAGATAGTAATAAGTAATTTGTGCTACTGCTTGTCCTCATCAAACTCATTACTGCAGAGTCTTTCATCCCTCTCCCTAATCAGAAATATGAAAAATTCTCCCAAAAGGCTGTCTTCATATCTATTCCCTTTCCAACCCCCACCACTGAAATTTTCCTGTAGAAAAGTCATGAGAACAAGCTTATAGGACATGAAGAAAGCAAGCTCTGGAAAACAAGCTCCAGACTTTAGTTGCCATTTTATTCAAAGTAATAATTTCTCGTGGTCAAAACATAATTTAAGTGCACGGAGTTTCCTGTGAAAAAAAACCCCATGAGAACAGGGGAGAGTAAAATGCGCAGAAAAAAATAATAATAAACTTTACAGAACATTTTTGTAGAACTACGTTTTAATTCAAACAGAAAACAACTAATGGGTTATCCTAAATTTTTCACCTTCCTTAACTGCAAGACTAGGTCTTCAAAAATGATTTTACTTTAAAAGTGTATCACACATTTTTGGGAGAAGGGAGGTCAGGGACTGCTGCCTAAGGGAAGTGGAACAGTGAGCAGAGGGTGACCACAGCGTGGATGCTGATGGGGTATGGCCCTAAAGTATCTTTGCACAAGAGACAGAGAGCAGGGCTTGTAACTGGGTCTGTTGATACCCCCAACACAGCAAACAACGAACCACAGCCAGGGTCCTTCAGGGAGATCAAGACTATAAGGAGACAAGCCAAAGACCTGGAGACAAAGCTGCAATGCACACAGCACTGTAGTTTTACTTTTAAAACAATTCCATTTCCTCTTTCACTATTTTAAAATATAAACTATATTCCTGCATGCCTGCAAAATCAGCAGTGACTCAGAAAACTTGAATCAAGCCTAAATGACCTCCAGTCTCTGTAGACATTCAAAGGAAGAGTGTTGCCTTCCAGTTTTTATTCCTGCATGGAAATGGTCTTAAGGTGCTTGTGGGTCTTTCAATTTTGATACAGTTAGAGATATTAGAAAAATGCAGTCAGGACTATAGGCATATAAAGGAGGTTAAATATGTCCATGAAAAATTCTGAGCAAGACTAAGGAAAAAAGAAAACAATGTTTTAAATATTAGGAAAAAATATACTTTGCTAACATCAGAACTTGGTACACAGGGCATACTGAAAATACAGCAATCATATGGCCAATATGGTGCATTTTTAAGTTTTCTTTCATTGAAATGCTATCTAATCTGGTTTTAATTTGTGAGATTTTAATATTGAGCTATTAAAAATACATAATAGATAGCAGACCAAGTAACAATATTAAAAGTGAATTTTCTAATCAAATCCTTGAGTTAGTCTAACGAAAAGTTTGTTTCTTCTAATGCTTGAAAAGGCCAGCTCCATGTTACAAGCAAACTAGCCTCATGTTAATCCTAAGGAAAGAATAGAGAAGTTGATATGGTATGCACTATGAATTAATTAATGCAAAACAAAAGAACTTCGTGAAAGATAAGTTATATCAACTCAATTAACTATCTTTGTTCAAAGGACAGAATGGATACAATCTTGTAACATACTAATAATATATTTTGACACCCATAAGGTTTTATATTAGTCTTTCATAAGATTCTAATTTAAAAGTTCTAATAGTTTGGTATGTTTTTTTTTTACCAGATAAATGAAGCAAGACTTGCATGAATTCATTAATTTTCTCTGCTCTAGACTTTATGCTGTCAACATGCATGAATATACAATTGCTTTAAAGAAAATATATAAATTTATTGATGCAATCTACAGATGATTTGGAAATTAAAGAATCTTACATAATAATTACAAAATATTACGGTCAGCATCCGTGAAAGTAATGGAATATTGCAAAGAGAATCTTTTGGGTACAAGCTATTTCAAGAGATCCATGTATATTTGCTAAGAATATAAAATATATTCCTATGATAGAAAATAGCATCCTCGAAGATAAAAATAATTTAAAGAGAAGATCAAAAAATTGTGAATGCAGAAAGAAGAAAAGATTAAGTAAGAAACTACATGGCAATGATACCATCACAAGAACTATACATCCTATGGTGGTATGTACTATGAGGAAAGCATGGATCTGAAAACCAAACAAAAGAAAGCAAAAAACAGTAGAGAAAAAAAAAATAATCTGATAATTATGCATGAGAAAAAGTTAATAAGCAGAGGGATTTATTTTCTTGACTGAAAGAGAGGATTTACAAAGAATTTGATCATGACCCAAATATTTGTACACAGGAAAGCATTTTCTTGTGGTACCCTAGTGTTCATAAAGCAAAAGCATCGCCATGTGATTTCTGACTTTCTGGGTTTCAGCACTGGTATTTGAATTGTCTTATAAATCCTAAATTCTGAGCAAGCAAAATAAGTAGGAATATTACCCACTTGAAGTGTGTGTGTGTTTCTACTACAGTCAGTTGAGTTCTCATGTATGTTTTTCCAGATGACGAGAGGAATTCAGTACTAGGCTGCTGCTTCATTCCCTTCTGCACCATGTAATGTGTTTCCATGTGCATGGCTGTATTCATCTTCCTCTATGCTGGAGCTCTTGCTGTCTGTTGCTCTCAGGCCTGCTGGTAAATAATGACAGCTTTCTGTATGTTTGACTTAGTAAAGTGTTTTTTTCCAGGGGTATTAGTAACAGTATAGACTCCTGAAAACATTCAAGGAGGCATAATCAAAGAGGCTGGTCTGAATTGGGTTGGAAGCTCCTGACAAATGTGCACAATAAATAAAGAAGCTGTGGAGTCATATATATTTGGAGATAATAGTATTTTTTCCATTTATTCTTTTCTTTGCAAATTGTGGCAACAATTCAGTTGTTTTGGTTTTGTGTTAGTGATGCCAAAAATTTCCATGTATATTGAAAGGAAATAGCATCTCTAACCCAATAAAAAGTATTAAGTGTGAAAAGAGCACATGCTTTTTTTCCCCCTCTAACTTCCCACACACCCTATTCATGTTATCACTGTTGAGTTAGAGTATTTTTTAGAGGAACACAGGAATTTCTTATGTAGAATTGCTTAAATAACATAATTATGCTGCCTGCTAGAGGTATGGGCTCTGAGGTTTATTAATATTATCCAGTTCTGCCTTGTCTTCAGAGAAACAATGGAATGTGGAAAGGGACAGAAGAAAAAATAGAGCATAATGTATACTTGTCTCTGATTCTTTTTATACGTTGACTGAGAGACTTGTTCTAGCAAAAAGCATGGGTCTCAAGCCACTGTAAAGGGTTTTACTTCAGTGACTCTAGAAAAATATTTAGCCAGGCCTTTTTGTTCTTACATGGTTATAGTTAATTTTGTGAAATACAAGACTTACATGAAGAGAAAGAATGGTTCTGTCATTGAAACGTATTATATACAGGAGACTAAAGTTTAGGTTTTAGCTTTACTTCAAGCCTTCAGTGTAATTTTTCAGACAAGTCACTTAATCTCAAAGCTTCCATATGATCAGTAATATAAGATATTCTCATTTTTCTTTTTATTATGCTTGAAAGGTAGTAGTATTCTAATAGCATGTGATATAAGGCTCCTTGAGAATAGGGTTTTTTTGCCAAATATGGTGAAAGATTGTCCTGGGGTGATGTTTTGAAGCCTCTTTATTCCTTACCCGCCCCCTCAGTGCCCACGGACGCTGTTCCATTACGACGGATCCGGGGGCCGCAGCCACAGACCCGAGTTCGGGGCAGTTTAACAGCCCAGCCCGGCGGCTCCGGGCTCTGGGGCTCGGCAGGGAGAGCGCCGGGAGCGCTGTGCTGCTCTTTGGGTTGCCTTGGTGCTCCAGCTAGCTGGGAAAACCGTTCTGTTGGTTTATTCTTGTTCTTTTTCCCTTTCCTTCCCCTTGCCTCACTGTCTCCCTTCCCACCTGGCTGGTCCAGAGGACCTGCAGGGTGGGCCTGGCTGGTCCGAGCCTGAGTGTTTGTTCCCTCTCTGGGGATTTGTTGTTTTTGAGTTTTTTTTTCCCTGTTCTGCTCTGGTTTGTTTGGTGTTAATAAACAGTTTGTTTTTTTTTTTTTTTCCACTCTCACTTGCTGTGGCCCACTTATCTTATTGGTGGAGAAAAAGGGGAGACCCTTTTCCCTTTGGAGGAGACACTCATTTCGGAGTGTTTTCTCCTGAAGTTTTGTCTCCAAAACCAAGACAAAGATATGCTTCTACATCTTTGTAAACTCATTACATTTTGGTAAGCTGCCCTATAACTTAAAAAAAAAAAAAAAAAAAAAAAAAAAATAGAGGGAAAAAAATTACTGGAAATGAAGAATTGTTTAAGAATTAGAAGAAATCTGATAGGTCATTCTTTTTATATCAGAGGATTTTCTTAGGATACAACTATAAATGCTGAAATGTAGACACATTTAGGCATTCTATCTCTTCTACAGCTGATCTGTTAAAACTTGTTTTAAAGAGAGGGATAACCTGAATCCATAGGATCATACGATCATAAAATGATGGAATCATGGAATGGTTTGTAATGGAAGGGACCTTAAAGATTCTTGAGTTCCAACCTCCCTGCAGGGGCACCTTCCAGGTTGCTCAGAGTCCCATCCAACCTGGCCTGGAACATTTTCAGGAGTGAATGGAAATGGTAGCATTGTGATTTCCATGCACTAACCATGAAAATGTTAATCATTCCGATAAAAGACTTAACACTGGGGATATTAAGTAATTGTGCAGCCAAAGGTTTTTTCTCACCATAAAGTTATAAGTTTAAATTATAATTGGAAATCTTTTCAGTATTTGATTTTGTAATGTCTCTTTCTAACATTTAAACAAATCAGCAAACTAAAATCTTCAAATATGACAGAATAAAAGTCTGGTACAAGTGAAAATAAAGTCTGTGGTTAAATATAACTGAAGGATACATTGTAATAATTTTTAACTGCTGTACCTTGACCTGCTTTTTGGGTTTGCCCTAAACAAAAGCAAGAAAAAAAAAGAAAAAAATGATGACACATAAACTTCTTCCTTATTCATACTAGAGAAACAAGACAGAGCAATAAGAGACCCACCAAAAGATAGTGGAAGGACATTGGCCGTGGGGTAGATTTTTGAGGAATAAAGTAATCTACTTGGATTAAGATCTGTGTTTGCGAGTGTAGACTATTTATAACTCCTGCTCATAATCTGAATTTTTTATTTCTTTTGTTAAGGGATTTTCTTGAAAAAAAAAAAAAAAGTGTTTTTGTGTTACAGTGTTGCTTTACAGAACTGGTTTTTAATGTAAGAAGAAATAATTCAATTAATGGGGAACACTGCTTAAACATCACTTTCTCCAAAGAGTGGTGTTTCTCGACCTGAACAAGAGTGCTTCATAAAGGCATAAAGTCAGACATCCATAGAGATCATGAAGAGAGGAGATACAACTCTTCTAAGCCATGTCACTCAACATTTATGCCAAAGCATAATTGTCTATTTAGAGTGTCCACTTGTGTATTAAAAAAGAACTTTGAATTAGCTTCATTCTGCCAAGGACTCTTAAGATTTTGAAATGGTAAATTCTAAGTAGTAAGCAAGTAATGTGAGAAAGTTTTAAAAAAGGGAAAAATAGTGAGGTGATTCAGCTGTGCAGGAAAGTGAATACTAAATACATATCTGCAGAAAGGCAGATAGCTTTGAAGAAAAATAATTGGAAAAAAGTGATTATGATTAGAAGGATTAATGTTTAAATATATGCAGTATCTGAAACAATAAATGTGTCTTTCCAACGTTTGTAAAAGGAGTTGGATTCATTGTTTCCGTCAAAGATGTGTTTGCTGTTGACAAGATGGTACAGAACATCTTAAAGAGCTTTCAGAGATTAATTATGAATGCCAGTTTGAATCCCTTAGAATACACATCAATATACATAAAATGTATGCACTAAAGAAACATCTTTTAAAAACACATTAAAAGCTTGGGGGGAATAACTCAGCCAACTGATGTCTAAGTCTTTATTTCTACAAAGCTTAAAGGTAGTGTGGGGAGGCTGGGGAAGGCACAATGTTTCTGGTCCTTGGCCTTGAAATGAAGCATCCCAAAATTATATTTTGTTATAATTAATTATTTTTTCTCTGCCAACATTAAACTTGGCATTATATGCTTTAAAATCTCAAGACAAATTATAAAGGCAGAGGTGTGAAAATGCAGTGTTGTAACAATTTCATGCTTAAGAAGCAGAATTTGTGGTGACTCAAGACAGTCTTTCAAGTGACTATGTGTTGGAAATGTATAGTGAGCGAAAGTGGTGTGAAGTACACTGAAAGAGGCTTTGGGCTTTTTGTCCATGTATAAAGTGGGAGAATTATGAATGAGCAGCAGTATAATATCATTCCAAAGAGAGATGCTGTTGCATTTTTTTCAGATAGCTATAATATCACTTACGCACAATACTATATTTTAAGCTTAGGAACAAATCAAGTTCCTAACTGAAATTCTGTCTCATACATCATATTCTGTGGAGCCATAAATGACTCGTTTCAGTTACATGATGTAACATAGTCAATGTCAGTGGTCAGTATTGTCTAGAGAGGGCTTCCAGTTCAGAATAGTGTATAATCACATGAATGAGAAGCTTTCCTGGGTTGGACAGCCACAGAACTCAGGGTTCTGGGCAGAAGACCCAGTATTACCCAGAGCTATTGCAGACTGTTATACTTAACAGATGGCCTCAGTGATGTTAAAGATCTTTCCAACCTCAGTGATTTTATGATTAGTAAGTGCAGAATGGGTATGTGTCTCTTCACCTCTATTTTATATTTATGCTAGTCTGGAGTCGTGAAAGAGTCTCTCTTATGCTGTATGACTGTCTTTTCCCATCATACAGTATAAGGAATTTCAATCTCGTTTCTTTCATTGGTATTCCCTGCTGGCTCAATTAGTTGTTCCCATCTCTGGTTATCTGAACTGTTATGAAACAAACAAGTTTTTCTGTCTTCTACAACTCTACCTGTACATGCACCTATTAGTTTCATTTCTGGAAGGAATTGGCATACTGTCAGGCATCTCATTATATCTGTGGTTAAAATGAGCTCTAATTTAGGCTTATATCCTTTGGATGTTGTTCACCCTGCAGCAGATTTTACCTGTTGTTATTTTCTTACCAGCTGTAGCCCTCTTTGGCCAATCAAGGATGAACTGATGCAAGGTTAACAGTATCTGTTATCTTGGTGCTTAAAATTTGCTAGATCTCTGGTATTACAGGTCAATCAGCCTGCCTTGTTGCGCACATTTGCAAAATTTATGTAAGAGGCAGGTCACTGCTGAGACAGTATTTCCAGGAGTAAAGAGGAAGGGTAAATTTATGTTTGTTTCAGCCATTGACAAGGCATGGCAACAAACAGCTGTTAAGTTCATTAGGGGTCATTTCATATAACATGTTTCATCTGTGAATTGGTATGCTTTTAGGCAGCATAATAGAGCTTGATGGGAAGGCTATATTGGCTTTCTTTCTGTGTCTCTTAGGTTTAAAGGGTTTAAAGCTCTAGAGTATAATAATTTGGATTTAGTAATTTATCAGTGAGAATAGGAATTGAATTAAGGTGCAAAGTTCATCTTAAAACATAACATAAATTTACTCTTCTGTTTCATTTGGTTCCAACAGTAGAATGGTTGATGGTTTGGTATGTAAGGATAAGTATTATACCATGATTAATATGGGTATGTTATCAAAACATCATTAGGACAATAAGAACCTTTTAATGAGAGGCAGTTTTGGAGTTGGTTTATTTTAAATTGAGAAGGATAAGGATTAGATTTCAGTTGAGGTTTTTTTAATTGTTTTTGTTTTTTTTTTTTTTTTTTTTTTTCCTTAACAACAGTAACTTATATTTCCAATTTAATTTCTATTATAAAAGCAACTAGCATTTAAATGCATATCCAGTTCATCGAAGAGTAGAAATTTTTGGTCTATAGTTATTTTTTCATGCCAAAACTTTTAAATAGATTAAGTATTATTCTTTCAAAATAAAGTAAAATCCTTTTCCAAGGATACAAAGTAAATTAATTTTAAAAGTAAAATTTACTTCATAGTAGTATAAAACTTTATGTACCTCAGCACTTATCCTACTAGATTTGCAGCTCTGACAAACAGGAATTTTTCTGGTGTGTTGATATTACAGTTATTCCCATTTTTAATTATTCCACAAATCTGGATGAAAAATATATCTGTGCTAATGGGTAAGCACTGACAGTGAAAGGTGCATATTGGACTATACAAGCAAACCTCATTAGGTGGATTAGTGTTAGGAGCCTTAAAAGTTAGGAGTCCTTTCTTTCCCTTAGCTAATAACTAGCATTTTCTTTTCCACTTTCCTTCTTGGAGAGGCTCTCTGGCTGTGCTTGTAAAGAAGTATAAACGTTCCAGTATACGGATATTTTTACCTAGAACTGATTAATTACATTAATCAAAGTCTTTTAATGTGCTTTAAATGCTTTGATTTTTTTAAAATGTTATTTTCCATGCATTGTTTATATTATTGCTCTTTAAATTGGCTCCTTGGTTTAATGTACTTAAGCTGGTTGTTTGTGGGCTTTGAAGCTAGTTTGTCTGTAACTCAGAATATCTGCCAGTATATTTGAACACACAGGCTTTCAAGAATACATGACATGACAATTGAGACAAATCCTTTTTCTTTCTATAAAAAATCCTCCAAGAACTTTAAAAATATTATCTATCCCACTGTCAAAATACCAAACCCTATTGCTTCTCGCCTCAAGCCATGATTGCACACAAAGAAGAAATCTACTCAATGAACCTAAGTGTCTTTTCCAACCTAAGTGATTTTATGATTCTGTGTTTCAGCTAGTGCAAGGCATGTGTTCTGATGTTTTGTTTAATAATATGGGTGTAGCTATTGAAATTTATTACATTTGGGGTTGCCTACATTACAAAATATACATAAAAGACAGCATTTTGCTAAACTACAAACATGATATAGTTAATTCTGGCATTTATTGCTTTATTTTTTCTTGGCCAGGTGGTGGATTTTTGGAAACACCTCTTCATATGTTGATGACACAGCTTGTCCGTTACTAAAATGCAGTTAATAATGACAGCATTTTTTTAAGAAGAGTGATGCTGAATGTTGAGACTATATCTAGATAATATTTGAGTTTAATGGAAATATTGGATTTGTAAGAGTAAATTTGTATGAAGAGTCGTATAAAGTCATGATGTGCTACATTAGCCTTAACCTTTTAATTTGTTTTCATTTTGAAAGTAAGAAAACTAACGTGGTCAGTTGCTTGCATATTTATGACTTTCCTAAATGTGTCACATATGAAAATGCATTGTAAGAAACTGAGTTTTTTTTCATTTTTCAACAACAGATGAACAAAAATCTCTAGTTGAGAATAGCTTGACATAAAATCCAATTGAGATAATACGACCATGAGTTCATTAACTGGACTTGGCTGAACTAATGTACAGTGGATTACTGGTATCTTCTGAGAACTAATGTCTGAACCATACAATCCTTGAGACCCACAGTAGCATTTTGAACTGTACCTGGAATTCAGTAGGCAGATGATGCAGCTTACAGTGCAGTCAGGTCACAATGCATCATTAGAAGTTTTTTTTTTTTCCTTTCAAAGTATTGTTAAGAATAACTAATTACAGCTATCCAGGCTAGAGGAGGTCAAAAAGCCATTCTCTGATCTAACAGCCATAGTCATAATTATTGTGCAAAACACATGTGAAATAGATGAACTTCACAGTGAACCACTTGAAACTTCACAGATGATCACTGACCTTATTGAATTCCTCCTGCATGTGTAGCTTACTAATACTGCTAACAGTGCTTGATACAAGTTTACTTTCATTCCTTCTTTTGAATTGCACTGAGTATTTTTTTTGTTTTAAACTAAAAGCTAAATGTGGTATACCAAAACTCTTGCTGAGTGAATTGTATATGTGTCTCTGTGTGTGTTTGTTCATATATACATATATGCTCATGTATATGTAAATATGAAAATTCACACACACTAAATGTACTATGCACAAAACTATATAAATATATAAATGCCTAATAGATTGGAGTCAAAGAAAAACACAGAAGAGAAAATGTTCAAGCACATCAGATGAATGAATTGACTGTTCCTTCTCTCTCCATTCCATAGTTTTCCTCTAGTGTGGAAAATGAGAGGTGAAAAGGCTAGATTTTTACTTTTCTTTTAAGAAAAGGTAGCCTCCAGTTTCTGTGTCTCAAGATACCACCAAATGACTGTAGGAGAAGTGTTAATGCTATATTTGTATATCTTTTTCTCTACTGCTTGAGGAGCCTTATATGATGCTCATGTGAAGAAATATTGCTTAGCCTGAGATTACTGCATTTTTACCTGAGGGAGAAGCATTCTTGCGTTCTTTTTTTCACTAATTACTATTGAAATATTTTTTCCATAACTTTTTGATGCGCCTTACATTAGAACACTTTGAATTGAGGAACAAAATGAAGTTTCTTTGTGTGTGAGACAGAGAAAGAATGAGGGGGTCTGTACTAGCAAGCAGAGTGGCCTTTGACCTTGTTATGTCCATGTGCCAGAAACTGGACAGCTGAGGTGTCTGTGTCCAGCTGCTGGAGACATCCAGGAGCTGCATTGGGCATCATTTATTTCTGTTGGGTTTTATTATGCTCTCTCTTTTAATGACTATGTTATAATGAGTGGTAATAATAATTTAACCACAATTATTTAAGGGAAAAAATGTGAACAAAAATAACCACCAAAACAAATACCCTTTGAGTGTCTTTTATTGTAAATAGAATGATATTGCACATGAAATTTTTAAATTATGTAATTGTGCTAGCCATGCACATATATCACTTAATAAATTTGTATTAAATTATGCACATAATGGTAAAGTCATCATTAATTGCTTAAGGGAGGTGAGCATACTATTCTGAAAGCAAGAAAAGTGATAATGAAATGTCATTTTAAGAAATTTGTTACTGAGACAGCATGTAATGGCAAGCATAATGATTGAAAGTTAGACTTTTTCAGTGTTAAGGTGTTCTCGTGTTGTAGGGATGAGATTCTTCCAGACTTGAGCTAGTAGAATAATCTTGAAAAAGCACAATTTTGGAAGAAGACTCACAGGGTTGTTTTTGTTGTTTTGTTTTGTGGGTTTCCCCCCCCCAGCATAACATATACCTTTGAATTAACTTCTGCTGATGCCTTATCAGTGGTGGTGTTTTATATCGGAAGGGTCTGTCCAGAAAGAATGAGTAGTACTTTAAAACCTGTCGCAATTACATGTTATGATTGAGAGATTTCACATCATTATAGGATGAATAAATCGCTCTTTTTGACAGTGAGAAAAAAAGATCATGTCAAGCACACTGGAAAAGCTTCCATGAAATATGAATCTTGGAAGTCTGCGCCTGCCAATAGCATAATGCATTCTTGACAGATGCCCAAATGCAACAGCTGAGAAGCCCAAAAACTGGTGGGCATGCACATATCAATATTTTAAATTGAATTCTCCGTCATAGCAGAGCTTGTCAGAAATCAAAATCATTAGATGTGTATTTCATCAATAAGAGTCGGTCTCATACGCAATTGTACCTGGTTTCATGATATGTAGTATGCAATAATTGCAGTTATCCAACACATGTATTAGTAACTGCTATATTATGGTCACACAGTCTACAGAGAAGATACACAGGTTTGTTGCTTTGTTTAGTAGTAACTCTTGTTTTCGTTTCTGGCTAATAAAATGTGATGAGAATTAATACTAGGATTGCCAAAATAATTTGGAAATAAAGACATGGTACTCCACCTTAACATTCATAAAACATACAAGTGTGCTGCCTTAATCTTTCATTAATGTGAAGTTAAAGGTCCTCTCTACTGAAAAAAACCCAAAACAACCAAAAAACCCCTGTGTCTAGTTGGGAATTTACTGACATAGACTAAAGTTTCTTGACTTTTAATTGGAAGTGTCAGTGTTTTGTTGATAAGCCATAAAATAAATGCATAATCAAGCAATTATTGTAAAGTAATTATAGTTAACATAACTTCTTGTTGAAAGAAAATATTACATGGTGTAAAGTGGTAGACAATTTATCTTTGCTTCGGAATAAGAAGATTGGCAGAAATCTTGTGTTAGTCTTACAGCACTCCTAATGCAACCTGAGGCATGCTTACAGGGATTGATTTGTCTGCTAAGTTTGTGAATGCAAGTTGCTCAGGTACAGGAAGAAAGCTGGCAACAAAGCTCTCATAGCCTACAGACATCTCTGGCCAAGAGACTGAGCTATAATATTGCCAAGTTGTCACATTCTGCCCTCAAGCATGTGTACGATAGTTTGATGTATTCCACTTACAAAACCTTTTTATACAAGCTGGATTTTTAAGTGACAACTAAATGAAATGAATTCTACAATTAGGTCTCTTTAACTATGCATTTTGTAAACTACTCATCCCAGGCAGCAATTTCAATTGTGAAAAATTGTCATATCTATAATCATTCCTAGAGGTAGGCTAGTAATTAGAGCATTAATGCCTTCTCTTTTGTCTTACAGCTGCCAAAAATATGGAAACATTCAGTCATGACTGGAAATGGCTTTTCAGCAAAATAATCTCAACTAAGTAAATGTATATGACAGCAGATAATGCTTTCAATAGCTAATGAATATTAGCTATTGAATTGAATAAATAATGAACCTACCAGGGCAGTGCACAGACTAGACAGTCTGTAAAAATCATAGAGCTATTTAAAAAGTTTTAGATGTGATGAGTTACCTATAGTTGGGGGTTTTGTTCTGTTTCTTCAATTTTCTTCTTTTAATTTTATTTCATGGTTTAAACTAAGGGCAGAATTTCCTGTTAATCTACTTCTTCTCTCCCCCTCAGACTTCTGATACGGAGAAACACTCTGGTAGCAAAAATTTTGACACACAGCACAAACCCTGAGGAAATAAACCCACTGTGTCACTTTTGCTGACATGAGATTGCCCTGGAGCTATTCAAATTTAATGACAGAAGTGAACAGTCCCAATGACCTTACAGACTGAAACGCTTCTCAGATACCCTATACTAACATATTCATTTGGGTTCTTTATGAAACATGGTGAGGTCAGAGATGAAATAAGACTGGTTTTGTTGCACTGATGTGAATTAATTGTAATAAATTCAGTTTTACAGTACTAGTATGTCTGTAGCTGGGCTGGCTCTAAAGTGATTGAAGAAAAAACTTACTTGAGCCTCTGTATTGCTGTTCTGTAGATTACTGTGTTTGATTTGTTGAAAAACAAATTTTATATAATTCTATATATCTTATTTTTATGGAATAAGTTTTTCACTTTTTAAATATTTAATCTGTTTTAATTTTTTTTATTTCATTTAATTTGATCATTTTGAAAGTGTACTAGAAAACACAGATGATGACAGTATTTATGTATACATTCATAACTTCCATTTTAACTGATGTAATAAAAACAAAAATTGTAAATATGGATTTAAAGTCTGTGGTACCTACTTAATTACGTTCTTCATTATTTTTGGCTGTTTAATCCCAGAGGGATATTGGTAGTATTGCTCAAGACTGAGGCATAAAAAACATGCTTTTTGCAGTAGGTAGGACTTTCTATACCTTCTGTGTCATGTGAAGGAAGAGCACTAAATATATTCTTAGAACTTTTTTTGTCTTAAGTAGGATAACTTCCATTTAAATAAGCTTTAAAATGTCATTTACTACTGAATTCAAGTAATGTCTACATTCTTTCTAGTTTAAGAAATATTTTAAGTTCCTTTGTACTTTATTTATTTATTTATTTATTTTTAAGGCACTTATGTTTTCTACTGTATTTGCATTTAATCCAAAGAATGGCAAAGAAATCAATGAAAATCTATCTTTCTTTCTAGTCGTGGGTGCAGACATAAACAGTGTTACAGATATTTTTAAAGTGGGTTAATTAGAAGTACATTTCTGTTCTCTTTCTATATTAATCTTCCCCTTTCCTTTGAATATTAGATTGCCCAAGAAAGACTAGCAAGTTATAATATTCAAATGCACTGCTATATTTTATAACATTTTATAATAGAATCTTATTAATGCAGTATATTTTAATACCTAGTATTGTGATGAAGAGAACATTCATGACATATAAGATATTATTGCAAAACTTCAGATATTTTTCTTCTAATAAGTTGTATAACTACAGAAGTAAGTAAAGATATATTCTAAAGTCAGTGGTCATTTTTAAGTGTGTTTCCAGAGATACTGTGTCTGATGGATATCACATTAATTGTGCTGAATGAATAACCCATGATAAAATCATTTAATTGATTCATGAATGATCTAAAAAGTTTGAGAAATTATTCAGAATTTGGCTATGGCAATCATAGCTTGATGCTATTTGATAGCTTTGTAAAGGTTGCAGGGGTGCTTAAAGATGTATTATTTTTAATTATTTTCTTAATGATTGATATGAAGTTTAATTTTTTTTGTCTTTTCAAGTATACCTGAACTAGAATTTTATTTTTAAAATAAAATTTCAAAGTTGAAGAAATAGTTATATAAAACCTATCTATCATAGGTGTTAACTGCTATTTGAATAGCAATCTAATTCACAGCTACACTATTCTATGCAGACAGAGTTTGATTCAGATAGTCAGGGAATGGAAGGCTCTGCAAATTAGTCCATATGCACTGAATTAGCTTGGCATTTGAAAGCACGCATTAAGAAAACAAAAGTAAGTGCATGCAAGAAAAAAAATCAAGTAGACTTGAGACTTGACTAGGCAGGCACTTTTTGAGATGCAAGCAGTGACAGTATACATTAGCCTGGTTTATAATGAGCCTGATTAAAATAAATCTTATTCTAGTCAGTACTTCTTACTTTTGAAATTATGTGGGGTTCACTAAAGCTAGTTGGAAGTGCATGCTTACAATGCTGTAGACCTGAGAATTTAAGGGATTGCATATTTTGTAATAGAAGTGGGTATTTTTAAAACACTTGACAAGTTCATGAATATTCAATATGGATTAAAGGTAAAATATGGCCAAATAATCATTACTATCATGCTTTAAAGCTGTCCTGAGACTATAGGGGAATTTGTGCACTTTCTTTATATCCAGTTACAAAGAAATGCAAAGATGTGAATAGGTTTTATCTCTGTATATATGGCAGTTTGTTTCTCGTGTTCTCTATCTAAATATACAGAAAGAGAGAAAGAATGGCTTCAAAACGATTGCTGCGATACTATGGACTAAGAAAAAATGGGACACATAAGCAGCAGTCAGTGTTGTTACAAAATACTCCTGGACACGCCTTTCACATACACCAGTGCTTCATTGTAGTGAATGTAGGTAGAAACGAGGTTGTTCAGAAATACAGACATTCCTTTTGTCATCACTGGAGCTCAGCTTCCAAAGGCGACTGTTGCTGCAACATTAAATACAGAAATGCCTAAGCACTGATGATAAAAGATCCTTAAATGTTTAATGCAAAAGGCAAAGTACCACAAAATGGAGATCCATAAAAGCCATCACACTTAGAGTCCTCATAAACTAGCCAATTTAGGGCAGGTGAAAGCAAGATATACCTTTCTTTATATCTTGCTTTCTTTTCATGTGTATTTCTGGAAGTACCTCCACCTGTGTCAGAGTAACAGGCAGGACTGTCTCAAATCTGTATCTCCCTAAAGATATGAGAAAAAAATGTGCAAAATGGCTCATCAGAAAGGTCTGGCTTCTCTTTGTGCTATTTGCAGTTAATTCTGTGGTCAGAGCACTAATGCTCTGCTCTTGATTCCTCCTCCAGGGGAAGGTCTTACTTTGGGTTTTACAGGCTGATGTGTGAAGGAGAAAATAAAAGTATTTCAGCTGCTTCATCTTTCAAGAAGAATTAAGCAAAAGGCAGAGGGGTACAAAGAAATAACTTCCCCTAATGGGGGAAAAAAAAATCTGGATTCCACATTTTCCTCATATGTTTTGTGTCACACTTTGTATAAAAAATAATAAAAAAACCAATTTCAATGACAAGCAGTAATGTGGAAAAAAATAATGTTGGGAGTTTTTTCAGTTCTATGAGGTAAGCATTAATTATGCCACAGTCTGTTCTGTAGCTCTCTGTAACTGCACATAATATCGAGGTTTTGGCTGGAGGTTCCATACCTACAAGTTTGCAAAATAAGGCCAGTATTTAACGTAGATGTGTGTGTACTTACTTTTTTATTTAATTCAGTCTAGCATGTCACTCTTACTGCCTGATTTCAGCCTCTCTAGATAATAATTTTACAAATACTGTGGTAGACAAAAGCCCTATTAATGACTAGGTGTTTGTGCTATCATGCAGGCATATGAAAAATTCATTAGATGTTTTTCATATTGATCGTAGGATGAGGAACACAGCTCGGTTTTGTGCTGGGTTAATGAGTGGTAGCTGTTATGAAATATGTAGTCTTTAATTGCTTGTGAGTTAAATGCACAGTGTTGTAGTGATCCTGCAGTGTAGAAACTGAAACCATCAAATTAATCTTAGACAGGATTCAACAAATTTTCAATTTTAATTGCTGTTTTCAGGATTAGCAAAAAAATGTACCGTCGCCTCAAAACATCAGGGCAAAATTACCTACAATTTATTTCTGTATTTCAGGCATATCTTTCTGTGAAATACTGTGAAATTTGTGAGAGTCACCAAAAGATAAATGACACTTGATAGATCTGTAACAAATAGCAGGAAGAGATTGTATGCTGCTTTCCACTGAATGCTATGCAAGCTCCATAAAAGCTTGTTTTGCAACAGGGCATGGGTTGAATCATTCATACGGTTTACTTAAGGGCAGTGTGTACACACATGTGTGTTGTGATCTCCCACCTCACCAAGTGCAGTACTTAACTGAACTGAACTAGAATTTTAATCTGGGAATTTTAAAGATTCAGCTTCCAGCGGTCTTTGACACGATTTCCATTGCACTCATAATGTGTTTTAAGCTCTGACATGCTACCTATGCTGTGGAATATCAGCGCATAATATAGTAGCACAATGAAATTTTATTGAAATGTATACTAAGTACAATATTCATAAAATATTTGCTTATCCTTTTTGAATGTCATTGCCATCACTCACATATATAACTTCTATTTAAAGTCCCTTTGTCACAAATTAAATGCTGGAAGAAAATGTCTCAGTAAAAAAGCGATCTGCATCCTTGTATCTATTTGTGCACACACTCTGAATGAGTAACTGTGTCAGCTAATTTATCCATATAGATATGGCCATTCATCATGACAAGATAGTTAACACATGACACAAGCATCTCTCTTAGGCATAATGCAGGCCATCCATTCAGAAAACAGGGCATTGTTACAGAAGGAAGCAAAAGCAGCTCTATCTTAGGTGTCTCACTAGTAAATCCAGCACTGCTGTTTTATAATCTGAAGTTGCATTATTCTGAGTACCATGGGATAGAAGAATGCCACTGACATAGCAGCTATGATTTTGTGAAGTTTTAAAATAGCAGTTCTTGAAGAATTACACACTGCTGATAGCAGCTGCTAATGGAATTACAGCCAGAGCTGTCTGAAAGCTACGGGAGTTTTCCTCCATAGTATATTAAAAAACTCTCCTGTGTGTGGTGTTGGCTTCATCAGTTTCTGAATGTACAATCTATTTAAATGATATAGGACAACTACTTTGTTGTGTTACGTTTGACCACTTAAGTAAACCACAAAGGCTTGGTGCAGTTTGTCATCTGGAAGAGGATTAATTAAAAACTGGGCATCAAGGAAACTGAAAGTCTGTGCTTTGAGAGAGTCTGAAGTCTGTGTTTTTACTAGCACTGATAGCGCACAGTGGTATGCAATAAATAACCAGGAATTTTTTGAGCTATTAAGAAAGGAAAAGGAATTTCTCTCATTTTCACTATGGCATCTACCACTTGATTTTCTTCCTGCATCTGTCTGCTTGTGACTGTTTGTCAGACAGAGGAATGAATAGATGTCATAAGCACTTTACATCTGCAAGAACACAGGAAAATACATCTCTAACACCTTGCATTTAACTGCTCAGGCCAGTGATATTAGCCTCCTGTACAACGGTCTTTACTATTTGTCTCAGACTTCTCAGATGATAACTCCCACTGAGAGAACCTCCACTTCTGTAGGGAAGTTGAGGCTAGCTTAAAATAAGTTTTGGATTTCTGAGTCCTGATAATCCTTTTAATTCAAATTTTGGTTGAATGGGGAATCATAAAATGCTAGAAAATATTTCACCAGAGTATTAAAAAAATTTTGTGGTGTCAGTCTGTCTTCATAATGGAGGTGGTGTATCCCCATTGCATTACCAACTGGGTAATTAAAATACTAATAGACTGTGAGTGCATTGTGAATACTTGATGCCTATGATGAATGCAGGACACTTTCCTCTTTTGTGTATTTATTTTCCATAAAAGCATAAGAGACTTGGAAGAAAATAAATCAACTTCTGTTGGTTTGTTGTTTTATTTAATGAGAAGCAAGTGGTTTCACAAATGTAAGGGATTTCATTTTTGCGGTGGCACAGTTATACTTTTTTTTTCAACTCCAAGTCAAAATCTTCATTAACTGAACATGGTGAATGAGGGCAATGATTTTGATGGGATTGGAGAATAATGGAGAAAGATTGCCTATCTAAAGAAGGAACCTTACTTACTTCTAAAAGAAGCTTACTCCTGGTCTAAAGCGAAGTTGTTTCTTTTCAGGAAAGTTGTTTCCTTCCTATAGGAATTTTGTCTACTTCTATGATAGTAAAAGTGAAAGAGGGAAGGAAAGCTGAGAAGCTGGATTGTACTGTAATGAAGCAGGGCTCACTTCACTCTTGAGCTAGAAGCAGAAAATACTGCTGCCAGTAACTTAAGGAAAAGTGGTTGTGCTTCTTGGTTGTTCTCCAATAGTGTATGCATTTGAAAAGTGAGGTTTCCTGTGACGTCTTTTCTGGATTGTGTTTTCAGGAAGAATGGGTTGCCTCCTTTCAGGAAGGAACTTGCTTTTTACTAAACTTGCATTTTACTTAAAGCATGCTTTGGGGAATTTTGCATAGCATGAGCAAAACAGTTGCTAAAAACTTTTTTTACTTGAAAGGGTATATAAAATGGATATTTTCTCTGTAATGGCATCATTTCTCTCTGGGCTATCTTTCATTTTACCTCTCAGAATACATAAATTGGAAAGTAAATGTCCCCATTAGTAGTACAGACCTGTAACTTTACAATAGTGTAGGTTTATATGCACCTAGCATCTGTTTGCAGGGCTTTTATACTTGTAGGCTCTTTGTCTTTTGTATCCTCCATGGCACAAAAAATAAATTCATACAGCAAGATCCAAAGCTCTGTTAGCAATGTGAATGCATAAAATATATCAGTACGTTTACAGACACCTCTGTTCATTTTAGTTTAGCATTGGTTTTCCAGGAACACCTGGAACAAACTGCTGCCTCTATTTGGGCAGCTGTAAAAGCAGTGCATGTAGCATTAGCTCTGTGTGGGAGAGAGCAGCCCAGCCAGCATCCTTTTCTGTTGCACAGCAAGACTATTTAGAGGCAGAATAGGTCAAAGATATGGGGTGGGGGGCAGAGAGTGTAATTTGTTAAGGAAGTGTGATGGCTGCTAACTCGTGACAGAGGTTTGTAGTGTGGTACCATTATTACTGTAGCTGTGAGGTGCCTGGCATGACCAGTATGATGAACCTTAAAAAAAATCTTCCTTCCTTCAACAGTTTTTTCAGGATTTTCAGAAGTGTTTGGAACTTGAAATAGGGTTTATAAAATGATCATCTTTGTGTTGAAATGAGTTTCCGAAAGGATGAGAATGATTTTAGGTATGAAAGAATTTTTAGCTGTGTTACACTACAGTAAATTTTTGTTTTTATGTGATGAGAAGAAACACTAAGAGATCTTAGTTACATTTCAAAGACACTGTAAGAAACAATGAGTAGATTTGAACGAGAATTTAAAAAAATAAACATCTTTGTTTGAGTGGTGGATGTTGTGCAGAACACAAGAGCACAGAACAAAGTATTCAATGTTTTAGATCCTATAGGCAGCTCAGCTATCAGGAAAAGAAATTCTTTTACTTTCAGTTTAGTTTTTATTTGTATTTATAATTTTTTAGTCATGAGTTGGAGATTATGGATTTTCAGGGAAAAATAAAAAGTGAGAACATGTGAGAGAAACAACCCTGCAGATGCCAAGGTCAGTGCAGGAGTGGGAGGAGGTGCTCCAGGCACTGGAACTGAGATTCCCCTGCAGCCCGTGGTACAGACCATGTTGAGGTAGCGGTGCCCCTGCAGCCCATGGGGGACCATGGTAGAGCAGAGATGCACCTACAGCCCATGGAGGACCTCAAGCTGGAGCAGGTGGATGGATGACTGAAGGAGGCTGTGACTCTGTGGGGAGCCTGTGCTGGAGCAGGCTCCTGGCAGCACCTGTGGACCCATGGAGAGAAGAGCGCACGCTGGAGCAAGTTTTCTGGTAGGACTTATGACCCCAGGGGGACCCACACTGAAAGTTCTTGAAGGACTTTACTCTGTGTGAGGGACCCAGGCTGGAGCAGGGCAAGAGTGTAGGGAGTCCTCCCCCTGAGGAGGATGGAGTGGCAAAGTGGGATGAACTTACTACAACCCCCATTCCCCATTTCCCTGTGCTGCTGAGGGGGAGAAGGTAGAGAAATTGTGAGGAAATTGAGCCCAGAAAAAGGGAATAATTGGGGAACGTGTTTTAAGAGATCTGTTTATTTCTCATTATCCTGCTCTTGTGATTGTTAGTGAATTAATTTCACCAAGTTGATTCTCTTTTACCTATGATGGTGATTTTTGAGTGATCTCTCTAGTCATCTCATACATTAGGTGTCTCAAGAGCTGTTAAAATGAGATCTGAAATTCTGAATTAAAACAAAACAAAAACACACATACAAAGCAAAGAAAAAACACATTCAAATTAGAAAACTAATCTTAAAAGACCAAATTGAATCAATATGTGAAACTAAATGAAGTTAGTTCCACAGACTTACACTTTACTAAAAGCATACTTTGGGGAATTCTGCATAACTTGAGCAAAACCCTTTTGACTGAAAGGGTTACATAAAATGGACATTTTTCTCAGTAATGGCACCATTTCTGTCTGGGCTACCTTTCATTTTACCTCTCAGAATAAATAAATTGGAAAGTAAACATCCCCATTAGTAGCACAGACCTGTAAATTCTCAGTTGGAAACTTCTGCATCAGAATACATTTATGTATAACATCTTTGCAAAAATTCGTGAGTAAAGTTGATAAAAACTTTCTTTAAGAGATAAGTATTTTGTTATGTCTTTTAAGACAGTTTATAGTTGTAAAGTAAACCATTATCAAAATGAAACTTTTTTAACCTTGTCAAATAAAAGCATTACAATGTGGCATTTTTCTGTCTGTTGAGGAAAAAGCTCCACCACCCCAAACACCCAACATTGGACTTAATTAAAAACTACAGAACCAGCAAACTTCAAATTTTGCATATATTTAATTTTTTCTGCAAGTATTATGATATTTTCATTCCTTTTTCAAAGTTCAGTCTATTGATAATTGTTGCTTCTCACTCTCAATCTTTATTTGGAAATTCCAGTTTTTGAGAACCAGCCAAGGCAGTGTTGGACTGATGAGCCTATTTAGTTGTTCATCCATGGAATCTAAATTGCTGAGAGCTGTAAGTATTGGAGAGAGATGCTGAAAGTAATAGTGACAGAAAGTAGAGCACAATATTGGTAGGAGTACAAGTGGAGGTAAGCAAAGGCTTATTCTATTTCTAAGTCTGGACACTGGACTGTGGAAAAAGAGGAGAGGTAATATGAATATTGAAGTAGTTGTTTAGAAGACTGTAAAAGGTGAAAAGTAAGAAAGTACAAAGAGATGATGAAGGATCAGTTGAACACTTATAGAACCAGCCAAATATCCTAACAGTTTAAGTGGTCCCCAGGGCATAGGACATGGAACAAACTAATTTCATCAATAAAAGTAATAAATTCTGGAAAAAATGGGGGAAGTTTGAGGGAAGCTAAAGAATTTGTCATCAATATTACTGAATTCTGGAAGTAATAGCTTTTAGAATGAGATTTTTTAGTAATTTTCCATTATTTGAATTAATTTTATTTAACATTTTATTTTTACAACACAAAAAATGCAAAAACAAGGCATTTTAAAGAGAACTGAAATCTAAAAAAAACAAGTATTTCAGGAGGCTATGGAATATTTTTATTTTTTTTAATGTATTGGTTTATCACCATTGACAATAGAGATGTCTATGCTTGTAGTTTAAGTTAGGTCATTATCTGATGAAGGATCATAGATAAGAAAAAATCCAACTGAGTTTTGACCTGAACTAAAACAGATGCCTATCCCTGTATATTTTATTAGTAACCTGGAAAAATCACACTGCCACAAAGTCTTCCTTCTCTAACCATACATCTGCTTTTTTCTCCTGTCAGCTACTGTAATGTGTTGACTCTGGGTGGACATCAGACACCCACCAAAGCCACTCTGTCACTCCCCTCTGCAGCTGGACTGGGCAGAGAAAATATAGTGAAGGGTTCATCAGTTGAGATAAAAACTGGCAGAAATCACTCACTAAACACCATCATGGGCAAAACAAGCTCTGCTTGGGGATATTAATTGAAATTATTACAAACAAAATCAGAGCATGATAATGAGAAGTAAAATCTAAAGAGCACTTTTCCCCCATCCCTTCCTCCTTCCCAAGCTCTACCTCCTCCCAGGCAGCAGTGCAGGGAGACAGGAAAATGGGGTTTACAGTCAGTGCATCACACGTTGTTCCTGACGCTGCTCAGGGAGTAGTCTCCCCTCTTGCAGCATGGGGGTCTCATTCCCAGGAGACGGTTCTCCATGAAATTCTCCAACATAAGTCCCTCCCACAGGAAACAGTTCTTCACAAACTGCTGCAAGTTGCAGTCCTTCAGGCATAGGCTACTCCAGCATGTGTCTCCCAGAGGGTCACAAGTCCTATCAAAGAAAAGCTGCTCCAGCATGAACTCCTCTCTCCACAGGTCTGCAGGTCCCTGCCAGTGCCCTGCTGCAGCACGGGGCTCCCACAAGTTCACAGCCACCTCTCAGGCATCCACCTGCTCTGGCGTGGGGCTCCTCCATGGGCTTCAGGGTGGATCTCTGCATCCCTGTGGTCCTCCATGGGCTGCACTGCAGGCTGCAGGGGAATCTCAGCTTCAGTGCCTGGAACACCTTTTCTCCTTCCTTCTCCACTGGCTAATGTCTGCAAGGCTGTTGCTTCCACATGTTCTCACTCTGCTCTTCTCTGGCTGCAATTACATAAGTGCAATAATTTTTTTTTTCTTTTTCCTTCTTAAATATGTTATCACAGAAGTTTTACTACTGTTTCTGATTTGCCCAGCCTTGGCCAGCAGCACATCCATCTTAAAGTTGCCTGGCATTGGCTTTGCTGGACATGGAGGAAGCTTCTGGCAGCTTCTCACAGAAGCCTTCCCCCCTGTACCCCACCCCACTAACAGTACAGCCACTAAACAAGGAAATATTTCATCTCTATAGAAGCAGTTTGGTGTAGTGCAGTAGTCCCTTCTCACTGTCCTTCTCGCTTTTCTGAAGAGCTCCTCAGTTAGTCTGAGATCACACAATAAACTGGTAGCTAGCATTTTGTTTCTTGTGTCTGGTAATACTCTTGAGATGTACAGGAATACAGAAAAATGGAGGATTTTTGCAGGGCACGCAGATGTCCCATGACTGTATGATGCCTTATGGTGTCCAAAGAATCAGTTATATTACAAGTATCTTGATTCACAAATTGCCTTTAGGAGGAAACACCATTGTAAAGTATACATTATACAGATTTATCTATAGAACAAAAAGTTTATAATGTGCATTGGACACTTTAATTTTTTTTTTTTTTATTTTACATAGAAAAGGAATCTGTGACATCAGCAATACATCTCTGGGCGAAACCGGTGAAACTAAAACATCCTATTTGAAATTCTGATTTTTTTTATCTGGCAGTTCTACCTGCTGAAACTGGGCAGAGCCTGTAGTTGCAGATATGTTTGCTGGTAGCAGAGTGAAAAGCAGAGCTTTTGTTCACAAACAGAACTTTAGCCTTGCTGTTGCAGTAAGAAAACTGTTTAAAGACTTTATAAAACTCCCTCTTGCCTTTTTGCAAGTGATCACTAATGAGAGCCATAACTTCTGACAGTCCATCTTAGATGGTGCAATTCCACAGGCTATTGATTTCTAAGGATTCAATAAGTAATTCTTAAAGAATGAATTGTGTGAAGATTTTTTTTTTCACTCTTACATATGGAATACTTCTTCTAGTTTTGCAAGTTATAAATAGCAAAGCAATTTTTTTTTCACTGAAACACTGGCTGTATTTTGAGTATGTATTTTGGATATGTATCCGATAATATACACTAAATTAAATTGAACAGGTTTTGAATAAGTTTGCATGATCAATGCTGTATAAGTGAAAACTGAAAAAAAACCCAGTTAAATATGGCAGGATTTAATATTCCAGTAATGATGAAATTATATGACATTTTCTGGTCAAAGAGTTCTTTATTTGGAGCCAGGGCCTTCAGTGGAATGAAGAATAAATGTATTCAAATTGAGCATTTCAAATACCTAAGTACTCTGTGAAGTTTTTTGCTATACACAGTGGTATGAATCTGTTGTTTTCTGTGCCTCTATGAATATAATTTCCAGAATGGAAACATTTCTAAATCTAAGCCTCCATTTACACAGAGAAATGTAGTATAGTTTCATATCATATGAATTCTCTGTTTCACAGTACTTATTTTTTATTCTTTTGTTCAGGACATAGTTCAACTACTGGTTTTATTAATTACTTAACAAGAAAGACATAGGTAGCTAAATCTGTGTGTGAAGTCCCTTTCTCCCTGGCATCTTCTCTTTAACTCCTCACCAACATTGCTATAAGATAAAGGTTTTAATTTATCTATTCTTATTCAAATCAGTGGTTTTAAATTCTCTAGGTTTTTTTTTTGTTTTTGTTTTTGTTTTTCTATTTACACTATTTTAGTAGCTGTAATGGCTCAAAGACTGCATTTTTCTCTACACCTTTGGGCTCTAATAATTTCTCTTTTAAAGGCAGGATGCTGTTCTTAGCACTGAATTTTTTTTTCCTTTTTCTTTTTTTATAAATTATGCAGTATGCACTCTGGTTTATCATTTCATAGAAAAGCATTTAAGATTATTGGTTATTTGCAATGTTGATAAGTTTTGTGAGCCATTTAATATTCTCATGCTGCAGTATCACCCTTCAGTATAATTACTGTAATCTTGAGAAAGGTTTGGTTTCCTTATTTCTGTACAATTAGCTAAGTCGTTTAAAAATAATGTGTTTTAGTCCAGACAAGTCCCAAATGTTTGAAATTTCCACACTGAGTTCAGGTTTGGCACTTGCCATCTGAGGAAGATTATGGAAAAAGTCTACCTGGAGTCTGTCCAGTTCACTGATTACAGGATTTTGAGGTGCACAAATGCTAAAAAGAGTTTTCAAAGACTCAGGGAATTTTCAGTCACATTTGTGTTGGAGTTGCTGCTGAATGCAATCAACAAGCTTTTCACTCCATTTGTGGTTCGATTTGCTTGCACTTAAACAAGAGCAATATATGCAAAGATAAAATGTGATTTTCATATTGCTAATTGGCCCTGAGTACCTATATATGCCTTTCACAAAATGTTAATTGGTAATAAATGGTATTTGCTTTAACTAATTCATACTTTAACAAGTTGCTGTCTGAATTTAAAGCATTGATTATGCAGACAGGGCATTTGTAATGAAACAGAGATAGAGCCTGAATAGGATGAGCAGCAGGCTTTTTATCTGGGCTTTCTTAGAAAATAAATAAAATATTACCTTACTGTCTTCTACTAAGCTTATTGCTTGCTATTTTTCATGATAGTATTTAAAATATGCTGGGTCTTTGGTGGCTTGCTTTTGAGCAGTCAGTTGCTGACTTGCTAAGTGACAGATATACTGAGTTAGAGGGTAGAAAGGGTTGCTTATAAATGGTTAGCAGGAAAGAAAGCTAAATTAGTGGCAAACACTGCCTATCAATTCAAGAAGAAAATAAACTAAGCTTATTACAGTCTAATCTTACTTCACAGGGCAAGCATAAATTCATTGGGGTATTTTTTCTGACCTGGAAAAGACAGCATTTTGAATTGCCAAAAAGATTCAGGACTAGTAAGCTATCTGTTCAAATGTAAGCTGACCTAGACCTATCTTCTGAAATAGCAAACAGTATGAACCCATTAAGATCTGCTCATTCCTATTACTTCCCTTTCTCAAAATTGCTGTTGTTGTCACTTCTAAATTCCCCAGAGGAGAGGAAGAAATGTGTCTGTTTAAACCTATCAACCTCACTTATTAGGCATTAATTTATTTCTTGTAAATTACTTGACATTCCAATTCTCCAGCAATAAAACTAAAGAAATCTGTGTATGGCTACAATCAAAGTTAAATGGGATAAAAAACCCCAAAAAAAGCTGAAATAGCTGCCTACTGCCCATTCTAATGAGCTTAGCTCTATCATTAGTTTTATGGCAAAGCATCTGTTAATCAGCCAAAGATGTGGAAATAAACTTGGATTTCTGATCAACATGGTTGGAGTCCAGATCAGATGGGAACACATAAGCAAATTTTGTCACTCACAGAATGAATTTATTTGTTTTATCCAGGAGGAAATATTTGGCATTAAGTACTTGATAATATAACAAGATTACCTATAACAGAATTAAACAAATGTTTCTTTCTAAATCACCACTTCATAACTGTTTCTGGTGAGGAATCATGTTTAATAACATTTTGGCAGTTCAGTTTCCTATAGACAGGCTCACACAAATTGTAACCTTTGCAGCATAAAAATAACAATATCAATTAATTTAAACCAACTGATAGTTTTTCACTATCCAACTAAATGTTACAAAAGTGAATTTACTATTTTAAAAGAAGTTTATCATTTATAATTAAGTAACTTCACTTTACTTATTCTCTTAAGTTAGTACCTGTACATGGTACAGAATAGGTGGTAGGGCAGTGAGATGCAGAAGTGACTGTGTTGGTTCCCTGTGAAATTATCTGTATGCCACCTTCAATTATGCAGGATTGCAGCTACTTTAAAGGAGTGCTGGGAAGCCTAGTGATTCCTGTGACAGAAAGATGGACCAGCTCTTCCTCCTTAAACCTGTTGAGCCCTGTACAGTGACTGTAGGAGACTATATGGAACTCTTCTGGACAAAACATAATTCAAAAGTAAATTGCTAACATGTCTGAATTTTTTTTTTTATTTGGTTGGGTTTGGTTTGGGGTTTTTTTGTTTGGTTGTTTTTTTGGTTTCGTTTTTTTGTCTTTTTTTTTGTTGTTTTGTTTTGATTTGGGATTTTTTTTTGTTTGGGTTTTTTTGTTTTTTTTTAGTTGGGTTTTGTTTTTGTTGTTGTTGTTATTTTCATTTTAAAACTACATTTCATTCTGATTTTTAAGAATTATTATGTTTATGCACTTGTCAATTTTTTTTCCCCAGCACTGGCAATGTAGACTGCATTTTCTTACAAGTCTTTCAATATAATTTTTTGAATGTAGTACCTACTGAATTCAAAACTTGAGTTTTGTATGGATTGAAAAAAAACTTTTATTATTACTGTAAATAAGCAACATTTCTTATGTGCTCCTTAATATTTATATTTCAATAGAATCTCCATAAAATGAGATTGGTTTGAATTAATTTGTAATATTTTTTCATGTGCTGGACTAAAATAGGTCTTCCATTGCTCTTTTATTGATTATGTAAACTGTTTTGTATCTATTTGGTGTAAGAAAAAAAAAATCAGCCTCATCTGTGAAATCCATGATTTTCAGCACTACAAGGCACATATAATCTTAAGACTTTCATTTGAATCCATCTCATTACATGTTTGTAAAAGAAGAGGGTATCATCTGTGTTGAGAACTATTTGGAAACTCTGGCATAGTTTCCTTGAGGACTAGTGACAGGCTAGTCAGGCTGTCCTGACACTGTCTTATTTTCCACTGCAACAGTGAACTGAGTAACTTTGAGCTAGGAATAGATGATTATATAATGAAAAAAAAAAAAAAAATTACATTTTTCTCTTGTTTCTTTTTTTTTTTTTTTTTTTCTTTTAAATGTGGATGTCTTTGCAGGCTAAATTCACTTTGTATTAGTATGTCTTCTGGTTAAAAGGTAGGGTTGTAATTTTTCATTGTGGAAATAGTCACAATTTGTTACAAATTAAGACAATTAGAGTTTTATTTTTATTTTTTGGGTGGTTTAAAATGAATCTGAATTTGAATAAATTTGTAAGCACTCAGAATCAATGGAAAGATAGGATTGATTTTTCCATTTCTCTCCCAACGTAGTAAGATTTTTATACCTTGCACTTCTAGTGATGAAAACAGGGAAAGGATGCATTGATTCACTTTTATCAGATTCTAGAAGCTGTGATGAGGTCAACACATGGTCACATCTTATCAACATGGAGTTTCTCTTGTGGTTTACAGACTGTCAGGAGCCAGCCACCCCTTGCCACCCCACTGTGACATGGATTCATGCAGCTCTGAGGAATTCTACCAGGCTGTTCACCATGCAGAGCAAACCTTCCGGAAGATGGAGAGCTACTTGAAGCAGCAGCAGCTCTGTGATGTTATCCTGATTGCTGGGGATCGCAAGATACCTGCACACAGGTAGGAGATAAGCATGAAATATTGAAATTACAAAAGCAAATGTTTTGGGTATGTGTATTTCTTAGAACAGTGTTTCCTGTTGCCCCTTAATCTTCTTCCTCTTGGCTTTAAACACCAGTGTAAGTAGGTGAAAAAAGTGGATTTGAAGGTTGGGGCTTTGCAGGTGAGGTTTTTTGTAGAGATTTCAAAAGTTCTAGTAGCACTCAACTAGCAAACTGATGATGAGTGTGACAAACGATTCTCCCTGCTGTGATGTTCTTATGTGAAGAGAATGGAAATTTCTGAAATGGGATGCTGTATAGCTACCCTAAATACAGCACCATTTCTAGCTTGAGATCCTAATCCTCTGATAAGTCTGTTGTACAGTCTGTCAGAAACAAGTAGTAGAATACTGAACACATTCTTCCCATGACCTGTGCCTTTCAATGAACTGAAAAATATCTTAATGATAATTATTGATCTAAAATTTAAAATTACATTATAATTTGTAAAATTCTGTAAGATTGTCTGGTATTAAAGCAGCCAGTATTTATGAAACTATACTTGGTTTTGGATAACAAGTAGAGCTTAAAATAGTTATTCTTCCTTGAGATTTTGGTCTCAACAGTAGTCTTTCATTTAATGCATGCAAATAAAAATCCAATCCTACAGTTTAGATTAAAATACAGAGAATAATTCAGAATTTCCAGGTAAGCATTTTTGCATCTGCATAAGGCTGCAGACCAAGGGTAATTCTCTGCTTATGCCTGGTTTCTCTGCTGAGATACTAAATTCAGAGCAGGACTATAGTTCTGCAGCAGGAAGTCAGGACAACAGCCAGTGCATTTCTGAACTCATAAATTGACTTCCTGGTGCAGAAGGTCATCTTGGCAACTTGGACCTTACAAAGTTCCTTTTGCCCTAAGTGAATATGGAAACAGAGACTATTCCTGTTAAACAAAGAAGCTGGACAGTCTATATTCCAATTCCCATAACAGTAAGTAAGAGAAAAAAGGTGCAATATATGAGACTGAAAAGCCAAAGTTATTTTCCAAATGCTAAGGTGTAAAACCAGACAGAACCTTCATTAAAATGTATAAATCGTGGGGGTTTTTTAATTAGTTTAGTTCAGTTCCCCTACTAGTTTTAATACAGCTGTTCGTATTTGGATGTGTACCTTTTAGTAGTAAATTTAATTTCACATTTGGCATTTCAATTCTACAGTATATATAAATCCTTCCTGAGCTAGAAAAATGCCCTAATAAGAAAACTGACAATGAAATAATAGCCATAATCTTATTTAGATTTTTAATAAACCTTCAGACACCTTTAATTTTCTACTTCTCTGTGGTCTGCAGTCAAAAGTCCAAATCTCAAATAACTGGAAAAGTTTTTTTGTAGTGTTTATTCTATGTTGTTTTAGATGGGTGTGGCTGGAAAAGCACAGAGAGCTGCTTATTTTACCATGGTCATTACAATCCGAGAAATTACAGATCCAGCTCTCCTTGCTCAAAGCAGAGTCAACTGCAAGGTTAGATTAGACCATTGAGGTCATACCCAGTTAGTTTTTAAATATTGTCTCTTGTGGAGGTTCCTCTCTCGTTAGTGTGTTCCAGTTTTTATTATCCTCACTGTTTTTAGTGATCCAGCATGTGTGTTCCTAGCAAATTTGCTCCGTAATCTTGGCAAGGCAAACCAGTCTGCAGGAGCCTTCATCTTTCTTCTTGGGGATGGACATAGAAATTGACTTTCCCAGTTTTTAGAAACGTCCTCCAATTATCATGATTGATTATAGATAGGACAGAGTGGCCTTTCAGTGACATTGTAGAGCTTCCTCCAGTATTACAACTTAAACTTATCCTCAAAATAGACCATGCTAAAAAAAACAAAAAAAAAAACCCAAGCCAAATAAAGCTTTTTAGAGCAGTGCACAAAATCATTCAAAAGTTTTTAATTTGTTTCTAAGGTATTTACAGAACCCTTCTTTACTATCAAATCCCTTGCTGACTTCATCTGTACCTGACCTTTGGGCCTCTAATTCCATTTCTGTATGTAGGGACAATGTTTCTATACATCACCCATGTCATTCATCTCTGCTTTCATTTTCCATGCACTCCTGCTGTGCATTTGAATTTCATCAAGAGGCACTTCTGAAGTCCAGGCTTGTAATTTGCTGTTCTTTTTACTAACTTCTCTCAGGATCCATTGTCTAAAATTTCATTGTCTCATGGTGACTGCAGCCAAGTTTGCCAACATACTTCACAGGTCCTTTTTTTCACACCAAGACCTGTCAGGAGCAGATGCAGTGAAGTATCTCCTCTAATTAAGGTTTTTTGCAGTTTAGGCCAGGTAATACATACTTTGCATTCCTGAGAACATCTAAAAAGCCTGCTTGCAGAGGAAAATGCATGATCAGTATTTGTGGAGTTTTTAAATTATAGGTAGGAGCTTGGTAGGATATCTTTGGTATAAGTTTATAAAATCTGGTCCTAGATAAAATGAATCATCTTTTAAAATACACCTAAAACATATTACAAGCCATAATATATAATGAATATGTAACAAATTGAGAATTACTAAATAATCAAAATTATTGCTAAAAAATAATGACCTCATGTATTTTCTCTGCTTTTTAACAGAATAACATTGTAAAATGCAATATTTTTAATATACTACAGTAGAGTACAATAAAAATAACTTTAAGAAAACCAGGGGAAGACTTCCTACATTCTTCAATAACAAGTATGAAAATTGTATTTTTCTTCATTTTTCTCTGATTTAGAACAAATTAAAACAAAATAATAGTGTGAAAACTAAGCATAGAAAAATGTTTTATGTAGTCTTAATGTATCTAAATCTATGCAAGTAAAACTTCAGTTAAGAAATACCAGTATATTGCATCAAATGAAGTTAAGGACACCAAAAATAGTTACACTGCCTTTGGTTCTTGTGCATCTCTGAAATATCTCCCAAATGGTATCTGTACAATTTCTAGCTTCATTCCTGATACTGCTTGCTCTTTGTTCTCTGTTTTACCAGTCTTTATTATGCTTTTTGATGACCTGTTTAGATAACTTTTTCTCTAGAGGAGAAGGTATTGCTGTGCCATAAGATTTCTAAAGCCTGATACTTTTGTAAAAAGAATGTCAAGTAAGCTCTAATCCTAGCCTGAATGCCCCCTAGTTAATTTTTGTCATTAGTGTTGAGGGGTTTCTGTTTTATCCATTTTATTTTTTCTTCTTCTTTTTTTTTGGTCACATTTTTATTTCTCACAAAAAAAAAAAAAAAAAAAAAAAAAAAAAGGCAGGGGAGAAAGTCAAATTACAAAGTATTATGACAGCTTTTCATTGTTTGGTTGTCTCAAGCAGCTTTAAAGTTAAAATGTGTTTAAACTTTTTGTTAGCACCTGAAAATTACATTTGTCTAATCTAATATTCCATTAAGCAGGTTGAAGGCGTAATATTTTGCATGGAGGAATAGTAAAAAAAAGCACAAACCAACCAAGTATTGTAGTGATGAACCAGAAAGGGTTCTGAGAAAGTAGGAAGACCTTTCAGTAGGTATTTCAGTCGGTAAAGTGACTGACATTTAAATAAATTTCAAAAACTTAGCAAACCTCTTTTTTTTGTTATATTGCTCTAACATGTATAAATAACAATTAAATATAAAAATGTAAATACCTTAAAAAGAAAGAGAATGCTAAAATAATAATTTCCCTTCCCTTAATTTAAGATGTTGCATGATTAGCAATCCATCCTAATTTATTATAAACATTGAGTGCGTAGTTTCTCCGCTCATTCTAGAGAAGCATACTATATTTCTTTTTTCTCATTTTCTGTCCCTACCATTTAGAATATAACCTTTTTCAGACAAGAAACATATTGTAGCTTTACAGTGGCTGGAATAGGATGAACTTGGACATTGCTGCTACAAAACAAAGGAGTAAAACCAACCCACTGTAACTGACACCTCCTTCTATCCAGTTCACAATCAACCAAATGCAGTTGTATCTAGAAATCTAGACTGCAGTTAGAAAGTGTCATCTAAACTAGAAAAATACTGGGAAATAAATATTATCCAGACCTATAATGATATGATCAGAACACCAATTGTTTCCAAGGTAAATGAAAATTTTTTATCAAGTGATAATCCCATTGGTCAACATAAAATTCAGAATATGTGTTTGCCATCAATGATTTGGTTTTTTTGAGTGAAGGCAACTTACATGAATTATACTGGTTTTAGATACTGTACTTGAAATGCTATATTCTACAACTGCTGAAGAAATATCAAAAATACTGCAAAGAAAAGAGCTAAAGTCACTGCAAATGATAGATAGACCTTTAATATTTGCACAGGAGGGTTCATTAAAATTTCCATCTAGGACTGCATAAATGTTAGAGGCATCTCTAAACTCAGACTGTAGTTTAAGATATTTTGATTAGTAATGCTGCACAAAACAGTATAGGAACTCAATGCTGAAGGGAAACAAAAAAGAACAAATGTGAAATAAGGATAGAATTTACCTACCCCTTTCCAATCAAAACAAAACACTCCCACGTAACAGAGACTGGATCAAATAAAACAGAAAATTTAGTAAAAACAGAAAATGCAAAGATGTACCAGGAGAGTTACATTCTCGGCTTACAATTCTGACTTCCTTTGCACTTGTTGAGAAACCAAGAAATTACTTTTGTTGTTGTTATAATCTAGTCAAGTATAGTTGAGTATATAAGGGGAAATCCAAGTTCTTATTTTCCGTTTTCTCTTAATATCAAAGAAACACAGACTTTTTTTTCTTTCCAATACTCAAGATAATGATCGTAGGGGACTCTTACCATGGCAGAAGAGATAGTACAGAACTATTGGAAAATTACCAATAACATATAGAAGAAAGTAAGTGAGTAAGGTTGCTCAAATCTTTCTACAAGTATTTGAATGAAAAGTAAAGATAAATTAAATGAAACTCCTTCAACAAAATGCAATTAGGTCTGTCTGTTTCGGTTCTCTAAGGAGTGGTAACAACTTTTTCACTGCATTTTGAGTGCTACTATTGAGAGACAAAGTTGAAAAAAATAGTATTAATAAGATGAGGAGAAGCTAATGGACAATGTTTAACTGAAAGGCAAGATGAAAGAGTAAAGAACCAAGCAGAAGAGAAAGGACAACCAGGCAGAGAAGGAAGGAAAGCCTAGAAGCAGGGAGTGAAAGAAGAAAAATGCACATTTTATAGTCTGAAGACGTGTTTTCTGGCACTAGTCAGTAACAGATGCACATGGAAAATACAGAGGAAAAGCAGTATGGCAGCCCTATGTTATTCCCAGTATCTGTAAGGTTTGGGGGACTTCCCACAAACATTCCATCTGAACTGTGCTGTTTAGCACAACCCACTGTCCAAGAGTTTAAAAACAATTCATTCAAGTAATGTGGCTGGGACAGAACAACAGCAATTGGGACAGAACAACAACAGCAAAAATTCCTGCTTTTAGAGGGAAAGCAGCAAGGCAATTTAGATAAGCTTTTAAAATTAACCTTGATTGATAATCTCGTTTGGGAGTTTGAGTCACTGGCAAGTTGAGTATGAGTCAACAATGCCCTGTCAGCAAAGGGCCAACCATGCCCTGGGGTGCACCAGGCACAATATCACCAGCCCATCAAGGGGTGACTGTCCCTCTCTGCTCTGTGCTGGTACAGCCTCACCATGAGTATTGTGTGCAGTTTTGGGAGCCACAGTATAACGACATCAAACTGTTGGAGCATGTCCAGAGGAGGGCATCCATGGTGGTGAAAGGTTTTGAAGGGAAAATGTACAAGGAGAGCAGCTGTGGTCACTTGGCTTGTTCACCCTACAGAAAAGAAGGGGAAGGATGACCTTATCACAGTCTACAGCTTCCTTGAGGGGAGCAGCAGAGGGGAAGGTGCTCATGTCATTTCTCTGGTGACCAGTGACAGGACCCAAGCAAATGGAATGAAGTCAGGGGAAATTCAGATTGGATATTAGAAAAATGTTCTTCAGCAGAAGGGTGGTAAGTCTCTCCAACAGGCGTCCCAGGGAAGTGGTAAGAGTTCAGGGAGCATCTGGATCATGCGCTTAATCACATGGTTATTTTTGTTTTAGGAGCCCTAAGGGTCCTTTCCAACTGGAGATATTTTATAACTGTATTAAACCAGAATACTAATGCTCTTACGCTATGGATTGGAAGTAGATGCCGTAACTGAAATGGACTTTGAAGGATAAAAGAAACAAGGATGAGGTGTCATAAGAAAACGAAAAGAATTGTTCAGCCAGCTAAATCTCTCCTGAGACACCTTGAATGACCTGTCTGGCTCTGATCATGTGGTCCAGAACAATACAATGTTTTTATAGCTCAGCTTTCAACCTGAATAAAAAACTGGTTCTGACATCAATGTTTAGGGGATTGATTCCTGTTTCAAATTGTATTATTAAAAAAATTAAAATGAGGGAGAGGTTAAATGATGCAGAATATGAAAATAAAGCAACAAAAAATGGGTAGATGAGAAAATGATGTGTAAGAATTACTTGGGTCAGGAAGATGTGGCAGCCCACCATCAAAAAAGGGATTGAAAATCACACACAAAATTTGAACAAACCAAGCTCTATGAAGGAATGGGTTGTGAAGATCAATTAATAATGATGCTCTATTGCATCATTTTATACAAACAAGTTCTAGAATAAAAGAAAAAGATTAAAAATGGACTTTAAAAAATCTAGACACTTAAGCAGTCACTTTAGTGACTTCATGGATCTTATCTCTATACTTTCATCAAACCTAATGTCTGTGTTTCTGACATTTCTGCTGATAGTTCAAAGATGATAAAACTGAATGTTTTCTTCTCCTGGAAGCTTTTTTCCTCTTTTTCATGTGGAAATACAGTGAATAAATTAAATTAAGACCACAAATTAAGTATCACAGTTGATTGTATTCTCTTTCTACAATCAAATATGTGTGCTATGTCTGAATATGTGGGTTTTCTTCTGGAGAAGAACACTGAGCTCCAATTTATATTTGGATCATAATAGATCTTCATCAGCTTTTATCTTCTTCACTGTGATGTTTTGGCTGTTATGCCTATTCCCAAATATTGAGAAATTGCTCAGATTCATGTGTCCTCTTTTTTTTTTTTTTTTTTTTTTTCATCTTTCTACTGGTTCGAAACAGTATGGAGTTCAAAATACTGGCAGCAGTGCCAGGTATCTTCAGAAGTTACACATGAACACAAACACACTGAGAAAATGTTTTGGAATATTGACTTTGTTATCAAATCTGTCAACTGAGATATGTGCACTTTTTGCAGTTTCTGAAGAAAACTAAAGCTCTGATAATCACTGGTTTTGGTGGAAATAATGGTGTTGGATTTGTGTACCATTCCTAAAAATATTGTAGCAACATAAGAGATATAATGAGATGTAACACTGTGTTTCAGTTTGTACAGAAGAGATAGAGGCATTTATTGTATTTACGATTAACTTTCTGAGAGACAATGAAAGACTTAAAAGAAGACAAATTAAAGAAAGTTAAGAATGTAAACTCAAAAGGCATGGGTCACAAGCTAAAGAGAAAACATCACTTACTGTAGATTATTGGTGTCTCATAGCTATATGTTATATAAATAATTAATATTAAAGAAAGCTATGTTTGAGTAAAGAGAAAAAAATACTTTCTTGTTTCAGAGTTAATTCTTGTCAAAACTCCATCTCTCTATTTGCCTTATTTGGGGATGATATTATTATTATTGTTACTAGTAGTAGTACTAGTAGTATTAATATTATTATTAATCATTAATACATAGTTGTTCTCAAAAAACCTGCTATGGTAGTCAGCAAAGATAATCAGTACCAGTGGTAGTCCAAAACAATTGATCTGTTTCACAGCTTGCTCCTTTGCTGTGTTTTATTCAGAAAAGATACCAGTCTTGATTATACAGTCAGAAATCTTCTGATTATTTCAAGTGCATGCATGGATATTCCTTAGAATATGTTCTGCAAGCCTTAAAAGTTTATGAGATCATAGAGCCTTCTGTATGCATGCAGTAAAAGTTTAACTCCTGCAAGAAGAGCTGTGGAGCACCTCTCAGTACAGAGCTATCTGAAGAGCTTTACTTTTAGTAGACACACAGAGTGTCAGCTGATGTCCCCTACAGAGCAACTAATCACTTTTAAAAACAATAAGTCATAGGGTTGGAAGGGACTGTAAAGATCATCTCATTCCAGTCCCCCCTGCTGTGGGCAGGGACGCCTTTCACTAGACCAGGTTTTTCAGAGCTCCATCCCGCTTGGCCTTAAACACCTCCTGAGACGAGGCATCCACAGCTTCTCTGGGCAACCTGTTCTAATTTTTCACCACCTTCACAGTAACAAATTTCTTTCTAATATCTAATTTAAACCTACTCTCTATCACTTTGAAGCCATTCCCCCTTGTCCTGTGACCATATGAAGAGTCCCTCTCCACCTTTATTGTAGGCTCCTGCAAGTACTAGAAAGCAGTAATTAAGTCACTCCTAAGTCTTCCAGGCTGAAAAATCCAAATTCTCTCAATCTTTCATTATGAGAGAGGTGCTCTACCCCTCTAATCATCTTGGTGGCCCTGGACTTGCTCTAAGAGGTCAATGTCCTTCCCATGCTGTGAATCATAAATCATTCATTGAAAGTGAGATTTTCTTTCTTTCAGAATTCAGAGCTTAAAACTGCAACTTCTAAAAATAATAATACTTATGAATGCATAGATTTGAATATATATATATATATATATAAAACCTCAATGCTTTCTGTCAAAAAGGAAATGAAAATGTCATGTGGAAAACTTCTAAACATAGCCATTTTTTCCCCAGAATTTTTGTAAATGAAAGCTGTTCTTATGCAGTGCTCCAGGTGGGGTCTCACCAGAGCAGAGTTGAGGGGCAGAATCCCCTCCCTCATCCTGCTGGTCACTACTGTTTTGATTCAGCCCTGGACACATTTGGCTTTCTGGGCTGTGACTGCACATTGTCGGGTCGTGTCCAGCCTCTCATCCACCACCATCACCAAGACCATCTCAGCAAGGCTGCTCTCTATCCATTCATCCCTTAGCCTTGATTGATACTGGGGGTTGCCCCAGTGCAGGTGCAGCACCTTGCACTTGGTCTTATTAAATCTCATGTGATTCCCATGGACCCAGTTCTCGAGACTATTCAGCTCCTGTGTGTACTAGCATAGTATATGTGGAAAAAAAGTTGTGTCTTGCCTATGAGTTTTCAGTCCAATAAACATCTGATAGTCTACTCAGTTGGCAGTAAAATATTGTAAGAGTTTTCTTAAAGATTTTAAGTGATCAAGGTTTGTTTGCTTCTTTTAATTAATAAATGCACCATCAGTGTTGAGGCAATTCTGTATCAAAGGTGTATATGAAAACAGTTGTGAAAATGGCACAGAAATATTCTATAATAAACAAAAATAAAATCTGATATACTGGGAAAATGGTCACAACCCTAATCAGCCAAAAAAAGGTCACAACCCTAATCAGCCATATGGGTTGCTTATAAAAAAAACCAGAAATTTATCAGACTGAAATTAGTTGTAAATGTAAAGAAGTCCTTTAATCTGGAGAAAATCTTTCTGGCTTCATAAACTCATTTTAAGCCATGAGTTACCTGCTATGAGTCTCAAGGATGAAAGAGTTTATTATGTATTTTCACTGCTAGATCAGTAGTTGAAAAAGGTGACATCCTGAGACATGTGACCTTTCTTGATTAATAGGTCAACTTACCTTTAAACCAAGATTTAGGACTGTTTGGAGCCTTCTGATCTACAAAAAGCATCAGATCATTACAAATTAATTGATGTCTTTGATTTCTCACTTTTGATCTTCTATCTCAACCCTGGAACACAATACAGATTTACAAAAGGTGTCACCTTTCAGAATTAATTGTAATTAGCAAGTTCCTCTCACTTCAGTTCAACTTGTGGAGCACTTCCCAAGGTAAAAGTTAGTGTCTTGAGATCAGTTAACTTTTTTTTTGGTATAGTAAGTTGATGAAATAGCTGATTCAGTATTTCTGTTAACTATTGATTAACATAAGACAGATAAAACCAATCCTCTTTCTTGATGACTCTGTTCAAAGGCTTGTCTTGCTTCTGTAGGTGAGCTGCTACATCACAGAACCTTTCTGCTTATTTAAGCCATCTTCTTTGATAGTGGTGCAAACCAGTAGGGATAAACCTCTAAGAAAAATGGGTAATGCTAAGGACCTGATATCTGTATTATTTATTTTTATTTTTCTTCCCCTGCTTTGGACTAGATCTTGTGTGTTCCTGTAGACTTAATGCTCCCTTGCAGCTGAAATCCATTAGATAACTTCTTTGACTTTCCTCACCCAAACTGTGGAAAATCACATATTATAACAGAAGTTCTTGAAAGAGATTTAATCCTTCTGTTGTTTTCTGTCCTCCCTCTGTTGTTTGTTGTTTGTTTTATATTTGACAAAATAGGCATGTTAAAATTATATGATAAATAACAGCTGAGCAAAAACTACGTGAATTTAAAAGATACTTTTGTTTGAAAAGATTTCCGTTGATTATTAACTGGTGTATTAACATTTCTGTTCATTCATTTGTCCATTTTTTTGGATACGGCCAAGGGTTTTGATCTTGCTTTTAGCAAGTCACCAAGTTGAATACCTGTAGTTGAATTTAGATTATGGCTAGTAAATCTGAAGCAAACCTAATGGAAAATGGTCTTGAATGAAAATCTCAATCACATACCTAAATTACATCTCTGCTATCTGTGAGAGTTTTTATCTCATAGAACATCAATATTTCATGGTTTTTTTTTCCTTTCTGTGATTTCTGTGATGCTTCTATTAAAGCATCTATTAACAATAAAGTTACTTATTTATAAGTGGTCAGAAAAAGTGTTAGAAGAAGATTTATGAGTAAGATAAGAAGGTAATGAGTAAGATATCAATAAGATAAAATAGAATAAATAAACAAACATAGACTGTAAATATTCCTCAATGGTGAAAAAAATAGTAAATTAGTAAATAGTTAATTCTGGTGGCAGCACCAAAGTATAAGCTCATTTTTTTGTAGTCATCTATTGTCTTTCATTCATTACATAAATATAAATGTGAACTGTTTATGAATTAGGATGTTTACTTCTAAAATTCATGATTGCTGGAGTTGAGCACAACATGAAAAGTGATAAAACTACACCTATTCAGTCATTTCCCGTCATTAGAGGCAAAGATCATATATGTGTCTTCAAGCTGCTGTACTTGCTGGTAAAATATAGTAGCTTAAAGCACTGTAAAATTATTAAGCCAATTCAAGCTGTCTTATTTTACTTGGCTATTGGAATGAGCTAAGAGAGCAATGACAATCAATTACCACGGTGGCTGATAAGAATTAACTTGTTTATCTTCACTATTTTTTTTAATAATAATTTGCCCTAGCAAGCAATATAAAAAAAGCTAAACATTTTTGTCTTGGTTTCCAAGTTCTCCAGTTGTGATTGTTGTGGTTTTTGTTAATGTATTTGTATATCATGTTTTTAAATTAGTCCAGAAATGTGACCATCTTTATGGAAGCACAGGGTACACTATTTATAGCTGTACCACATTTCTATCTCAAGATCATCTGTGACTATTCAGTCCTAATAAGATCAAAATTTCACTGTAGATGGTATGTGGAAGAATGCCTTAGCTTAAAGCCCCAGTAATTACGATCATACCTGATACTTGCTGTGGTATTGATTTATCTAGATCATATCCCTAAATAGCAAGCTATGTGCATTTTGTAAGTATTTTCAAATTATCTTCCTTGAGCATGTTTATTAACAAAACCATACTATTACACAGGGAGGCTATTATATATTTTTAGTGAGTATCATATTAAGCTATTAACAGTTAGGTGAAAGGCTTATAGATTGTCTAAAGTCACGTGCTGTTATTAAAGTTTGTAACAAATAAGCCTTTAAGAACAAGGAAGTGTACCTCTGGAGTATGAAATGCATGCCATTAATAAATTGTCTTTGATGCTGAGAGATTATCTTGTTAACAGTTGGGACATTTGCATGATTGGAAGATTATCAGAAAGACTGAGTGCTAATTTCTATGTCTGTGTTATAGTCATATGCTGAAGTACCACTTGGTTCATATCACAGGAGGCAAAACCAAATTAGAATTAAATGTCATGCTGTGTTTTGCTGCCAATGTGAATTAACAATACATTGCTCCTAATAATTTTTAATTATTATGAAAATAATTTTTAAGGAAGTTTACATATATGTGAAATTTCTAATACCTGTGTCCAAGCAAATTACACCAGCTTCTAACTTTTTTGCAGACTTGTCCTCAGTTCTGTCTCTGACTACTTTGCTGCCATGTTTACAAGTGATGTTTGTGAAGCCAAGCAAGAAGAGATCAAAATGGAAGGCATAGACCCCAATGCACTGTGGGATCTTGTTCAGTTTGCATATACAGGTATTGTACTGCATACATTATACTTCCTATAGAGGCAGATGTTGATATTCTTGTTTGCTGCATTCCAGTGAATTCTGGTTTTGTTTAAATATTTTTTTTAACCTTAATAATCAAAAATATTTATTTACCATTTCTAGGGATGAATTCAGATTGTTACCTGTTATCTCCAAACTATTAAATATTTCAGACTTGTCAAGTTCAAAAGGACAGTGAAGAAAATGATGTATTTTTCTTGGTTTTAAGACACTTAAAAAGAGTGACTCATACTCATATAATTCAAATTACATAACATCACTGAAGGAACAGTTGTATTTTTTGAAGAATAATCCTATGTTGCTGTCTTAATCAAATATCAGTTTAAATAATTGCAAAAATCTTTAAAAATTTGAAAGATTTGAAATAAAAAAAATTGAAATTTAAGTAAGAAAATGTTTTAAAAAGTTTTATTATGAGCTGGATGTTTTCACTTTTATTTCCTTTCATAAGCTGGTACTCTGTTTTGAAGTGTAAACTTAAGAATAACTCACAATTCAGAGTTAATAAATCAAAGCTCTCTTCTGAATAGTTTTTACATTTTAATGCCTTATAGATTTGAGATTTATCCTTCTTAAGCAACCTGTTATGCACAATGTAACTGAAGTACATTAATCTGAAAGAAAGAATGCTGATGTTACAAAATAAGGTAATTAAAAGAGCAGAAATGCTTATAAGATTTGTCTTCCATTGCCTTGGATCATGTAAGTATAAAATATATACCATTTTCTATTTGTTTCCTAAAAGACATCCTTATATTGTTTAAATTAACCATATTTTATCATGAGGATTCTATCGTATATTTGATTTAGATTCAATTTTAAATGGATACCCCAAACCCTGCAGTTTTAATCTTCTCTAAATACACATATAATAATTTCATCACAAGTTGCTGTTGGCTTTGATATATTTAATCAGGATATGTACTGGGGTTTTTATGACATAATAGCTTTACCATCTTAATAGAAAACAGAAATGGCAAATAAACATAATTTTAGATAAAAAACATTATTTTTGAGAATAGTGTTTGAGAAATACATGTTCTAGGAATGTAAGACCGTGATTGATGTAGTACTCTACATGTTCAAAGGGTAGTGCCTACTCCTGTCAGCTGTGGCTTTGCCACTCAGGAGTGTGCATCATCCAGAGGATTTCAAGCTAGGGATCCATGAAATTAAGTAGTTCTTACGAAGCATAAGAAGGATACAATCTGATTCCTTGGTGAATGAGAAGCACAGAAATACTGAGGCTAAATCAAGAATACCTTGGCATAGAAGACCAAAAAATACTACTGGTTGTTGCAGTGTACCCCTGGGTTCCTGCCCAGGTCCTTGCCATGTGACTCTGAGATATTCCTTTGTTTACCATGCAGATACAGTTCAAAGTAGCCCGGACTTTGATCTGGTTGGTTGTCTACCCCAGCTCTGCCCCTGGTATCCCCTTTCCTCCTCCCCTGACAAAAGTAAGCCCATGCAGAGGCTTGGTGTCTTTGACTTTTGGCTCCCTCCTGATCAGACATACCCACAGACATACCTACGTCTCCTGGGACGGGGGAAAAGAAATTTTCTAGGAATATAGCTGGAGTCTGAACTATATTTCATCTCTTTGCTTCTGCTCCTGGTGAGTAGCTAACAGCCGGCACTGGCTATTGTGGAGCTGCCCAGCTGCGGGATTTCTAAGCTGTCTTTGGATAGTTTGAAATATTCCAAGGCATATAAAGGCAAGCCTTACCACAGAAATTAAGCAGTGTACAGAGCTACCCCACTAGAACTAGTAATGTTAAATCATTTTGTAAGAAGAAGGTAAAAGAAAGAGGAGGTAAGAGAGGGGACAGTGTTGTTCCTCTGGGAACAAAACTGTGGAAATACTCAAGTACTGTATGGTTCTTTTGCCTCAGTTTTCGCTAAAATATCACATGGAAACAAAGTTGTTATTGTTATTGATTAAGGAAAGAAGGAGACTCAGAAGAAAGGGGAAAAAAACATTTTCAAGATGAACGAATAAAACTATCTAAGAACTTTATGGTTATCTCTGAGTACTTTGGAAACTGGACGAGGAAATGAAAATGTAGAAGAAGCAAACCTCTGCTTTCCAAAAATGTTGAAGTTTTTCAGCTCTTTTATGCTCCTTGATTTCTCTATGCCATGTACTCTCTTCATTAGATGAGGTGTAAAAATTGAAAGTTTCTTTTTGGTGTAAGTTAAATAAGGGCCAGACTTCGCAAATGGATGAAAAGAGAACTCCACAGCTAGTATAATGCCCATGTTTTCTAATTTTCCTCTGTGAATTTGCCTCCATGATATTCATTAATTTAAATAGTCACCCAGTCCAAACTCCCTCAGAAATGGCAACATTATGTGCCATTGTGTAACATCATCTTGAACAATTAGAAACTTAAGATTATAACTAAGAACTCTAATGTCTTTCACATGCAGTGGTGATACACCATAATCCTTTTTTTCTAACTTATTTTGGAGACCAAATAAGACTAAAAATGTCTTAAGTAGCCAAATCCAAATAGCAATCTCTCTAACAAATTGTGGGTATACCTTGGATACCCAGCTCATTATTAATGTGGCCAACCTTGTACAGACTTGTAAGAGCAGTCAAAAGTGCTATGGAGAATTCGGTGATAACTCACGTGATTAGTGAATTCCTAGAAAATAGTCCCAAATGTATTCAGTTTATTGAAATTAAATAAAATCTAGGCTTCTCAGTTAATCATTCTGTTTTCCCTTGACCTTGCCAGAGCAAAACCTTAATTTTTTCCTTTCAATTTCATTTCCATCATCTTACTTGATTTATCTAGCTTCATAATTTCTTAGCTCTTTTCTTGCACTCTGGTTCCTTATTTATCACCAGTCTAGCTCATGTCCCCTTTCCCTTTGAGTCAGTTCATTTTCCTTGTGCTGCATGGATGTGGACAAGTGGAAATTTAAGAAAACAGCTACTGTTCTGTTACCCAGACACATAGCAGCCAACAGAAATTCCCTTTCAGACTTTTGATTTGTAATCTGGAGCATATGTCTGTCTAGACTTAGACAGAATATCTGGAGAATTTTGCTGCCAAATTCCAATTACTGACTGCACAATATGTGAAAAAGTTTTCAACAACTCATGTCTGTGACCAGTTTAGCTCTTTATTGTTTTACCTCAGGAATAGAAAACAATTTTGACCAATGGACACTTATTGACTCCTATTTTCTTTTTCTGTCACTACCTTTATAGCACAAGGAGCTTAAAAAAAAAAAAAAAATCACATATAGTTTCTGCTCTTATAGGGAAGGTTTTCCCTGGGGAAAACTGAATGTATCAGAAAAAAACAGCTGAACATGGACTTGTTTGCAAAAATGTGGAAGTTAAGAGTACTACAGTGCAAATATGTTTAGATGTGATTGTAAGAGGGAACCATTTTCACATCTTATTATCTGTAATTCAGTCAGGTTTATATTTCTTTTAGAATCTAGTGATATTATTTCATTTTTACTGTGAATCATACATATTAAGTAGGAGTTTAAGAAGGATAAAATATATGTATCTGTGAAAAGTATTACTATAGATGCAGATATCCTAAACTGATACCAGATCTTTCACCAATATAATCTAATACTGTTGCAAAATATCAGAATTAGAATTGAGCAAGGGGAGGTTTTATACATCACACACTTAAGGAAAAATAATCCGGGGGTACCTCAGGCCCAGCATCACCTACTGGGCAAGGGAGGGGATTGTCCTTCTCTGTTCTGCACTGGGGTGGCCTCACCTCGAGTCCTGTGTGTGGTTTTGGGTACCACACTATTAAGAAAGACAAATTATTAGAGAATGTCCACAAGATTTGTGAAGGGGCTTGAGGAGAAGCCATATGAGGAGCAGCTGAGGTCACTTGTCTGTTTCAGCCTGGAGAAGAGGAGACTGAGGGGAGACCTCATTGCAATCTGCAACTTTCACAGGAGTGGAAGAGGAGGGGCAGGCACTGATCTCTTCTCTGTGGTGACCAGTGGCAGCACCTGATGGAATGGCCTGCAGTTGTGTCCAGGGAGGTTTAGGCTGGCTGTTAGGTTCTTCACCCAGAGGGTGCTTGGGCACTGGAACAGGCTCCCTAGGGCAGTGGTTACACCACCAAGTCTGACAGAGTTCAAGATGAATGAACATCACAATGCTCTCAGGCACAAGGGATGACTCTTGGGGGTCATCCTTGGGGCTTAGAGCTGAACTCGGTGATCCCTGAGGGGCTATTCCAACTCAGTTTATTCTGTGATTCTGTGATTCTGTAAGCAAATAAATTTCTAAATAATTGGCAAGGTAGAATTACATGGTGACCAGCAGAGCATCAAGTCTTGTACAGCCTTGATTAGAGCAGCTCCTTAGTGAACACACCTCCCATTCAAAGAGTAGTAACAGGAAAACAGAAAATTAGACAACCAAAAATACTGATTTAAAGATAAGAAAAGGTGAAGTTTCTGTGAAGATTCAACATGACTAATTTTACAAATATCAGGTTATGTGATAGACATACCTATAAAACTGAATTTGAATAAAGCTGAAAAAATTCATGTTAAAATATGTACTATAAACTCTGTGTTAGGTCCATCTTGGGGTTGTTTTGGAAGTGTTCTGGGTTTTTTTTTTTTGTATATATAGAACTTTTTTGTTTTTTGTAAAATTAATAAGGCAGTGACTACATTTTGTTTTATCTGAAATAATCACAAAGTTTTCTAACTACATAAGCTACATCATACTGTAATTACAGCTTGTATAATTTAAATTATGTAGATGATGTAAATTTATTAGAAAAACACTACATCAAAATTATGTGCTTCATTTAGTATACACAGACTCACAAGGATGGATCAAAACAGCTTTACCACTGTTTGTTGTGAAGGATATATTTGACCAGTAAAAAAATATGCAACTTCATTAATCTATGCACACTTTGCTGCATTTTGTTAGTTTATTCAAATACACAAAGTATGTTTTTCTCTATGGTATAGCAGAACTGTAACTTAATAGGAACCAAAACTTCCTCTTTTGCATATCTTCTTGTGAGTGAACTGATGAAATCTGATACCAACAGTTAGGTGCAATGGCTGTGCAGAAAGTATGTTTCAATTTCAGGCAGCAAGATGATTGATAGCAAAAAAATCTATGATTGAGATCTTAGGGCCCTGGGATAGATGGATATGTATTCTTTGATCTTTTAAGAATTCAAGAGAAGCAGTGATACAGAAGAGTGGTTAGTTACTTTATTTTCTTAGGTAAAGCTTCTTTCTTGATCTTAAAGTTTTTAAAGATCTTGAGTTTTCATTATTTTCAATTGTGCTTCAATAGGTCAGAGAAGACTGGAACTGTAGATTGATATTCTGTTGTTTTGCTGCTATTGGAGACTCTAGGAGCCCTCCTTTGAAGTTACAGCAGAGCTGTGAAGTTACTATAGATTTTCTATATTGGGAAATCTAATTAGCGTTGGGATATATAATTAGCATGCATTCCCAACATTGATCAGAGGAGTAGGTTGGTGCTTCCATACCATTAATGAAACTGAAAAAGCAAAACCCATTTCAGTAATAGAAAACTAAAAATCCTTGATTTATTTATACATATCTGAAAAAAATAGTGAATGGATCACACATGGAGGAGGTTCAGCTTTGCTGTATAGCTTTTAATTAGATCTTATTTTGGAGATTCTTTAATTAAAGTACTGTCAAGTGTCTTTGTCACTGTTACAGCTAATAACACACACAGGACTGACAGCAGGGATGTAGCAAGTAGAAACATGCCTTTAAGCACAAGGACCCTTAGGTCCTGCAGCACAGAAACTATATTAATTAAATATCCCAAGGAGGTTTCCTTCTTGATTTTGATTTGGGGACTTTTTTATTTAACTGTTGAAACTCAGTTGTCTATATGAACAAACAATGAGAACAACTCTTAGCATACTTTGGGCTTGTGCCAATTAATAGTGTCAGACTCTAGGGGCTATCACACACACAGGAATACGCTACCACATGCTGTTTGAATGTGGCTGCCATGGTTTGGAGGATGACATCGTTTGCCTCAGTGCTAGAAGGAATTCCCAGACAAGCTTAACTCAATAGATATAATGGCAAGGCTGTATGTATTTTATTAAAGGCTTATGTTCAGACAATCTGGATTTGCTGGTGGCATGTTTACAGTGTTTCAGGCTACTCCTCTATAGTAGATATTGATCACATTGAGAACTGGAATTACCCTGATGCTGTAAAGGTCCTCGCCTCTACCACTGTGACATGTTGAGTTTGTTCAAGGGTTATTTGTTCTGTAGGATCATGTTAGACTGCTGTGAGCATGGACCATGTCCAACTAGCCCTTCTTGCAGGAGGGTATTACCTGCTACTGTCCCATTACATTTTCTCAGCCATGTATTTGATGGTTGACTTTGCACTTGCAGAGAATAAGCCCTTAAATTTCCATTCATTTCAGATTGGAGATCATTTTTTCTAGGAACTCTGGGATGAGTCATAAAAGGACAAATTAAGGTAATTGAATTGATCTGAAAGACTTTGTCAGCCGTTGTGTGAGGGAGAGTACAGAAAGATGGTCATGTATCATACTAGATGCTCATAGGCCTTAAAAAACTTTTGGATATGGAGGATCCCCTGTGAAATTCTCTTCTAGAAGTGGATACTTTTCATAATACATGTCATACTTTTCAGGAGTCAATAAAGAGAGAGTTGCAAAGAGAACGATTCGAAGAAGCCTTCTTTGAGTTGCTCCAGTGTAGGAGGTAGGAAGTGGTAGTTGTGGAACGATCTGTAGAGCCATCATTCAGGTTATCTGTCCATGGATGTTTCGCATTGGCTCACTGCAAAGTTCATATGTACCTTTGCTTGTGTTACAGTTCAGATTGACATTTTCATGTATACTGTTCCTCATAAAATTCTTACTTAAGCAGCTGGATTAAATTCTCAGCTATACTGTCCACGTGTAAAATGCAAGAATCTTTCAAAGTTCCTCAATGCAACTGTAGGCCGAGATTGTTGTCTCCTTTTCCCTGTGAATGTCAGCCTGCTTGGAAATAAATACCTTCCTTCACTGAATATCGTTCTGATCCTAAAACAAACTGTGAAATTGTGTACCCATATCCACTCTCTTGAGCTCAGCTGCCTAGCTGTATATGCCCAGTTCCAAAACAAAAGCAGAAGAATCATGAAACTTGCAATGGTAGTTTGTGAAAGACATGCTCACCGTTCAGGTGTTTACTCCTGTTCCTGCAATGTAAAATACCTTCACTCCCTTTCTGCTCTGTGCCAGCAGCTGTGATGAAATGTACCCTCAGAAGAGGATGCAGCTGGAGTATTCACTTCTCCCAGCAGTGCAGTCCAGCCCAAAGCAAAGTAGATTTCATTAGGCTGTAAGGTGGACTCATAAGCAAAAATCTTTTCTTGGCAATTGGTGCCTCCGTTTCTATAACTTTTTGTTCTCTAAGCGTGGATCTGAACTTCTCTGTGTTACCGTAGCGGAAGCTGCCAAATCTTTGCCTGAGAAGTTAAGAAGCTTATTCTGGCAGAGGTGAGTGTTCCTACTTCTGAGCTAGCTTCAGATGTGGAGAATAAAATACTGCTCCTTCAAACCTGAAAGCTGAGCTCCTTTGTCCCTGAGACTTTTTTACCTTTTTAAAACTTTTTTTTTCCCACCAGAAGCCAAAGCTTGACTGTGTTCAGTGTAACAGAAAGGCTGTGTCTCTGATGTGTACTCAATATTTAGTACAAGTAGAATGAAACTTCCCCCCCATTCTCAAGATGAAGTTTGGTTTTGTTTGCAAACCTAAATTCCTGGAGTGGCTTTTGTTATGTGCAGCATGATGAGCAGAACCTACAGTCTGGAAGAAAATGTAAGTACTGAAGTCTATTGACTAAAAACAGTTAAGGCAAACTGAGGCCTTATAGATGAAATGAGCTTTTGGGAATAATTTTTGTCTATCTCCCAGCCTATTTTTGTGTATGAGTGCAAGATTTGTCTGTTTGAAATTTAATTAGTAAGTGCTAGTTATATTTGTGTAATTTTTTGAGCTAACTTTTATCTTTTTTTTTTTTTTCTTTCTTTCTTTTAACCTGTGAGTTTTTATTCCTCTATTTATGTACAAAACTAAGCTTAAAATTTCCAAAGGCAATGCCTGTATATTGGCTAAATTATTGGTGACAAAATTACTAACGTAATGGTCATCTGTGCAAGTACAAACCAGTAATACCTAGCACATAATCCCAAGAATGATATTCATATTTTAACAATTTTTCTATAACTAATGGAAAAACATATCTTCTCAGACTGCTAACATATCTTTCTTCACAATTGATAAAAAGAGTTTATGAAGATTAAATGATTTACTGCTTTTAGTCCTGTTATTTTTATGTGTATATTACAGGGAACTAAGTTCAAGTATATAAAGTGAGCTAAGGCACACAAACAGCATAAGGTGAAAACAGCATTTTAATGTCTCTCTCTAAAAAGCTGATGTATATGAGTCAGTGGACAAATTTTCTCTAAAACCTGACATTTTATTTATACAAGAGGTGTTTTGGTTTGTAGTTTTGAGGGTTTTTTTTTCAGAAGAGGAGATGAAAAGGTAACACCTGGATTATTTTGGCTAATAATAGTTTTCTGATCTTTAGCCAGACATTTGCAAGAAGTTTCCTGCTCAGAGGGATTTTAATTTGTTAATAGTATTTCCTTATCACTCTGTAATGTTGTAATTTTCCATGCTATTTAAATGAAGGGGATTTTGGAAGAACTGACCAAGGACCACATGATTAGGCCAGTTTCGTCCACTTACTCAAAGATCTAACATGATTAGGGTGTAAATAATTGTACAGTATTTTAAAAGAGTGAATCTAGTTAATTTATAAGAATTCTCATATTACTGTGATGAAGGCTTTTTCATTTTTCACAAGCTGCATATCTATATGTCTCTGGAATAATTTATGAAATTATTTTATACATAATAATACTTAAATGACGGGAGCCAACATGAAGGATGGAGTGGGAATATTTATAAGGGGCCCATAGCAACAGAACAAAGGCTTCAAACTGAAGTACAGTAGGTTTAGAATTGACAATAGGAAGAAATTATTTTCTGTGAAGGTGATGTGGTAATGCAACAGGTTGCCCAGAGAAGCTGGAGATGCCTCACCCCAGAACTTTTCAAGACTAGGCTGGATGGAGGAAATCTGGTCTAGTGCCTCTGCTCATGGCAGGAGGGTTCAAAGTAGATGATCGTTATGGTCCCTTCCAACCCAAACCATTCTATAATTCTAAATAAATGTAATTAGTCATAGAATGCCTTCTTCCTCAAGTACAACTGATTAATGGGTCAGTAGCAAATAATTAATAGAAAATAAAAAATAGTTTGATCAGGAGAAATCTCTGCTTGTTTCCTATTTTCTTTTCTGAAAAGATCTTCACCTTTATAATAAGTATGGAATACAATACAACTTAGAATTTCTCTTTTAAGGCATAGGTCGAACTGGAGACTAAAACATGTTCTGCTGCACAGAAGAGACTTTTTGTAGCATTCTTCATTGACTGCTGTTCATGGATAGACATAAGAGGTGACTTTACAAACTAAGTCCCTACCAGGAATTGACCATAACAGAGACAACTGATCATCAGATTTGAAAGCAAAGAGTGTTTCATCCCCTGAAATCTGATGACTCTGATGATTCCAGTGCTGTGTTTGGGAGCAGATGAACTGAATTCATATCAACAAATATAAGTATCAGTAGTGTCTCAGTAAGTCAAATGAAGGTGCTCCTTTTGTCAGAAATCAAGAAGTAGCCATTCAGGGAGTGATTCGTCTCATTCTACAGTACATGACTAAAACTGAGCAGGTGAAAACTGCTCTATCACCTCCTATTTTTCTCTGTGGACTGTAAAAGGAGGTTGTGGGTGATTAGGTCAGGTGGCTGCTTCAAAGTACCTACGGAATGATTAAGATAAGCAAAAGGTCTGTTACAGCAATGTGAGGCACAGTACCTTTTTTATAAGAATTTGATTCTGTTTCAAAAAAGCAATTTCTTATTGTAAGTCATAATTGTGGGCAAATTATCTACTATACATAAGCTGAATAAATATTATCTTGGTACCATTTGCTGCCTTTTTTTGAAAAAATGAGACCTCCTAAAACTGAGTAGCCTATAGAAATAATTCCATTCAGCAACATTTTAAAACTGCAACACAACTGATATTTCATGATCAAGACACATGAAATAGAAAGGTTAAAAAGATAAATACCTGATTACAAGGAATTAATTTTAGCCTTTGTTTCCAATTCCTTGACACTTCCCATCATTTCCATTGTACATACTTACAGTGCTCTTTGGAATGTTGAGTCTTGCTCTGTAAGACAAAAGAGAAAAAAACTACTATGCTCATGATGTGAAATGATGTTATGATGCATTAGAAATTTAGGTAAAAATTCATTGCTTATGCATAGAGAAAATAATCTGCACCTACTGAGTGGTCCCTCCACAGGTCCAGTATGTTGGTCAGTAGCTGTGGGAGGCTATTCCTGTGATTCACACTGATCTTATTAACATCATACAAAGTTGGGCAAAAATTTGGTGATTCCTTGTAAACAAAAATAGTTCATAAGTATAGTCAATAGTGTAGAAGAGAGAATAAAAGCAAAAAATAAAATTAAAAAAGATTAAAAAATACCCCCAAATCAAAACTGTCCCTGAACTTGGGAAAAGGTTTAGCGACAGAACAAGAATATCAGAGAATTCTTATATTTTTTCTGCTTCACATTTGGTTATGAGGTAATTAAATTTATGTAGTCATTATGAGAATGCATGCTAAAGACAGGCATTTTAATTTCTGCATAAGGAATGCACATAGTTTTTTTTTCACAAATACAGCTATAATTTAGAATAACAATTAGAATACATTAAAGTTCTTTTGATTGTTTTTTCCTCATATTTTTTCATCTTAATTAATGTAATACAAAAAGAGATTTTAAGCTCTGGTTAATTTGTTTTTGTCAGACTGAAGCACTTGAGCAAGCTTCTTATTGCATACAAATGTGAGGGGGAGGTGAATTGAAGAAGCAGTAATATTAATGCCCCCTTGAATATCCCATTAAACAGTTTTAAATAGATGCTTGGATCTTCTTATTTCCAATATAAAACTGTCTGAAGATTTGATATTTTATATACAGAGCCTCTTAACAGTTTTCTTTTTTCAAACTGACCGTGCTAAACACTTGATATCCCAGAGGAATTTGCATAAAAATGTCATAGCACTCTTATGAAAAAGTGAATACAGCCTTTGTGAACAAATTTATGAAGGTGTCTTGATGTTTAAAAAAAGAAGATAAGCAAGATTTGGAAAACATTTAGATGGATTAAAAACTTATCTGTCATTGAAGAATGAAGAACAATAAACTCTAATTCATAATGAGTGTACTTTTCTCGCTCTTATCATAGATATATTAAGTAGTAAATTAGTATTTCTGAATTTAGTTAAAAATAAGTCAAGTTATAATATATTCATATCCCCAGATATTCCAGAAGCCATTGTATGTTTACTTCCTCTATTAAAATGTAAAGCAGAAATGTGTTCACACTCTTCTAGAAAAATGTGAAGCATTTTCTTCCAAATGTCCATGTTAGTTACGTAAAGAAATAGCTAGTTCATAAAAAAGATAATAATTTTTATTGATTTAAACTTAGTTTAATCCTACTGTTTCCCAACTAATGCCATATCAGGATTAATGTACCTTAGAGTGAACAGAAAATATCTTCAATTTGTAAACAAATAGACTGATGTAATTTCAACTGATTCCTGTGGGTTCTTCTCCTAAGGGTAGCTACCTTTAGTGATGACAAGCCAAACGATGAGACTGTTACCTTTCCTCGTAAAGAAGGATGGTGATTCTTTCTGTGCTTACGTCACTTGCAAATACTGCCTGGATCAGTTTTGTAGGGCCTGAGACTTTTGGGAGCTCATTGTTGAAAAACAGCGTGTAAGAAAAGGAGATTTGGAATTCTTTTTTTTAAATTTTTTTTTGTTTCCATTTCTCAGTTCATCTAATTTTCTAAGGTGTTTTGCACTTTTTAAATTGTTTTTACTATTGGTACCAGGATGGTCAGTTTTAACCCAAAAACAACTATCTTTTGAAAGCTTCCACTTTACATAGTGGAACTGCCTTCCAGAGAATAGATTGTGTGTTGAGCCAGCCATTACCTGCAGGCATGCAGCAAATGAGGGAGTGTCATTGATAAATATATGGGTCAGCTAAGAATCTGCTGCTGAGTGTGCCTTTTGACCACATTGCATAGAGCTGTATTGTACAGAAATGGTGAGAAAATGTAAGATAACATAAAGGGAAACTCGTGTGACATTAATAGAAGAATATAAATAAGCAGAGGAAACCCACTGAAATTAGGCTTTGCGCTTGATCTGATGCTCTGACCTTTGCAGAAGGATTTATCATAACTAAATCTAGTAAAGTACAACATCACAGTTTCCATCTTATATTAAAAGCTCCAGATATAGTGAAAGAAGAAAATATCAGATGTGCAGTGTTAATGTTATTGTATTTTGAGTTTGGTATTGCAATGTAAAGCATCGTTTCTTTTCAAGTGCATACTGTTGTGAAGCTGAGGATTTTAGAACTCCTTAGTGCCATGCAATAAAATTAAGATTTGTACATTTTTTTTTTTTTTTTATGTGACAACAAATAAATGTTTGTATGTGGGAAAGAGTGAGTTTATCTAAGTGTTGAACTGTAATGCTTCTAAGAGAAAGATCAATATACATTTAATACGTGTATAGTCGGAAAATATTTTTCCAAGCACAGCAAAATAAAATCAGGGGTATTTTTTGACCATTTTTAATAAATTTGACATCTTATTTTCTGATTCTTTTTTTTTCCCGTTTGCCAAAACATCCTTGTAATCTTTACTTTGTAGTTTTTTGTTATAAATGTAAGAGATTTACAGCATATAAATGTAAAAATAAAACTAAAAATTTTTATTGAGGGGAGCATGATAACAAGAATTACATATTCCAGCCTAAAAAAATTATTTTTTTAAGTTTATTTTATTTTATTTATTCTTTTATTTATTAAAATGTGTGTCAGTCTTCAAAGTGAAGATAGTGACTTGTGAAATTATAGAATTAATGCAATATAAGTATTAATTAATGGTTCTTTTCCCTAATATAAATTATTTTAGAGGAACTGTCTGCTATGAGAAGCCTGCCATATGTTATTCAGATAATATTAATCCCAAAGTCACATTACAAATAAGCAACACAATATTTGAAGAGTGTTAAGCCTTGTTTTGAAGATATATTTATGAATTTATTCATATTATACTAGGCAGTTATTTCATTCTTTTCAGGGAAGTAAACGGCTGTGAGGTTTGCTCTGTGCCACTGAAGATAACACAAGTTTTATCACAAATTTCAGTGAAAAAAAAAGGAAAGAAACCCAACAAAAAACCCATCCACAGCCTAGCTGATATCCAGATATTCCAAGTCTTCTCTTACATTTCATACTGTACAGTATCTCTTTTTATGCCTGTTATATAGCTTAATTAATAGTAGTTTAAAGAGAAATGTTTCTAATACTATAATTTTCAGGTCACTTAGGTGTTCAGTCAGGGAGATTAATCCTTCTTTTCTTCACTTTTTCCTGTAGAGTTATTTATATAGAGCTATAATTATTTACAAAAACATCTTTCAATACTGCATGTTTCTTAAAGACTAAGTAAATAAGTTTGCATTTGTTATCGATACTTTTGTTTTTAGGCTGCCTGGAATTAAAAGAAGACACCATTGAAAACCTCCTAGCAGCTGCCTGCCTCCTCCAGCTGCCACAAGTAGTAGAGGTTTGCTGCCATTTTCTAATGAAGCTTTTGCACCCATCCAACTGTTTGGGAATACGAGCATTTGCTGATGCACAAGGATGCACAGAGCTCATGAAGGTGGCTCACAACTACACCATGGTAAGGCAGCTTTGGAATATCTAAACTATAATCTTGTGAATCCTATCTATCCTCTACAAGCAAAAATACCCTGTTAGGGTTTGGTTTTTTTTAAATTATTCTGTATTCTATTCTGTATTTCTATGGAACTTTATTCATAAGTGGTCCTTTTGAATCCATAGCAGTGGTGGTTCCTGTGAACTTCAGTGAAGTTATGAGAATTGGCCTTCTGTGATGGATACATTGTCTCCTGGGCCAGAACTGTATAAGACTTCTTTAGATACAGGATCACATACAGGTGATAATAGTAAAGTGTATGTACATCATTATAGTACTTTTTAATAACTTTAGTTTAGCTTTAGGGAAGCTTTGTAATTGTCATTGTTCTGTGTAGCAACACTATGAAGAAAACTTTTGTTGGGCTGTGGGTTTGGGTTTTTTTGTCAAGAATTGTCCCTCCTTTTAATCGTTTGAAGCAGATTAAGCCAGGAAGTTCTAGAAATATGGAATTTTATCTGATAATATTTAATATTTTTCTAGTTTCATCTGACAGAACAGGTATGGAATTAATATAAAAATTTAACCAGAATCAATGAAGCAGAAATACACTACTTATTCAAAAATCAAATCAAATCATGTTGGTAGCCATTTGATTCTTCATAATTTGACAAAATTAAAAAATTTGGCTCATGAAATTAAACTTACATAAGGAATATATAAGGTTATATATAATTTATGAGAAATAATGGTCCCTTTAGGTCTCTACAGAAATTATCATTGAAGTAATAGAGCACTTTTCATTGAATCTGATTCTCTTTTTCAGCATTAATGTCCTTGTTTTATTTATTCTTTGCTGTAACTAATAACACATTGTAATTCACGTGTTTAACTGTGATTTTTTACCACTACAGTTCAGGTAGTTACACCCATTTTACACTTCTGGAGCAAGCTCTGTGGTTTCTCTGTATGCAGGCATTTAAATTATAGTTTACAGGTCCAAGCTAGTCAGTTAAACCTTCTTGAGTCTGTGGAGAGAAATAAGCTGTCAGAGCAGCATTCATATGATCTTCTTTCAAATGAAATTGCATTATGACTCATGAGATGTGTTTTGAAAAAATCCAACCTTTTATCAATATATTTCTTAGATTTATATATTACATTCGTATTTTCTTTTTTTTTTTCCTTTGGTCGTATGAACATGAAGAAAATAGAGAAAAATACTGATTTAAAAAAATTTAAAATTGCTTATGATTCTTTATAAGAGCTTACTGAAATATTTTTGGGTGAATGAAATTACTCATAGTACATTTGAGGACTTGTGACTAATACATACCTAATTTATCACAAAGTTCACAAAGATTAAGATATTGGGTATATAATCTATTATTCTTTAAATGCCGAGATTTAAAATCTTTAAAATTATGCGTAATGGGAAAATCACCAACAGAAGATGGCATATCAAATAGGAAGTCACATATTTGCTTTGTAAATAACAAGCAAGCTCTGATTTACCTGCAATGGATTTACAAGCATGCACAAGTCATACTTTCTCTTTTCTAGAAAAACAATCACAGTGAAATGACAATGTTTTTTTCTGACCCAGTGAAAACATAACCCTAAAAGATAAGATTCATAGTGCATGATATTTTCACAGGCATTGTGTTGCTTCATTCACATGTGAGTCAGCTCACATCTAGTTGACTGTCTCATATTAACGTGTGGAGGACCAGTTGTGAGTGGGGAAGGAGCACCTTATTGCCTATTTTCAGTACAGTGCTCTCAATCAAAAAGAGGCTACATAAGAGAAATGTCATTAGTTTTTCTACATGGATACATGACCAGTTAAAGGAAGATGCCTTGAGGAGTGTGATAGAGGAATACCAGCGACCTGGGAATGTGAAGAAAGGGAAGGAAAGTGTTGAGCACAGACAAAGAGCAGATGAATAGTCTCTGGGGTGACAGAAAGCATTCTTTCTTCCTTCAGACTCCCAGAAAGTAGTATGGATTGTGACGAGGGCAAACATAAAGTAGAGCAAGAGGGAGTTTGTTTAACAAACTCCTCCAGTCTTATGCAGAGGATTTGAGGGGAAGCTCTGGCTAAAGAAAGGATGGGAAAATCACTGTTTCTTTAAAAAAAAGTTATCTTGCTTTCAGGAGAACTTCAGGGCTCTTTTTTTAAAAGCTTTGCAAGGTGCTTTTTTTAAAAGTTCCAAGTTATGTATTTCAAATTCTTGCTCTGTGAATCTTCTTGCACAGTGTTACAGCAAAAGCTTTTTGTGAATAGAAAGTAATAGTACTCCCTTAACTCTGGAAACTTGTGCAGATGTTTGCTTGAGATAAAAAACTCAGAGAATCAATAGTTCTGTATTGGCATAGGAATGGGGAGCAAGACAAAATTTTTCACATAATCTTGCAAAAAAGGTTTTTAGGTATGGTTTATGCAATAGATTGTGTAATAATTTTGAGATATGACTCAAGTTAAATTTAATCTTTGAATAATTTTGCTTCTTAGCTAATTACATAGTTGAAATTAAATATTCATTGATTCATTTGAAAAAAAAACCCAAGTAATAAAATAATAGCTCTCTGTCTGTATTATACCTGGCAAATGTTATACAGCTTTTCTTCAACAATTACTTTTAAGCAGAAAGTAATTCACAATTGTCTTAACAATAACATTTTAATGAAAACCAATATATTCTCATGAAATAGTTTGCTTCATTGAATCTTCATAAATGTTTTAGTCTTCATTTTTCAAAGAAATCTGCTTGCCTAGTCTCAGACTTGATGTAAGTTCCAAATTACATTGTTGTTATATACATATATAACTTGTTTTATGTTTTCACATAACATGTTATGAGGGCAAGACATTTGAGCTTGGAAATTTCTTATATTAAAGAAGAAAGAGCTCCTAAAGAGCAGGCCAATTAATTTAAGAATCCTGTTGACAGGAGACAAATTATTTCAAACACGTTTTCTGTCTCACTGAATAACTTGTTTCCCTAACCATGAAATATGTGGAAACAAAAGATAAAATTTTTTATTTGCATGATGCTCACAGATATGTCCTGTGATATAAATAAAAAAAATCATTAATTTAAATAATGTAAATAAAATTCATTAACTATAAAGTTATATATCCCTTTCCATGAGCAGAGGTGTAATATCCCTGGTATTTACTGGGATATTTAGTCTTAAGTGTCAAATATCAAATTATTATTTTGAAATGCAAAATCCAAGTGGGGAAAAGCAAATGTGTTCATAGAAGAAGGGAGAAAGTGAGGAAATGAAGATAAGAAAAGCAGTGAAGGAAAATCAGATAACATTTGAAAAATCTTAGAAGATACATTTGCCATATAGCAAATTATGAGGTTGATGGAAGTAGAGGAAGGTAGATTTCATAAAAATTTAGTGAACAGTGAACACTGGTGATTTCTATGTTTGCATTCCCCATACTACTTAGAAATGGAACTTGGATGGCTACATTTTAAATGAAAGCTTTAAAAGGAAGAAGTTAATAAGTGTAAAAATATAAATTGCCATTGGTTTCTTTTTTATATACGTGAGATTTAATGTAGTTTGTTTTATTTCTGAAGTATGAAGTGCCTTATGAAATGGTTTTATGATGTGGTTTTTATTTTTTTTAATTATTTTAATGAATCTGCTAATTTAAATGGCAGCACAAATATCCATGTCTCTTGATTTAAGACTTCTGTACTTCTTAATTGCAATCTGGATTGTTACTAGCTTGTCAATTTCTGAAAGCTTTCAATCTGCAGAGCCATATGTCTGATAAGTTTAAATTCCTAATTTATTGCCAGAGTTAAGTTAGATGATAGAGTGAAATACATGTGTGATGTCTTTTTAAAAAAAGTAAAAGCAGCAAAATGGAACATATCAATAAGATGAAGCAAATGGTTTCTTCTAGCAAGCATTTTTAGTGACAGTTCTTTTTCTTCCTGTTATAAGGGGCTTCATATGTAGGGAAGCTAACCTCTGAATTCTGCAATTTATCAGCTTGTCATACTTGTCAGAAATTAAAGTCATACTGTATGGACTTATCTGTCTGTTTAGAAAACAAGAGTATAGTGTAATTTGAAATTGTGATGGCCACCTTGTTGGGATGCAATTATTTTCTGAGTAGAAGATGTTAAAGTGTGTTCTATTTTGAACCATTGTGTGTTTGTTGCTAAAAGTTCGTAATAGACAATACTGGGTGAATGGACTCTGTGACTTTAATGTACCATTAGCCCTTCTTACAAAGAATACTTTGCTACATCGGTAAATACTGAAGAAGGCAAAATAAGCCACATTTTTTTCCTAAAAGGAAAATTGCAGTTTGTTTTTAAAGCATGAAAAAAACAAATAAAAAAATACTCATGCTTGGTATGGTTTTGAATACAAATGTGATTTGCTTTGTCTCTCCCAGTAAAGCCCATGGATTTGCTTGTGTTGCAGTGTATGGAGAATACTTAGAAATTGAGAGTGGTCCCTTCAAAGATATAGTACCAGTTTCTTCATCTCATTATCATGCCATTTAACTGAAACCTGATTGCTTCAAACAGAAAACTGAAATACCTCATAGATATAACTATTTAACCTGTCAGTGCTTCACCTCTCAGGAAACTTCACTTAAACCTCAGCTATCATTTCGCATCTTGAAACTGCAGTTTGAGAGTTGAAATGATAGAGCTTGTTCCACATTTTTATTTCACCATATTTCAAAATAAATTGCTAAGCATAAACTTGGAAAATCTTAAAATTACTATGATGCACTGAGCAGGAGAATGGCCATAAGTAAAAGTTCCTTGACCAGAAGAACATAAATTAATAAAGTGATTGATGTGTCTGTAACCCAATCCTAACTTCAGCAATATAAAGGACCCTAACATATGTTACAGTTCTAAGCCTTGGAGATGCAGAATGTTTGCAAATGCCTTTGGATGAAGTGGTGAGAGGTGTTTAGCTTCTCAGAGATGCAGTTCTGTGCTTTGCACTGCAAGGGTCATTAGTCCCAGCACAACAAAACATTATTCAAACTTAATTAATGAGCACGTAAGTAATCTCAGTGACATGTGCTAACTCTATATGGACTCTTTAATTTACTGAGAATTCTGATTGTGCTGCAGATGGAGAAACCGTTTCATTTAGTTGAAGTGCATGCCTTATGCAAATTTTTGTAATGATCTTTTATGGTGAAGAGTTTCAGTGATCATTTTATTAGTTATTTTTATTATCTAGGTTACAATATTTCTCAGTTAGAACCTGTTGGGTGGAGTGGGGAAAGAGTGATATGTAAAACTTTTCCTTCCATTAACAACAGTTAATCCTGAAATATATTGAAATATTTTAACATTATTCCACATTCAAATTAAGAAAAACATTATTGAGGTTTTGCTAGATGGTGATAACAGTCATTAATGAGTTGTAGTTGTACATTTAGATGTCAGGGGTTCATTTCAATGCTAATACAGCTTTAACTAAAATCAACTAACAAGTGAGGCAAGAAAACTCTCTAGTATTGTAATTTAATAGTTTAGTGTCATGGTAAGGAACAGTATTCCCCAATTTAGTGTTCCCAGTAAATCACTCCAAACTGTGCACTGCTTACTCACTCCCCCTTTTCTCTCCCCCTCCCCCTGCAGAGGGACTGCAGAGGAGAATTGGAGGCACAAATGGTAACGATGTTGAGATAAGAACAATTTACTGCAAACAGCAGAGAAGAAAAGGAACAGTAACAGCAACAATATTGTGCAAATGACAAAGTGTAGATGAAGGAGGCAAATTATTCACATATTCAGCATGGGGAAACCCCGCAACAATACTCAACCGCTTCATCTACTACAGTACCTGACCTGGAAGAGAGCTTTTCCCAAGTCCCTGGAAAATGATAAGAGGTGGTACAGAATAATCTCGAGGTCCTACCTATCCTTACTAATGGCTGCTGCAACAATTAACCCTCTCCTGAGAGCAACCAGGACATTTTTCTTATGCTGTTTAACTACTGTATCTACAGAGTCATAAGTTGACTTTCTGCTATTTAATATAGCTGACTATGTGCTACTCAATAGATACTGATCAGATAACCAGTTTTTTAACTTCAAATTGTACTTTGTTTCCACCACTTTGACCTCCTTACCAGTACATTGGTGACATATGGATAAATAGACAGTGAGATGGATGGAAAACTGACTGGACAGACAGGCCCAGAGACTTGTGATCTATAGTAAAAAGTACAGCTGGCGACCGGTAAAGAGTGATGTTCCTCAGGGATTATTTCAGGGTCCAACACTGTCTAGTAACTTTATTAATTATTAGATGAAAAGATGGAGTTGTCTGTCAGCAAGTTTGCAGATGTCATCAAACTGGCAGGAGGAGATGATTGATATGTTTGAGAACAAGGCTGCTGTTTAGAGGGCATGCTGGAACGATGGGCTGAGAGCGCAGAGTCACAGAATCATTAAGGTCGGAAATGATGTCCGAGATCAAGTCCCACTTCGAATATATACCACCATACGCACTAAACCATGTCACAAAGTGCCACTTCTAGTTCTTTTTTTAATACTTCCAGGGGTAGTGACTTCACCAGCTCATTGGAGAGCCTGTTCCAGTGTTCAGCACTCTTTCAGTGAAGAAATTTTTCGTGATATCCAACCTGAACCTCCCTTGGTGCAATTTGGGGCAGTTTCCCTCCCCATGTCCTATCTCTAGTTGCCTGGGAGAAGATGCCAAACCCCACCTCAACACAAGCTCCATTCAAGTAGTTGCAGAGAGCAGTAAGGTCTCCCATGAACCTTCTTTTCACCAAGCTAAGCCACCCCAGTTACCCCAATAGGATTTATGTTCCAGATCCTTCACTAGCTTTGCTGCTTTATGGCCACTCAACCCCAGTGTTGCATGGGGTTGTTGCAACCCAAGTGCAGGACCTGCTGTTTTGCCATGTTGAACCTCATACCACTGGCCTTGGCCCATCAATCCAGCCTTTCCAGATCCCTCTGTAGAGCTTTCCTACCCTTCAGCAGATGACTCTCCTGCCCAACATTTTGTTGCCTGCAAACATCAAGATGCACTTGATTCTCTTATCCAGATCACAAATAAAGGTATTAAAAAGGCATGGTCCCAAAAGTGAGAAACATCATGAAGTTCAGCAAAGGGAAATGCAAAGTTCTGCAATCTAGGGAGACGCATAACCTGCTGTACTGAGGGAGACCTTACTGCTCTCTGCATCTACATGATTGAGGCATACAGACAAGAAGGTGCTAGACTGTTGTTGGGGGTGCAGATTGATAAGCAACAGACACAAAGTAGAATATACAAAATTCCAATTGGATATTAAGGGGTTTTTTTGGTTTTTTTTTTTTTTTTTTAGAATAATGAGAGTAGTTAAATACTAGGAAAGCAATGACCACTGGAATTTTTGGGACCTGTTTTTCAGGTATTCAAGACATGACTGAAAATGTTGCTAAGTAACCTGACCTAGTTAAGATATGCACTGAGCCGGGACTGTGACTGGATGAGGTCACTTTGAACCAAAATTATTCTGTAAGGCTATTAAATGTATTTCTTGTATGTTTTTGGTGTTTTTAGATATGAGCTGTATCCAGGGACAACATGAAGCAAAAATTCATATTTTTTTTGTTTTTTCAATTTCACTTTTCAAGCAATGTGCAACAGATGGGTTTCCTGGAGCTAGCATTTAATTGACTTTTATTAGCAACAAATTAACAGTAACACACTGGAAATTTAAATCATTCTGTAATTTTCTGTTTCTTATGCTTGGAGTACTAGCTTGGAGTAAAAAGTTTAATTACATCTCTATTTAAAATGCTTCCTAGATCTACACAGAATGCTACTTTTAAAGAAAACAGATCCCTTGACTAGTTAAATTCTGATTTTAAAGCTATTATTTTGATAGTCTAACTGTTTAGGAGTTGTTTGTTTAATAAGATCTTTCCTCTCTCTAGCATCCCTTAGACAAGTAAAATCAAGTTGAAAATATTCCAAAGAAGCAAGAATACTTGAAATAAATAATATTACCTGGGATATAGAAATTAGAATTTAAAAAATTTTGGAACTTATAATCCAGTACCAATTATGCCTGACTGGGAAGTATATTTTTTAAGGTTTAGAGTTTTCTGTGTTTTGCTGCTTTAAAGCCCTATTAGTGATACACAAAAGTGAACAAACTCAACAGTGCAAACACAAGCAAGAGTCATAAAATCCTTGTGATTTTCAAATGAACCACATAGTCTGATCTTTTATTTCTCTTGATAAGGATGGCTTCCTTAAAGTATTTCAGTAGCTTTTTTTTAATATAAACTATTATTAATATTATTATGACTCCTACTCCCAATTATTTTTTTTTTCTTTTCTCTGTTTTTTAAGAAGAAATTGTACTTTATAGATCACCTTTCGCACTTTCAATATTTTTAATATTCTTGTTTGGAAGTAATAGTCAGCACTTAGCACAGTGTGCTGCTTTCATTTTAAGTTCTCCTTAGTACAGCTGTGACATAGCATGTTACATTGCCACTCCATCAAGACACAGTTGGAGAAGAGGAAGGTAAGAGCATTTCAAGAACTAGCATATGGACAGCAAGATAATTAATAGAAAACAGGAAAGACAACTGCTGGTAGTAAAATGCTGTGAAATCTACAGGAAAATAGTTAAGGAAATAGTCTGTAGTGCTTTAATCACAATTTGATGGCTTCTTAATCATCAGTAACTTCAATTTGGTTGCCTAGATGCTACATTAAAAGGTTACTAAGGCAGAATTTTGTATTATTCCTAGAGAGGGCTGCTCTGAAAAGCAGCACTCTCAGCTGAATAACCTTTTTACATTATACAAAAGTCTCAACTGTTCCTATAGCTTTATTTTGTTTTTCAAGTTTTTTCTAGTTCCAGAAAACTGAATATTCAGCAGCAATGTTAATATCCCATTGAACTAATACCTTTTATGCTTTAGACCTATAATTGCATACTCAGGGTACTCTGATATGTCTCTTCTTCTTCATGTGGTGATTGTCTGTGGGGCCAGCAGATCTACATCTCAATCTCTCAAGTGAAGGATGTATCAATTCATAAATCCTGCTTCATCTCACTGAACTGTAGGCAGCAATAAATTACTGTTCTTAGAGGTAGCTCAGGACAAGCAGACTTAAACTAACATTGGTGAGTGCCTAAAATCAGCGTGAATCTGTGTCAGTACTACAGAACTGCAAACATCCAACTAAAAAACACTCCAAAGACAGTGAATCTTTGAGGATTTTCTTGGCATTCATGGAAGGCAATGAAGATGAGAAACAAGATAGCTGAATTTTGTAGCTGTAAATTCAAACCTTTGAGTCTGCATACCAGTGTAAAATCAAATACCTGGCATTTTTCCATGTCTTTTGTAAGATTAAAGGATGTGTCCCAGTGCTGGGGATAAGCAATCTTTCTTTGTTTTCATGAAAATATTCAAGGACGGTTAAATACAAAACTCCACATGAGTACTTAGATTGTGTGTGTAGAAAATTAATTCGCTAAATTCTCTGAAAATGTAGTATGTATTGAAGTATGTACCCCAGTTCAGGGGTACCGAGAAAGCATGACATAAGCTTTAAGTGCATTTTCTGTCTGCTATTCCCAATTCTTTGAGATCGAGAAGAGATCCCTTAGGGTAGAAAGAAGACTTACTATTGCTTTCTTTGGGCTTCTTGGATAACAAAGAATATAGCCTAACCAGAATATGTAGCTCGTGGGAGATGAAAAAGAGATAATATTGGACAGGATGATTGAACTGATACTGGTGTGGGGAACTCTGATAGGGGAAACAGAAGAAGGAAAGATACAGGAATGAGGCATGATAGAAAGGAGAATCTTAGTCTTTGGACTATGGATGAAGTAAACATAAGAGTATATGACCAGTAGAAATCTTGCTCTGTAGAAACTCCATCACCAAGATTTTGTCCCTACTCAATGCTTTGCTTTCTGAAATTGTCATTGGCTCATATTGTTTAAATGACTTGAAAATATTCAGTCTGATTCTGGCAATAATGTGTTCAGTTATAATGCAGGGCAGACATCTCATTTCTCTGTTGACTAAGAAAGATTTTGTAGTCATACAAAAATAAGGACATTGAAATCTCAAGGAATTGTATTTTTTTTTGATACTTCCAGTACTGGGAAATAAAAGATAACACTTGAGAGTAGAGGTTAGTACTGTTCTTTCAATACAATAAGGACAGATGTTAAAGAATCATAATACAGAGATAATGAGAAAAAACATTTCTTCCTAACTGGAGCCAGGTTGACAAAAGAGTATGTGTTCTCACTTACACCATCAACATTAAAAAAACAAACAAAAAAATCATTATTAGTAGACAGGACTTTGGCTTTCCATTTAATTGGCATGTTAATCCATACTGAGACTTTTTATATGGCGGTTCATAAAATATTTCATTTTATTCATATTCAGAAAACTTCTTTTGGTATTGCAAACTTTCAGAAAGTTTTTTCTGTCATGGAAACATCACAACCTTGCCTTAATAAAGACTTGGGTGACTGGATATAATGAGCTGTAGCTGACAACACAATACTAACAAAGGCAGATTGTGATAAGCCTTGGTACAGGCCATGAGTCAGCAAGCAAGAGAAGAGCAAAACCTGAAGCTGCCAGAAAGTTACATCATATCATCATGGACCAATTTTATTTGCTGCCTGTGTGACACCTCCTCAGTAACAGGGATTGGGACCAGAGGAGCAGGGGAAGGGGCATATTGTTGTGTGGGCCTCCAACAGTGAGCTGCAGAAATTCCTGCATTTCAGGCTCCACTGTGCCAGCTCACATTTAGAGCCAGCTTTGGGAGCTGGAACTGTGTGTAGGTTGTACGTGTGGGAGTGTGGAGTTTTTCCTGACACAGCTTACCCACTGCTTTGGTTCAGTTATTAGATTGAACTTTGCAGCATCTCACTGTCTGGTGCTCTTTCTCCCTGCCCCCTCCTCCTTGAAAACTGTTCATTGTGGATTTTTTTCTTGGCACTAAGAAATAACAGATCATCTCATATTGGCTAGAAAACATCCTTATCAGAAGTACTTTTTTTTTTCTTTATGGAAACATATAATTTAAAAACTGCTACATTTTTGTAACTCATTTAGACTTAGGTTTTAAAGGTTTTAAAGACATTGTAATACATGATAGCTACAAAAGAATTCCCTCTCTCTCTCTATATATATATATAAATATTCTAAACCATGTACTTTTATCTAAAATCAATAAAAGTACAATTAAATCTTTATAGAGAATCAGCTACATTGGATCAGCTTTTTTCTTACAACCTCTTTTGAAGAGGAAACAAAAAACTATACAGTGTGTGACCTCGCTTTTGACATCCAATGTACTTGCAGACTAGCAGCAAAGAACAACTGTTTTATAGAATAAGATTATAAAAATTAAAATAAATAAAAGAAGGAAGGGAAGAAGAAAAAAAACCTCTTTGAGTGATTCCTTTAAGTAACTTCTAATCTTTCAGAATTGCATTTCCAAAAGCTTGTCTGAAGATGACTGCTTCTGAATTACTTCAGAAATTAAAACATGCTTCAAAAAAAGATGAATCAGTTGTTTCTTAGAAGGAAATAGTCCTACTTGATTTTGAGATCATTATCACATCTAGTACTTTAAAAACTATTTATAGTAGCAAAAAATAATGTAATCTAAATGGACATAATTTCATTAGAGTCATTAAAGCTAATGCTTGTTTATACCAGCTGGCAAACACATATACTTCTAGAATCACCCTATTAAGATTTTTTCAACTTGCTTAAGGGTATTGCATATTCGTTCATGACTCGGATTGTTTCTTTGCTTGCAACCCCTGGAATTATTTGTTCAAAATGGTGCCATATTAACATCATATCTGATGTTAACCTGTTTAGCCAGTGTGTTTTATGGGGTTGAGTACATTGGTATAATCTGAGTGTCTTCCATAAGGGAAATGTTGCTTGGAGCAAGATGTAGGAACTGTGTGCATATTTCTTGGGACTTGTCTGTGGGATGAAAAAGTTGGGAAATCTATCACTTAGCAGTGATATTGCTGAAAACAGAACTTATGAGGATATTTTGTACCGCTGAAATGCCTGTAGTAAAAGACTGACAGTTGAATCAAGGTTAAATATGATGTACTTTAATAATTACTCAAAAATGCTCATGCCACTGAAGATTAGACTTAATATCACATAGCTGTATGCCATTCTCCTCTATGTCATTGTTTTGGAACATTGGAATTTTCAACTTTAATATGAATCCATAGTTACTAATCTCTCAATTTCTTGTCATAGGCTTGACTGAAAATTTAAGTGCTCAACAGAAAGCGTAAGTCATGGAAGTCACATATTTAAATTATGTTTTCAGAAGTTCAAGTTTGTTGTCAATATTTCTATTTCATTCTTAGAACTCCCCCTGGTGGATTCTGTAATCTATAAACAGACAAAATCTAAAGAATATGGCTGTAGGGGCTAATTTTACATCTTTCAGTACCAAGAACATTTTGGTTGGCATTTTATAAATATATATATTATTTATCTTTATAGGGGCTATATATATTTCTTAACTTGCTAATAATTCTCAGAGAATTTCTGAGGTTTTTTGTTTATCTGTAATGTGGGTGTCCTCTACCATGAAAAGGAGAATTTATTAAAAAAAAACCCAACCCCAAAAAAACCCAGTTCTAATAAATTGAACAGTCTAAAGTCTGTCAAAGATAAAAGGATTGGCAGGGCATTTATGAGAAATACCAACCATGGAGAATTGCCTGGGCTGCTTGCTTAACACTAACATTATTTTTTAATGTGCCCACAAGTGAGTTAGTTGCATACCCTAGGGAAAAAAAAGATGAAGACTGAAGAGTCTGAATTTGAAATGATACTCTTTGTAAGAAGGACCAAGAGAAGAATGCTAAAGCATGGGAAACTGTAACAGACAAGAAATATCATAGTAACTTGTAATTATTTATATGCTCAGGTTAAGACAGAGCAGCTAACTGGAAAAGTTTTTATTTAATGTGTGAAATTGGATTTTATACAGGTAGCAACAAGCTGATTATTGTGCATATCTTCCACAAGTATAAGAACATATGACTCATTCATTAAAGAAAGAAAGTGAATAGTAGTGGTAAATGGAATGACAGGCAGGTAAATAGTAAGAATTAGCACTTGTGAAAGAGATTCTGATAAATTAAAAATGGAAGAATATTAAAATAGTGTAAAGTGTCTGTTGGAGACCCATAGAATTAGATTTGTAAATAGATGCCATTGTCTTTCAGGTTGTAAAAGGGAGAGATTTTATGAGGGATTGTCATTATGGATGATTTGAAGACGTAAAAAATGTAGTTTGTAAATATTACCAGTAAAAGTAGGGTCAGTCATTTCTGGAGGTAGTAGTTGCCAGGCTTCTTTACAAAATAATTACTAAGACAAAGCAAATCCATGACCTCATGCTTTTAGAGCATCATTGAAACATTGGTTCTCAAAGATAAACTTGATTCATGTGATGACTTGGCATAAAAAGAAGGATAAACAAAGAATGAGTAACACTTAACAATCTTGATTGCAGAAGTAAAAAGTTTATTATAATAATTAGTCAACTTGACCAAATAGTTATTAAAACCAAGATATTGAGGATCTTTAAAATCAAAGGTATAAAATAAAATTAGTTGTTAAACTACTTAGATTTTGCATTCTCAGAAAGAGAGGAAACGCTTGCACAGAGAATTCTAACTAAATAAATAATTGCCTCAAACATAAACCTGTGAAAACAGCATAAAAACGCGCTAAGAAAATACAAGTAATGAAAACATCAGAAATTAAAAAGAAAAATAAGTAATGAAAAAGTAGAAATCAGTAAATACAGTGGACAGTGCCAAGAACAGATTTTAATTATTTCTTTTGAACATGTATTAAAAAAATAGAAGATTTTCATTGCCTAATTAAGAAAATAACAGTGTTAATTACAGTGAGATCGTTAGGGTATCTACCAGTAATTGTATAAATGTCATTAAACTTAACAGAAACATGAATTTGCTTATAATAATTACACTAGTTTCAAACATTTAGACCAGAATAGAATGTGCTTCAAGGAAAATTGAAGTTCTCAAAAGAAAATTTACCACAATTAAGATGAAGATAAAACTTGGAGTTCAAAATACATGTTAGTGATACAAGCATATTTATGTGTCTTTGTGCATACATACATATATATATATATATATATATCCAAATATCATATATATATATCTCCAAATATCATATCACATATATATATATATGTGTGTGGAATAGATAAAGAACTCCCTTCTGTGCCACTCTGGTGCTGTGAAAAATGCTAATCTCTGGATGCTACAGTGGATTTTGGAATATTTTGTATAGTTCTAAGGTCACCATTTTTAAATAGCACTTGACATTTGGAGGGTGTGAAAAGGGGATACACACAGGATTATAGGAGAAGCGAAAATGTCTTGCAATAAATATCTTAGAGTGCTCAGGCTCTTTCAGTTTATTAGAAAGAAGAGAAGACGAGGTTCTTGATGACAGTGTATCTCCACAGGGAGAAACTACTGTGCACTAAAGAGCTCTTTAATCTAGTTGAGAAATCTTAGAGCCAATTCAGTTTAGATGGATTGGAAATAAAGTACTTTTCCATCAACAAGATTGCTTAAACACTGGAATGAACTGGGATAACTGCAAAGAAAAGTGTTGAATTCTCTATCTCTAGGTATTTTCACCTCAAAATTGAATGTGTTTGAATAAAATTGGGACAAAGCAGAAATTATTCTTAGAGAGTAATTGGTGAACTTTATATGTAGAATATATTTGATATACAAAAAACCCCCAGATTAATGACATAACTAGTTTTCCTGCCTTTAATTCTAAGTATGTGTGTCATGCTAATTTTTTTTTTCCTCATTCGTGCTTGATATATCCTGTTAAAAAGGTGCAACAGAGGAGCAGGCTGCCATTTTGTTAAGTCATGAATACTGAAAATTGAGTGAAGGTGAATTGTGTGGGACAAAGGCCAAGTTCTCTCTAACAGGTTGCTCAGTAGGGGGAGCATTTTGAAATTTAGAATGTCATTAGAGAAATTTTGCCAAACAAGGTGTCCCCTTGTAGGAAATTCCTTAGCTCTGGAGGAAGCTAAAGCTTAGAGGCAATGGACTTCTGTCCATGGCATCACAGAATATGCTGAGTTGTGTTGGAAGGGACCCACAAGAATCATCAAGTCCAGCTCCTGTCCCCACACAGTACCATTCCCAAGAGTGACCTGGTGTGCCTGAGAGCATTGTCCAAATGCTTCTTCAGCTCTGTCAGGCTGTGATCACTTCCCTGGGGAGCCTGTTCCAGTGGCCAGCTGCCCTCTGTGTGAGGAACCTTTACCTGATGCCCAACCTAAACCTTCCCTGGCACAGTTTCAGGCCTTTTTCTTGGGTCCTGTCATTGGTCATAACAGAGAAGAGACTTCTTACAGGAGATAAATAGAATTTGTTGCAGCACAGGAAATGTTGTAGTCCAGTCAAAAAGAATATAATTCATTGTGGTGTGCCTACTAAGGGAAAGATGCAAAGAATTTACCCCAGAGCTCCAGTGATTCTGGAGCCTTTCCTAAAATCTAACCATTCATGTAGTCTTAAATAAACTTAAATAGACTAAATATCTTACTTAGTTTGAAGAATACTTTAATATATGGAATAAAAAACCCCTTCTGAATAGAAGTATGTAAATTCATGTAAATTTGCATAGGGATGCTGGCTATCCCGGGAATGAAGGATTGATTTATATAAGTAAAGTGTCAGTATTTCTGATACTGGAGAAATTAGCTACTTAGATGTCACACATTAGAAACTATCCAAGTTTAAATTCAGATGATTAGTAGTTTAATGAGATGCAATGCTTCTAACTTCTGGCATTATACCACAGTGGTGATAAAGAACAGTTTCTATTTCATTTAAGAAAGCATAGTAAGATTTGTTTACAGCTAAAATGTTTCTAGGGTGTATTTATAAAAGACTGCTGCCAGGTTTTTTGTCCTGAGGATGGCAATACTTGAAACTTCCTTTTTTTTTTTTTTTGCATACTTGGCAATTTATCTTTCCATCTGAAAATGGAGACATGTGAAATGTGTACAATATGCAGCATCATTTAAACAGAACTTCAGTCCTTTTACAGAATTCAGATGGTAAATTTGGCCTATTATTAAACTGATAGAAACAATGATGATTCTTTTCTGTTATTGCTTCTATTAATGTCCTTGAAATAGTGTATCTTGAGCTGGAAAACACTGTAGAAAATGAGACAACATTAGATCAGCAAAATGTCTTGCTATTTCTAATATATTTAAACAAATGACGTGGCATAAAAAATATTCATACAGCCCACACCTTATTTTCCATTTTACTTGCAAGCATAATTGTCAGTAATGAATAGCCTTATCTCAATAAAACAAATATTAGTTCATCCATGAATTCATACTTATACCAGTACACATTTATTATTCACCTTTTAAAATTCAGAATATAAACAAAAAACCAGAGTTAGCTTGCATGACTTGATCATGTTAGTGTTGGTTGTCTGGTGTAAGCTTGGTTTCCAGTTTCTTCTGTCATCAGGGGAGAAATAGAAGGTTCTCCAAAGGATATTTAAATGTAATTTATCTTCAATCTCAGGGTAACAATAGCTATTCAGAGATTAAATATGAAACAATTATTTGTAGTGATTACATGAAAGGTGGCTTCCACATTCTCATTTATGGAGACAAGTGAGCACTGCTTGTTCCTTTCAAAGTGTAATTCTCTTGCTCATAGTTCATTCAACTCCTGCATCTAGATCAGTGATAATGTGACCAGTCACTAGTCAGATGTAGCCCCATCGCTACAACTGTTTGAATTTCACTGTTTAGATTATTTTGTACACATAGAAATTCTAAGCATCAAAGATAGGCTCCTGAATTGTGCTCCAGAGACTGGATACTAAAGACCTGGTCAAAGTATTTAAATTCTTTTCAGTGTTTTCAGATTTCAGTGGAAAAGGTCATCCTTTCAAACAAAGGCATTAAATTCTAGTGGTGTATATAGTTCCACATAAACAAGTACAGTTACTCTGTTTTCATTAGTTGAGTAAGCAGTGATTTCTTATTTGCTATAGTGATTTAATATTTACTCAGTACATTGTTTTGTTAGAGAGCAGGTTGTAATTTCACTCATCCATTCCTATCATAATAGGAAAACTCTTGTGGATTGATTTAAGAAAAGTGAGGTATAAACACTGTCATGTCCAATACATTTTCATCATCAATTATGCTTAGAACAAAAAAACACCTTTTAATGCCCATTTAATTTCCATTATATATCCATTATACATCTTAATGCAACACACTCTTGTTAATAAGAAGAAAAGAAACATAAAATAAATGCACATTTTTAAGATTTTTTTGTAGCCATTGACTAATATTTATTTAGCCTATACCTTCTTTTTTGCATAAAACAAATGTTACATGCTTTATAAATATGTAAGTTTTATCTGAAAGGTTTTTAGCCTGCTGAGATCAGAGGTGCCTAGGTTGGGAAAGTTTAAGAAGGACACTTACAGGTTTATTTAGCTACTGAACACTGGAGACAAAACCCAGCTCATTAGTTCATGTTAATGTAGATTTAATAGATAAATGTAAAAAAAAAACCCTTTTTTCCTAGTGTTTCATAACTTTCTTTCTTATCTTTTAGACTGTGATCTCTTCTAGGTGGTACTGCCTTAATGTGATGGCACTACCAAAACATTTAATTTTTACATTGACCAGTGTTTAATTCTCATTTATGGATTGACATAAAATGGAATGTTAATTTAATCAGATATGTGGAGTATTCTGTGCAAGTTTAAGGGTGGTAATTTGTAAGTAAAGGAACGCTGTTCGCATTTGTTTTTTCATTTAACTAATTACATATGCTGTGGAAACAATCTGCAGTTTTGGAGCAGAGCTTAAGCTTTTGGGTCCACTGGAATATTTTATCATCTTTAGAGACAATAGTGAAAAAGGACTCTTAACTTCTACCGCCTTATTCTGTGACTACATCCTAATTAAATGATTCATTACAATAAGTACTCTTTGGGAGGTCACAAAATTTCTTTTTATTTATATTCTTATTTTAGTTCAGCAATTAGTTAATTAGGCTTATATACTTTTGATAAATTAATAATGAAAATGTGTATGAAACTCATCTGTCTGAACCTTCTCTCATCAGCACATTTCCATCAATGTCTCTTATGTTTTATTTTTCTATGTCTGTGTTAGAATTCTGTAGTCTTCCTTGCTGGCAATGAGTTGCCTAGACAAGGCTGCTCAAGAAATTAATCTGATGTGATTTCTAAAATAGATCCTATTGAAAAGACATTGAAAATCAAAATATTTTTCACTTATTTTCATTATATTAGTTTGAGGTGCTGTAAATTCTGACATGTTATTTTAAACTTTTTATGATTTAAATTGATCTTTCTACATGCAAAGTTTTACGGGCATATTCTATCCTTTGGCATAAATACTGCTGTTCTTGTGTACTGATGATTAATAAAATTGCAGAGAATCTTTTCCTTTTGTGAAACTGAGCTACATCTGGTCTTTTTATGTATCACTTCCTATTGCAATGGAGTTGAATTGTGATTTCTATTTATATTAATTAACTTTAAAAAATAAATTATGTGAATTGGCAATGTGTTTGTATAAATCTGCAGTTTCACAAAACCAGTGGCACTGATGGTTTGGTATAGCCTAGTGCAAGGACTTAAATGAGTCTAGACCTGTCAGATGTTTTTATTGTTGTAAGAACAATGTTTTGTGCTTAACAGTAATATAACTTTTTCAGAAGGTGAGGTGCTGTGCACTGCTAACATTAACTAAAGAAACATCTCTCCCTTCAAACGATTTTGGCAGGGTTATATCTAGTCAGTGTACCTGCTGTTTGCAGTAGGGTTGAACAAAATACAGTAAAGCCTTAGGATGCTGCTATCATGGCCAGGCAGGAAAGGAAATTGCTTTTCCTCAAAATACAAAGGTTTATGAGAATTAATAGTTTCATTTGTGTTTCATTAAAGACTTTCCTAAAGGTAGTATAGTCTAATTCCTTTCTTCTGTATCCTACATTGCACTAGGTTTTTAAGACTTCTAGTTAAAAGTTCAAAACTTTTTCTCAGACAGTTATATCCTTTTCATTTTGTTAAACTTCCTTTATTTGCCAAGAAGGTGCTGATACCTCACCTCCCCATATATTTAGTTTATACAGAAGGCCTTTTAGTCGGCATGCAGTAATGTTATAGTTTGCTGTGAATAAATTCAAGCTGAGTCAAAACTGTTTCTCTCACGTCATTTATGTTTATGTTTATTGTTGGCTTTGCTGTTGTTTGCAGGGATGGGGAAAGTTCTTTGTTCTTTTTTTTTGTTTTCTCTAGGGTGCTTTGTATTTTCTGGAATGCTTCTAAAGGTTAATCAGTGTTCCCACTTCACATGTTGTTAAACCATACCAGAATGTTTTGGATTTATCTTGGTCTATTCTTGTATGAACTATTTTTCTCTAAGATTTGATTTTAAAAAAGGTATTATATGGGTCTTTAGATAGCCAAATGGAGAGCAACATGCTGTCTACAGACCATCTGAATGACATGCAGCTGAAGTCAACATTTTCAGCTTTTAACATGTGGACTCTCTACTGAAATAATTAAAATATTCTCTTCTGTTGAAGGTTTCTGCTGCATCTGTATAAAGACCAACCATATGCTCCTTAGTTGCATTAGCCAGGGGATTGAAAGAAATTATTACTCCCCTCTACCCAGGACTCATGATGCCATAATGGAATGCGTTTTCCAGCTGATGGCATTTCAATTGATGAGCAAATAGAACCAGCTATGAAGCTGAAACAAGAAGGACACAATATATGAAGAGAACATGAGGGGCCATTCATGAAGAAAAAAAAGATAAGAGAAATGGTATTTTCAGCTGCCTATCAGGGGTTATGGAAAAGATAAACTTATTCCTTTCTTGAAGTTACACAATGAGGGGACATTGGGCACCAGTCCCGAATTGCAATTTCCAAGTGAGAAACACATCCTCACAGTGGGTAGTACTCATTGTAGCAGTTTTCTCTGACAGGCAGTGGAATCTCTGTGCTTGGAAATATTCCAAGCTAGACTCATCAAGAGCATCCTCTTTCATCAGTCAACCTGATGCAATTAAGTCTAAATTTCCTACATTACATTGCTGTGCAATCAAGGGAAAATGTAATATTCACATAACACTCAGATTTAATTCTTTTTGGCATTGTGCAATTTTCAGTTTTCAGTAGAAATTTCAGAAGATTAGAGCTGTAGTTCAGGTCAGGTTCAAAAGCCTGTGGTGGAATGTCCTCAGTATAGGTATATAAGTGTATGCTTATACATGTACATGAACATATGCACATGCATTTTTAAATGTATGTACATATTTGGGGCTTTACTGACCAAGTTCCAATTGTGAAAAACACCATGTAATCAATAATACCCATAATTTTGGACTTGCTACTCATGTAATTGAAATTAAGATAATTTAAAATAAATGTGCTAGTTCTTGTAAATTATTACTAAATAGCAGCCTCTACACAGGTGACTTGATAAACTAAGCCCATTCTGCAGAAAAATTTGTGGTCAGAGAAATAAAAACTGTATCAATGACTCAAAAAGCCAAAACTATCAGCCTCGGAGTATAACTGCAAATTCTATTGCATTCTGTAATGGGCTTACTGTGGAGTTAATAATTAGTGTCTCACACAGAAATTATGCTACCTATTTAGAAAATAACAACTTGTACATGCAATGTCTTCACATGAGGGAAAACTGTCAAAACTGTGGAAATCACTAGCTATAATAAAACATCTCCTTCTACTTGGACATCTGACAAGATTGTGTCCAAACCAAATCAATTTTCCATCAGTCTTGGGCTTTTCATAAGACTGAGCACAATGATTGTTTTGATTCTGATGACATAAACAATGTACTGACACAGAGAGCAAGAACTAAAAGTATTGCTAAGCTTCTCTGCTACTCTTCTGAGGATCAGCATTTAAAGACATCCAAGCTTTTTCTTTAAACCAGTTTAATTCAGCTGTAAAACCTATAGAGTTCATTCTGGTGGCTTTGCATGGGTTTAGACAAAATCTGAGATAGAGTTGTGAAATTCCCAGGGGCGTAAATAAACTTTATGTTAATTAGGATTTGATAACAATTTTAGAAAGATATTATCTTAAGAATTTATTTAGAAGTACACCTGATAGTTTTCCTATTTGCAGTGAATCTTAGAAATGCATTGCTATGGCTTCCTCATGAAAGATGTTATCACAATGTGCATCCACAGAAAGGATTTTGCAAGCCTGTTTTTAAACACTTGTGTTTTTCTCATTACAAATTTTATGCATATCAGCATGGATTAATGAATTCTGTAGAATAAATTCCTGAATCAAAATGCGCTAATGCGCTTCCTTTCTTTCTTTTTTTTTTTTTTTTAAACATTTTGGTAGCTAAATTGCATTTGAATAACATATGTTCTAAACATATGTTCTTAAGTCTTAGCATTCTTAATCTGTTATATGCATCAGGACCTGCTGAGATGAATTGCAGCTGACTTATTTATCGTATGCTTGGTAAAAACCACTTCCTTTTAAGAAGTGATATCCAGAATATATTTTGGAAATGCATTATATAATTCAGTACCACTAACTGAATCTCTTTGTCAAGTACCTGCTGGAGAAAGTATATCTGAAAATACAGATACTTTGATTCTTTTTTGTTCAGGATGTCACTGTACAATGAAGTAGAAGTGCAGAATAATATCTGCTATGGTCCATTTTTATGTTTAATTAAAATTGAGAAGAGACAAGAGCTTCCAGAATTTATCAACATTTCCAAGTTTTCAGTAAAATTCAAAGTTAGCTGAAAACTTGCATCTTTTAAATAAGGTTGTATTTGCTATGCAGTATCTTTCATAATAATAATAATAAAAAAAAATTGACTGGAGGGCTGTAATAGACACTTAAGACACAAATGACCTGGAAAGAGAGAATAGGATATTATTTCTCTCAATTCAAGAATGGAGATTTCATCAAGTCTATTTCAGCCACAGGTTTAAAAAGGAAAAAAAAGAAAAGAAAAAAAAATTGCCTTTTACAGACATGTGCTTAAATTGGGTAGTTGGCTGCAAGGAATTCTATGAAAGCAAAACCAAAATAAATTCAAACTGCTGTTAAATACATTTAAGAGAACACCACAAAGATCTTCTAGGAATCTTATACAGGAAATCACTAAAATCACAAATTTTTAAAATTTGTGATATACAGAGAAGATAGAATATTCTCCATTTAAACTCCTTCTAATCATTGTCAAAACTACATCTGGTCACTCGTCACAAGTTTACCTCTTGCTCTTAGCCCATACAGCCCTTTTTATGTCCTATGAGCACTTAACAACTGTGTATCATCTAGATACCTAAATTCTGTGCAAGACTTTATCAGCTATCAATAAGCTTATCTGAATAAATACCATTTTTAAATATAATGGGTAGCTTTTAAAGCACAAGAGAATCAAAAGATCCACTACTAAAATTTGAACAAATCCTCATGTTATTTCAAATTCTTCATTTTAAAGAATGTTTATATTTCTCTTCTGCTCTGCTAGGCAGCATAATTTCAGGTGCAAATATAATGTAATGCTTTCGTTTTATTTCCAGAAAAAAATCATATGTTTATTTGTGTTGGTTCCTGCACTTGGGTCACAACAATCTCATTTAGCACTACTGTCTTGGGGAAGAGCAGCTGGGAAGCTGCTCAGCAGAAAAGAATCTGGTCAACAGCCATCTGAACATGATCCATCATGTGCCCAGGTGGGCAAGAAGGCTGATGCCATCCTGGCCTGTGTCAGCAACAGTGTGGCCAGCAGGACCAGGGCAGTGATTGTCCCCCTGCACTCAGTGCCAGTGAGGCTGCACTTTAACTGCCATTTTTAGTTTGGGCCCCTCCCTACAAGAAGGCCACTGAGGAGCTGAGGCATGTCCAGAGAAGGAGCTGGTAAAGGGTCTGGAGCAGAAGTCTTAGTAGTGTCTGATAGAACTGGGTTTCCTGGAAAAAAAAAAGGCTCAGGAGTACCTTATTGCACTCTACAGTTTACCTGAAAGGAGGTTGCTGTGAGAAAGGGAATTATCTCTTTCCAGATTAACAAGTGACAGGACAAGAGGAAGGGTCTCAAGTTGCACCAGGGGAGATTAAGATCAAGTATCAGGAAAAAAATTCTACACTGAAAGAGTAATCAAGCATTGCAATAAGCCACCCAGGTAAGTGGTGGAAACATCATGCCTGGAAACGTTCAGAAGGTGTGTGGGTGTGGCTCTTGGGGATATGGTTTAGTGGTGAGCACAGTGGTGCTGGGTTAATGGTTGGATTCAATAATTTTAGAGATCTTTTCCAACCTTAATGATTCTGTATTTCTATGAGCTTGAACACAGGTTAATGAAAAAAACACCTAGACAATCAACAGCAAGACACAGCTATAAAGTTCTCTTTGCCTTCTTCTCCTTCCTAATAAAGAACTTTTTCTAAGAAATTACTGCATATTGCAGTTAGTTGACAGCATGAGATTATTTGATGTTAGGATGTTAACATACAGTCTTGGAAAGAGGGAAACATAACGTCTGTTCCTTCCAAATCTGTAATTTCAAAGCAGCAATAAAACAAGAGTAACTGTCAGTTTAATCAATATTATGTGCAGGATGACAAATGTTTTACAATTTCATTTCAGTCTGAAATTTTTCTTTTGGGATTTTCACAGTAGATTAATATATTTTCAGCATTCATTTAATAGTTTTCAAAAGTGTTTTATCAAACAATTTACTGTGACAAGTTTTCAGCAGCCTTAAATCTTGACAATCACTTAAAATCTAAATGCAGTGGTTGTTCCACATTATGGTATATTACCATTGTTTTGTTGGAAAGAGTGTGGAAATTCCATTATTAATGGTCAGACATCTTTGTGTGAATCATTCTATTTTACGCAATATTGTGGAGTACAAAAATTTCAGTCATCTAGAAGAGAGCCCATATTAATTGACTTTGTACCATAATACTGATTCTTTAGCATTAATCTGGATTTAATGATGTGTTTGAAGGTTTTAAGTGCTGTCAGAAAGTGATTGCCATGTGAGTTTCTTCAAACTTGCTTACAGTGCAGAATTCTTTGGAGGTCTCTTTCAGTGGTGAGGTGATTCTTTCCCAGAGTCATGTTTGCATTTTAATGTTTGTCTAACTAGTAATATATTCTCTTGTTCCATACTAAAATTCTCAGGAATGCTTCAGTTTTTGCTGGATGCTAGTTGAAAGGTAAATCACAATTCAACAGTGAAAAGGAAAGTATGTGAGAGAGTGTTTCAGGCACATAAGTCACGCCTTTTTCTGAACTTGCTATTTTCTCTACAACGGGCTTCTTGTTTATTAGAATGCTCTTGGCAGTATATACTTTTTTCAATACAGTGATTTACTATAAGTTAATCATAAATGCTAATGTTTTCATATGTCTCTGATAGGATATTTTAAATATTTGGTTTCAGTTCAAATGACTACTGTATAAGAAATACTAATGTAAACTACCATTTGTAAATATTTCACTCATCAAACAAAACTTTAACTAAAACATTCTCCAGAAACAGCATATATGACATGACACAAAGCACATAGGCTTTGAGATGCATAATGAAGATAAAAGAAACAGTGTTGTTGCAAATCTTTGTAGTGTGGAGAGTCATAGAGAAATTAATTTTTCCTCTATGATCTTGAAATTACCCGTGACTGCATTTTGATTTTAATGACTACCTGTTTTTAATTCAAGTTTAAAGAACAGGAATACAAAAAAAATCGACTCTACTCTGACTGAGGCTCCAATTACCTTTTGAAATATTATCTTAATTATAGTATTTATTAATCATTTATGAAAGTAGAGGTTTTTTTAATAGACATGATCTTCCATATGTCTTCAGCCCTTGCTTTGTGCTGTATTCCATCACATTTCAAGACTAAGTAGGGTCAGGATAGGTCAGTGAATGATTATGAGATTACAAGTCTGTTTTTAGGTGTTACCACAAAGAAGAGTGTTAATGACTATCTTGTTTTCACTCCTGAGCATTACAACAGTTGCAGGACTGTGAATGGATTGTGAAAGCAAGGCCATAACCACTCAGCCCCTTTGAGTTATTAAAGACTCGAGAGATTATTTTGAGGCTTTTAAGTTTTGGTGCTAATGGGCTCATTAATCAGACCGAGAAATTCATAATAAGAGCCAGTATGTACTAGTAGAAGACAGACAAGTTCAAATGGAATATTAGACACATTTTAATGTTCAGAATGATTGCTTCTGAAAGCTACTGTGAAAGCTGCAAATTATCCATCTCCATGTTTTTGAGTTGATGCCTTTATAGGAAGCAATCTTCAGTGAATCAAATGTTATTAGGCTCAACAGAAAGGTAACTGGGTTGAAACAAAATTGAAAGGGATTCCAAGGCAGTTTCCTGCTTTGAAAAACTGTTCAACACAAAGCTGAAAGGAATGGCTGATAACTCTAGAGAGCTGTGCAGCCCTTCAGAATGACCTGGACAAGTTGGAGAGAGGAACTGTCTGAAATTCAGCAAAGGCAAAACAGTGTCCTGCACCTGGGGAATAATAACCCTGTGCACCAGTACAGGCTGGGGACTGACCTGCTGAAATGCAGCTCTCAGGCCATTAAAAGGACCTGGGGATCTTGATGGACAGCAAATGTCCATGAGCCGGCAGCAAGCTCTTGTGGCAGCCCACAGATGGCCAACAGAATCCTGGGTTGCATTAGGAAGAGCCTTGCCAGCAGGTCGAGGGAGATGATCCTTCCCCTCTACTCATCTCTGGTGAAGCCATACCTGGAGTGCTGTGTCCAGTTCTGGGCTTCTCGTTACGAGAGACAGAGCTCCAGGAGCAAGTCCAGCAGAGGGCTATGAAGGGGGTGAACATCTCTGTTATGAGGAAATGCTGAGGGAGTTGGGCATGTTCAGCTTTGAAGAAGAGACAGCTGAGAGGGGACCTCGTCAATGTATATAAATACATGAAGGGACAGTGTGATCAAGGTGATGGTGTCAAACAATTGGACAAGAAGCAATGGGCAGAAACTGATTAACAAAAAGTTCCCTGAATATGAAAAAGGACTTCATTACTTTGTGGGTGACCACATATTGGAACAGGTTGTCCAGAGACCCTGTGGTGTCTCCCTCATTGGAAATATTTAAGAACCATATGGACATAATCCTGTACAATGTGCTCTAGGATAACCCTGACTGAGCAAGCAGGTTGGACCGGATGACCTCTCCAACCTTCCTTAAACCTTTCTAGCCTTCCCTAAACCTTTCTAACCTTCCCTTCTGTGAACTGCATCCTGTGTTATTACACTGGTTCTAACAGACATGTTGCCATCCTATCCACTGGAAATATGTTCTCAAACTTAATGCTTTAACAGCAAGAAATACTTTTTTCCTGATTTCAGGTTTTCTTTTAATCATATTTGATTTATGTGAATTTCCTGTTAGACTTGTTACCCTCCATTTTCCTTGTTTTCCTCTTCTGTGCCTGTAATCAGTGTAAACAGGACAGGGGCTCTATTAGGACATAAATATCCTCACCTTTACATAAATCAATATTATCATAAATCAGCATGTTGACTGCATTATTCTTATATTGTATCCAAAACACAGAACTGCACCAGCTATTAAGAAGAAAATGAGCTCTATCACAGCCAAAAGCAGTACAGTAAGAAAGAAGGAAAAGTTGCTCTAGGAGAGTAAGCAACTGAGATTGTCATGGTGACTACTTTCCTGAAGTGTTACAATTCAAACCTAGAAAACTGTCATTTTGTTATCTATGTGAGAAGGGTTGCATTCCTGCTGTGGAAACAGCACAATTTAAACAGCTGGGGCATCTCATATTTTCCATACTTGGGAAGTGCTAAGGGTAAATCTTTGACAAGTAACAGCAAAACGAGACAATCACTAGAGTCAGTGCCAGTATGTATCCACGCTATACAATACTGCACCACTGTGACAATTCACACTGTGATTCTATATTTTTGCTACTTGCAGCCTTTTAAATCCAGAGTGCCTCTGGATGATTCACAGTACTGATGCCTTCTGCTATTTACTTGAAATTGTGCTGTGAATCTATCCAATGACAAATATCAGTCTGGGCCAATTCAAGTCAGAAAACAGAATCATAGGATATGTCAAGTTGAAAGGGACTCTCAAGGATCACTGAGTCCAACTCCCAGCCCTGCACAAGACAATCCCCAAGAGTCACACCACATACCTAAGAGCATTGTTTAAACGTTTCCTGAACTCTGTCAGGTTTGATGCTACTACCACTTCCCTAGGAAGATTTATTTTGGGAAGGTAAGCAAGCATTAATAAAGACCCCCAAAAAGGGGAAGGAAAAAAAAAAAGAAGGAAAAAAAGAAAGTACTTAAAGACTGCTGGAGTTTTGTTTTTCCTAGATACCATGGTAGGAAGAAAATGTTATGCATACATTGAGGCCTAATGCCAAGAAGCTGCAGGATTTGTAGGATGCAGGACCTTCCAGGACAGTGTTGGAAGATTATTTCAGTCGGGGGGGGCAAACTATGTACATGTCCTCATCAATCTAGCAAATTGTGCCTGTTTTGTGTACGGGTTTAGGCTTCTTGAATCTTACTAGATGTTTAAAAAGAATATGTGCAGGATGTGAGACAAATCCTTCACCAATACAGGAAAAAAATATTAATCATTCTGAGATAGCTTGAAAGTTTTAGCCAGTTTATCGTAATAAACCAACATGGCAGCAAATGTCTATGAGCAACTGGTTGTGAGCTACGCTTAGATTGTGGAATGGCAGAATGTTGCATCATATGGACAATGAATGAGAGTATAGTATGGATAATTCTGCAGCCTCATATCCTAAAACTCAATTATTATTGTTATTATTATTATTTTTAAATTAATTTAAAAGTTGCAAGTAAAAAAGGAAAATATTTAGATTATGAAAGTGTAACTTAGTTGTCTAGAAGTCTCATGCTAAGATTTCAGTATGCTGTGTGAGATGGTACCCATAGTCACAGTCTCTTCTATCCTTAACCTGCTGTCTGCTCTCCCCAACAGTTTCTTATCTCTCTTCCCACTGACAAAGTTCAGAGGAGCATATGCAGATATGTAGGATCTCTTTCCACTGTCCTTTGAACCCCTTTTGTAGTGATGATATCAGGCTGGCATCTGGTGCTGGAAGAAACAGATCCTTGGATTACATAGATGGAGCTCACTCTCAGATAAAATCTGATATTTGGTTAGGTATTCAGGATCTGAGGTTCAGGTTTCCAGATAGAATCTGGGATTTGGCTGGAGAACCAGACATTAAGCCTATTAATAAATAGTGGTCCTTTGTCTAATGGGAGTTCACAAACTTGAAAAGCCCATTCTTCTTAGGGAAGAAGTTACACATAGTAAAGGGTGTGTAGTCTTCTACAATACACAGCTGATATGGGAAATCAGGCATAAAAACAAGAGGTTTGAATTCATTGTAACACTGCAGCAATAATTCCAGACTGAATAGCTTGGGAATTGACCAATATCAAAATTTGCTTTCATGTCTTATCACTTCAGAAAGTATACTACCAATATGATTTAAATGTTCTCATGGAAACCTAAATTCTAAACTAAAATTAGTATGAGCTTAAAATATTATGGACATTAGTGATGTACTAAATGAAAGCCTAGTATATGGATATCTTAGTTTTGGCATTAGTTTATTTGGTTTTAATTTTTAAATTGTTAAGCTCATGGCATCCAAATCGCAAAAATATAAAACATTTTAAATAAGACTCTTACATCTAAAACCAAAAAACCTGGTAAGAATTTTACTTCCTTGGCAACTCTGGTGTAGCAGGTTCTGAATAGCATTCTCAGAATATGACATTCTTTCTCAACATGTGAAATTATTTAATATTTTTCAGGTTATTCATCATAACTGATACATGCTGATTAGTGAAATCAATGACATAAATATCAATGAAAACTAGTTTTTGATAGATAATTTGACATAATTTGATAATTTGATTCCATGTGGAATAATGATCATTACAAGTTAAGATTAAAAAAAAATCTAATTCAATTGTGTTGGTGGCATCATTATAAAGATACCTGGTATTGACTTTCATTTGGTAATAATTTAATTTTATTAGAGCCTTTATGTTTCTATGATGCACACTCAGATACTCAGGCAATTGCTTATCTGCCTTTAAATATAGATATGTTTTGTTTACATGGCTCTACTGTTCTGGCGCTTCATGCTTATTTATTGCTAATCCTGTGCACTGCTGAAAAGCTTTACAAGTGAAACATCTCTGCCTTCAAAATGCTGTAACTCCACAGCAATGGTTGCTGCATGGTCTTTTGGAGAGAGTAAAAGAGCAATCAAGTGACACAGCCTTGTCCAAGCAGGTTCAGAGACTTTCATACTTTCTACTGTAGGTTATATTTCTGAGTTAAAAGCAAAAATCCACTACTCCACCTAATTAAAACATGGAAAGGCTTCGCAAGTGATGCATGCAGAAGAGACCTGGTGCATCTAATGAGACTTGTGAGATAGTGAAGACCAGATCTACAAATCCTCTTAAGTATTTGAGTCAGAAATTACAGGTCCTAGAGACTCATACAATTCTGTCACATAATCTTGGGCACTCTTTAAGGTTCAGCACCCTTGTTCTCCTAATAAAGGTGTATTGCCCATGAGGACCTAGGCATTCCTGAAAGCACTTCACTAGAACAGGATGAAAGGAAGTGGCCTCTACTTGTGCCAAGGGAAAAGGACACTGAATATTAGGAAAAATTTCTTCACTGAAAGGGTGGTCATAGTGTAGAATCACCATCCCTGAAAGTGATCAAAAAGCATCCAGATGTGGTACTTGAACATGGTTTAGTGCCAAAGATGCCAGTGTTAGGTTAGTGGTTGAACTAGAATATCTTAAGTCTTTTCCAGCCTTAATGATTCTATGATTCTATAACTGTGTAGCTCAATTCCTATCTTGCACCTTAATTTCAGGAGAATTTAAATTTTATTAAATGTATCATGAGAAGATGTCACAGACATCTGTTGTATCCTGTTCCCTAAAGTGCAAAAATGAAGACTAGTCACATTTAAAAAAAAAAAAAAGGTGGATATTTTTTCCACATTAAGCATCTGAGAAATTATTTCTATTGTGGTAAAACAGCTAGGCATTGAAATATGCTTTGCTGCTCCAAATGAAATTAACCTCAAGAAATTAAAATGTTATCTAGGAAGATTGAACATTCACATAGGAAATGCTTATGAGTTGAAGGAGAGA
>JACBWW010000070.1:501977-512744 GCA_020086605.1 Lanius collurio
AAACTGAAGAGGAGTAACTGGAGATTTCATAACATGCTAAGGATAACAGGCAGAATAATAAATATTCTCATAAAAAACCCAGCAAAAACTAAGCAGAACAAACAAACCAACAACAAAAAACTACAGGGGGCTGATGACAGATACTGAGGATGAGTCAACAGTATGAATTAAGAAAACTCTGTATTGTTCAACAAAACAAAAAATTCTGTCACCAGGCCAATATGAAGTTATTATTGTTCCCATAATAGCTGGTGCTGCTAAGGCTGCACCTGCACTATTGTTTCCAATTTTGTACTCACAGTTTGATAGGCATAGGAGCAAACTGGAGAAGGTCCAGGGGTGGGCTACAAAGTTGGTATGACAGCTAGGAAAGGAGAAGCAGAAGAAGTGGGCTTGTTCAATCTAGTGAAAAGAAGGCTAAGCGATGACCTAATAGCAACTCAAGGCCTGAAGGTAAGATCATGGAACTGATTTACTAAAATATGGATATTAATCTAATATCAATACCCAACTGAGATGGACAAAAACTCTCTAACTATTAAAAGTTAGAAAGCGTATGTTTAATAGGCACTGGGCAGTTGTGTGGAATAGTTTCATAATACGCAGTGCCAGAGTACAGATGGATACAGAGTCTATTTATCCACAAAAGTTATGAATAGCCAAAATACAAATACATATACTAGTAACACCTCCTATTCTCTGCTTTGTATGGTGTTTAGCTTTAATGACACTGACCATGCGTAGTATAGTCTTTAAATTGAGTTGGTGGTTGTTTTTTATTGGGAAGTGGTCTTGCTGATGAAGGAATTTTGCTCCTCCTCGATTTGACCTTTTTACTTTTCTGATTTTTGACGATACAAATGACTTTTGGGGGTCATCCAGCTCCTCCCTTTGTGACTTTTGAATATGTTTCCAGATGGGAAAAATTAGGAATTGTTCCGATTTCTTTAGATCTGTTTATCAGTGTTTTCTGGTTCTCATTATAAACACAGCTAAGCATATATAAGAAGACAAGTAATTATTTGCAACTTACGAGCTTATTTCTAGCTTAACTCTTATTAACTCTTAATTAGTCCCAGCTGGACTTACTTCCTCTAACTAATTCTAACAAAACTAATCTTTAACTAAAATCTTAGAGTCTTAATGTTTCTTGTAAGGCCTGTGCTTCAGAACCACATTCTTGAGTTCACCATAAAATGTAAGAAGAGGCAAACACTCCAACTTGCAGCACGAGCAACTCAGTTTGGACATTGGCTTGAGGAGGAATCACTTGGAATGCAATGAACAAATGTAGCAGTTTTTTTTCAAAGCCTAAGTGATCTTCTTCATTGAAGGTTTTCCTGAATTAGCTAGACCAGACCACTAAATCCAGTGTTGGCAGAAGCCCTGATTTAAGTGAGTTGGCCTAGTTGACCACTGGAGGTCAGTTGAATCTCCTTTGTTATGAATGCCTCTATGAATCTGGTTCAGGCTTCAGATCTCTTTTTTTTTTTCCCCAGACAACTAAGTAGCAATTTTTTTCCAGAATTCCATACAATTGATCATTCTCCTTTCATTTGGTGTGCTGGGTCTGGCTGAAGTGGAGTTAACTTTCTCCATGACAGCTGATAAGGTGCTGTGCTTTGCACTTATTGATAAAACAGAAGGCGAGAGTAAACCATCTTGTTAATAGATCCCTTGGGGCAGATTAGAGTGAAACAACACTGAATGGTGTTTTTAAACATACACGAGTTGGCTTTATTGTAGAACAGTTTGGTAGCACAGGAAAACAGGTATATAGCTTTTTACAGTATAGAAGCATAAAAATATCACTTAAGAAAATATACAAGAAAGATAAGGAAGGGATAAGAGTAGGGCTGGAGACGAGACTTGTTTTGATGTCTGTTGAAGTGATGGTCACCACATATTGATCAAGTGAAAATTTCATACTGGATCACCAGGTGACAGAGGAAATCCCAGGAAATCCACAGCACAAAAAGCTATTTGGTTTATATTCTCTCTGGTAGAAAGGCCCATGTACCTCCCTGGGAGTGGGGATTTTCAATTGGATGATGTATTGTTGTGGATCATGGGACACTTAGGGAGTCTTTGATACCTTCTAAAATACACCTGCCTATTACATCAATGCATTTGAGTCCCTTAAGACCCATTATGGCCCATCAGAAGAGATTGATACCTTCAGGCTACATGTGAATGTCCCAGCAGTTCCCCAAAGGGGAGTTATCCCAGCTGAGTCACTTGAGTAAGGACAGAGAAGCAGTACTTTGCCTGCAAGGATTTGCCTCTGTCCTTATCTGGTTCAACACCCTGCTACAGCCTGAAGTGTCTGTTGTGCTTGCCCTTGGCACCTGGGAGGTTACTTTGCACATTGTCGGCTTGTCCCCGATTGTTTGAGCCACCAGAATTCCAGTCTCTCTTCCAGTGTCACTTGTGGAGTGCTCCCTTCATCTTATCTCAAGTTCCCCTCACAGTCTGAATTCCAGGTAGTAGGCATATTTGGCGAGAGTGGGTTTTCAAGATCCCTGATAAACTGCAGCATCTTTGCAGGTTTCTACAGAGTAAAAGTCCTGGAATGATTTTAGCAATTTAAGCTATTAACCCTCTCAATCTCTTAAACAGTGGTGGTAACACACGTTTTGGCTTTTGCTGAGCTGCACTTATATAGGAAGGGGGTAGGTGACTAATGAGTTGGGTACATAAAAAGAAAAATGTTTAAAAACTGTTTATAAGGAGATTTAGAAAGAAACATTTTCTAGTGATATACTCTCGAACTTTCTGTTCTATTTAATATTGAAATTAAGTCTTACACACTGGTGTTGATCTATAATTGAGAACTGCATCATAAATTTATCAACTATAATGCTAAAAATGCAAGGAGTTTTTTCAAAAATAGAATTAAGATATAACAAAATGTCAGCAAAGAATTATTGAGATCTGAAAGTGAAAATTTACTTTTTATTACCAAAAGGGGGATGTTTTTCCTGCTATGGTTTATACTTAAATATATATAAAATAAAACCCTCTATAATTTTCATTGCACTTGAAATTAATTGAAGAGTTCTCTGGAAAGAAGCCAGGTCAAAATTAGCAGCTAATCGTTGGACCTTTGAAAAAAAAAACCCTGATATATACTCCTTACTTTTAAATTCGCTTGAAAAAAATGAACTCATAGACTACAGAGATTATTAACAGATTGGAAAGTTTGTACTGAGATCCTCTTAAAATGAATCTTTGAATTTATATCCTGGGTTTTCATGATACCTCATTTCACTCTCAAGGTGCAGTAATTATATTGGCAGTGTAGTTAGACTTAAGTAGTATAATATCAAACAATGTGATTCATAATCCAGTAGATAAAGTTAGGAGAAGTCAAGCCAGTATTAACATGTTAAAAGGAAACTATCATGAAGCTGAAAATGAAATAACAGAACCTGCAGTGTTGCCATAGAAACTTTTTTGCTTCTTTGATTTGCCTGGAACCATCTTCTGAATTAAAACGGTTTATATTTCTTCATTCAAGTCAGAAAACAAAGATTGGTGGCTTGGCCAATATAAGAAATGACTCCACATTATAATAAGTAGGTATATAGGTAATAGACAATAGAATAGTTAACATAATAAGAATACTTTCCAAAATGTGTTCCAAATATTTTATGTTGATCCATACAGAAAACATAAGTTATGCTCGTTTTTGTTCTTAAGGGATTTTGGGAGATTAAAAATTTTATGACACCCCTAAAGTTTATTAATGCTGAAGTATTTAGATTATTTAATTGAACTGTTAATTTACAAGCTTATAATAAATTTTTTTCACTGTAACTTTTAATAGCATTCTTTACAGAGAGTAAAACAAATTAAGAAACAAGCAAAAACTGTATTTAAAATGTCACTTTGTCAGTTGTTCAAAAAGTATGAGAAGCTACTTTTGTGGCTAAGTGGTGCCACTCTTGCCCTCAATTTTCAGCAGTAGTTTTGAATGAATTTTAAATTAAACCCTTTTAATGTTAAAAAATCCCAACAAAATTAGTACATGTAAACCAAAACCACTACAAATAGTTTGTATGTGTGTATATGTGTATGTCCTTTTATTTTTATATGATATGATAAACATATACATAGTCCCAGCATCCAAATGACAGAATGCCTGAGGCTGGAAGGAACCTCTGGTTAACCTCTGTACCAACACTTCTGCTCAAGCAGAGATAACCTGGAGCCATTTGCACAGGATTGTGTCTAAATAGTTTTAATTCCAAGGTTTCTGCCAGTGCTTAGTTACCCTAACAGTGTGAATATGTTTCCTGATGTTCAGCAGAAACATCCTGTGTTTCAGTTTGTGCTCATTTGCTGTGGTCCCCTGAGCACCACTGAAAAGAGCCTTGATGTCTCTTTTATGCACCCTCTCTTCATGCATTTATGAACATTGGTAAGATTTCCTAAAAGTTATGCTTCTCTGGGATGAACTGACCCAGCTCTCTCAGCCTTCCCTCATAGGAGAAATGCTCCAGTCCGTTCATCATCTTTGTGAGCCTTCACTGTATTCTCTACAGTATGTTCATGTCTCTCTTGCAGTGAGGAGTCCAATATTGGACAGAGCTCTCCTGATTTGACCTCACCAGTGCTGAGACTGGGGGAAGAATCACTTTCCTTGACTCAATGACAATACTTTGTCTAATGCAGCTCCATAACCTGCCTTCTTTGAGGCAAGGGCACAGTGCTGGCTCCTGTTCTGCTAAGCTACTTTCCTGCTGTGTGGCCCCCAGCATCAATTAGTGCATGACTGTACATTACCCATACACATGGGCATGCACATATACATATGAATTTATTTAATTCTTTTACAGTAGAATGTAGTTAGGAACCTTTTCCTTAGAAGTGAAAATCTATAGTTGTGGAAAGATATATCCATTAAGGTATGATTAGAGAATAGCTAAAGGTGTTCTCACCTAGTTCTCTGATGACATATGATATAGTGATTGCCGTTCCCACCCCTCAGGGAGCAAAACAGTTCATCTTAATCCTCACTAACTGGATATAGACAAATGTGTAACCTTGTCTGCCACTGAAGCTGAAATGTTAACTTCTGACCATGAAGGCACATGGTGTAGAAGAGATTGTATCTATTCCACTGAATTCTCCTTACCTTTCTCTCCACCTTTCTCAAAACACAGTAGTTTATTCTATGTCTGTATCTCCTATTCCCTGACTCAAGCTGTGCTGTAAAGCATTCGATGCAATGCAGCAGCAGCATATTTGAGCCTCTGCCTATTTTGATTACTAATGATGTAATCATGTTTACTGAGATGAAAAGCTGGTTTCTGCTGTTTGTCGGTACACAGTGTAATGTATCTGTTAATGCTGATGCTACAGCATGAGCCAAGAATTATGCAGCTTCTATTGGGCAAAACATTATTTTTATGGTGTTTTTTAAGAGTCTGAGAAGTTGCTAACGGTACTTGGGCTGCTGAAGGAATTTAAAAGCAAGAGTTAGAAGTTATCATGATACTGAGTATTTAAAATTGTATGACAGTAAAGATGAAGATGTGATACTGTTTTAGTGTTTTTCAGCAAAGATGTTCATGCTAAAAAAGCACAAATATTTCATTGTAGAAATGCTTAAATTAAAGCTAACTTGTATTTCAGAAGTGTGCTGGGTTTATAAAGGCTGTTATTTGCATTCACTTGTAACAGTAGAAGAGTTAAAAATATGGTAGAGTAAAGCAGAGATATTACTGTCTTTTCTTCTGCAACATTTTTAATAATAAGACTTTCAGAAGCTTGCAACTTATATCAATAGGATAATACATAGTCTTTGAGTATTAAATGCACTGACTCAGATCCAGTGAACCTGTTATAGGCATCTAAATTAGATTTCTTGCCCAGGAGCAGAAATAATGCAGTCCTTATAAAGGGAAGTACTTCAATACTGGGTAAATCATTGGAGAGAAAGTAAACAGATCTACATGAGTTGTCTTCTAATTTATACAGAGTTGCTGTAGGTAACTTGTAGGAAGCACTGAGCTTATAAATCCCCTTAGAATTCAAACATTACATCTGACTGTACATGATCTGAAAAATATTTATGAATTTGCATGTAGTAATTGAGTCGAAACCCTTTAAATCTTAGCTTAGATAACTGACATGATGAGGTAAACTTGTAAATTCTTTCCACAGTTCACCTGGCATTTGGCAAGGAGGTATTTCTTTGTACTACTAAGAAAAACCCAATTAACCAGGCAGTTGTCAGACAGGTTCATTACATTCCCACCTTTTCAATATGTAATGAGCAAGAGGAAACAACTGAATGTTCCTTTGCTTAGCAAAAATGGAGGGTATCATTCTATGTCAGTCAATCTTTAAATTTGTCTTTGAGAGTTATGTGATTGATAATACTGAATGAGAAGCTTTTTTAATTCTCTGTCTCCAGCATCACTAAAGTGCAGCTAATAAGAACTCACATCTGAGTAGAGTTCTAGGCTTTTAAGATTGGTTCCCACTAGCTGGTCTGGGGTAAATCCTGAATATGTGTGTAAATTCAGTCATCCTCTACAAGATTCTGTGAATTCTTTCAATCATTTCTAAATAATTGCATACCAGGAGATTATAAGTTGAATATGAAAAAACTGAAGGTGTGATTCATTTTCTGACTCACCTATGTGTAGAGGCTTCTCCATATCAGCTGGATTGCTGACCTCTCACTATGGGCAATGAAGATCTAGCACACTTCCCAAACACGTGCTGATTTGAGAAGTTCCATGGATATCACGCTGCCAGGCTCCAAGTAATTTTTCTGAAAACATTCCCTCATAAATCCAGAGCTGTATTTACTGGCTCTGTGTCGATTCTTAGACACCTTCTGGTATCTCAGCTGGTGCTAAATGCTTGGTTTTGTGCAAGTGGATTAAGCATTGCTCAATTTGAATGCCAGTCTCTATCAGAATAATATAAATTAGGGAATGTGAAGAAATTTAACAATATTTTTAAAATTCTATTTTTGTTAATTTCAAGTAAATAAAAAATAATTACCTTAAGAATTAATAACTTCTTAGTCCATAAAAAATAAATTTTGGTCAAGCTTCTAGGATGATCTCCATATTCCTCTGTTAACTTATCAATGTAGGAGAAACTTCAGCTTGAAATTTCAGTTGCCTGTGTAATGACAATTAGTGGAGTATAGCCAGTAGAAGCACAATAAGCTGTTATTTTTTTACTTTTCTTTTACAGATCCTAGAGTAAAGCTAACTTTCTAACTTTTTTTTATAGCAGCTTCTCTGGTAGTAGATGTAGCTTGTCAGCTAATACTTTACCTGAACGAAGATATGATACTTCAATGCAGTGTGCAAGATACAATCCAAAGGATTTTTTTTTTTTTTGCCTTTTAGATAGTTCTAGAATTGTCCAAAAGTCCTGCCAATATGGCTAGGATTTTTTTTGTATAGATAAATGACATCTGAACATTTTTAAACAGTGAAAGTGATAACTGCTTAACAGAGTTATGTGCGATGTTCTTTTCCAAATGCATTTTATTATCAGTAAAGTTTGATAAATACCAGAAAATACCAGTGAAGTATCAGTAAATGCTTTGAAGCTCTTATGAGGTGCTGTTCAAATAAAAGGTTGTGACAACATAATTCTATAATACTCTTTCTCACAGGCAACTTACCTGACTTTATTCAATGTCTCATGATATACTGAGCATATGGTTCACTACTAAACTTTTTGGGGTAAAATTATTTAGTGGAAGAATGAATTTTCTTTAATTAAATCACTTGTTCATGTGGTTATAAAATTATTGGAGAGTGATAATGATGCATAGAAAATATAAACCTTGCCCTCTTAAATTAGATCTGTGAAATATTAAGAACAATAGTTTCATAAAAATACTATACTTCTGTTGCTTATTCTCTGCATTTTATTTGAAATGAGGATGTATGTTTCATATATGTCCCCACTAGAATGTATACACTGTGTCTATGTGAAAACACATATTTATGGATAAATTAGATTATATTAACTGTTAAAACAATTAGATGCTCTGGTCATGTAAATAAGAGGATATCTTCCCTTGACCTATGAAATAGTGCCATAATTAAAGGAGTAATACATTTGAGTTACATTCCTGTAAAATGATGTCTTCAGTTTTGAGAAGACATCTTTTGCCTTTTGCTTATGTTTTTACAAGGTCATATGATCTATAGTCGTGATTTGGCAGGTTTATATCTTTTTCTCTCTTACTGACTGTCAGATTGTAGATTATTGTTGTGGGTTGACCCTGGCTGGATGCCAGGTGCCTACTAAAGCCACACTACCCTTCTCTCCCCAACTGGACAGGGGGGAGAAAGTACTGTGAAAGGCTCATGAACTGAGCTTTGCTCCTGGATTTTGGTGTTCCATAAATCATGCCCCCAGAGGTCATGCAACCATAAGTTATTGAAAGTGGTGAGGACAAAGATCAATCATTGCTTTCTACAATTGTTAACAACAGGTAGTTTTAAAAGCAAAAACCATTATTGCTAATGATGTCACTGAAATCTGTCACTCTTAAGTAAAGAAAGAAAGGAAAAAGGGAGGTCTAAGAGATGGGTTAGACTTGTAATGTTAAGTCCTTATTTTTTGTAGTGTAGTGCTGTTTTCTGCATTCTTCCTTCTCCCTTAGATTGATTCAGCATAATAGACAAGCACAAAATTGTAAACATTTTGTCTTCTAATTCTGGTTGAGTCATCCACATTTCAGAGATTGTGTATGTCTTAAATGAATTCTTCATATTTAACATTTGTAACATTTAAACATGAAATATATCTGGAAAAAGTGCTTAAATACAGTCCTCCTTCAGTGATGTTTTCTTATCCATCTTTTTTGTCTTCTTCGAAGACTGAAGATCGTATTTGCATCAGGAGGACATAATTTATGAGAAAAAAATGTTCCATTTCTTTGAACTTATTCTCATATAAGAGTTTTATTAAAATTACATCAATTTTGGTAGACTACACCTAACTGCAGTTAACAGGTAACTACAGTAAAAAATACAAAGCCAGGAATTTTCAAATATGGTCTATTAGTTCTTATTGACTGAATAATGTTTGCATTCCATTTGTTAGCATCTGTCGTGCTTTTACCTAATCTCCTATTTATCACTTTCAGAAGAAAAAAAAAAATTGATTCAGAAGAGCTTCAAATAAAGACATATGCCTTCAAACAAAAGGACACCAGCCAATAAGAAAATTTTGTTAAAGGCCAACCTTTTTCCTGCTTCTAGTGTTGGGGTATTTTTTATGTTCTCTCTTTTTTTTTTTTTTTATTTTCCTTTTTTTTTTTTTTAATGTGATTGAGTTTCTTTAAGTTTTTATTTCACTTCCTTTTGAATGTAATTTGACCTTTTGAATGCAATTTGACCATTTCTTATTTCTTATGTTGTATTTTAACAATTTTGCAAAATAGACATGGCTCTCAGAATTATGAACTTAATTTTTTCCTCGAGGAGTAGAGAAGAAAAAAGTACAAGGTACTCTAAGAGACATTGATCTTGCCTAACTTTATCTAGAAACTTAACATTTAATTTAAGAAGAGATTTATCTTGAAATAAAAATATTTTTTCTTCTTCTGGAGAGTGAGCATACTATAATGAATTAAAATGTAGATCTGTGCATCAGTAGAATTTTGTAGTAAGCTTGCATCTTATATTTTGCCCTCACTTCAGCCTCTCTGTAAAATACATAGATTGATAAAATTGTTGTGAAAAGACATCACTGGAGAAGCTGGAGTGGGAGAGTTTAAAACAATTGCTGTTTTCCTAAATTGAATAACATTTGAATCAATAATACATCAGGTTGATAAGTCAATTGGTCAAATTAGTACCAGTTTCAAAGACCGATCTGGTTGTACAAGGAGTCCAACAGAAGTCAGTTTGTGTGCCAAAAAAAGTACGGGCATATTTTACAAATTAAGCTAAAATTTTAAGTGTCATAAAAGATAACATGGGCCCACTTATGGAAAATAATACTGAAGATTATAATAAATGGGTTTGTTAAATCATAAGCTTTGGAGAAGAGTTAATGTTGTGAAAGTGATTTCAATACCACAGTTTAATTACTTGCCACAGATGCTACCAGTGAATATTCCAATTCCATTACTTAGTTTATTCAAGAGGAAGGGGGAAAAAGTCAGTTTCTTTATTTCTGTATCAAATGTACAGCCTCAGAGAATGTGTGTGTACATGGTTGATTGTTTCTCTAATATATTCTTTAGTGTAAGCTACTGATAATTTAAGGAAAACAAACTTCAACTATGCTATACTCTTCTTTTTGGTTTGTTTTTTGTCCCTGATGTGGGGGAGGAGTAGGGAGGACTTGATTATAACTGAAGGGTAGAAAGCCAGTTTAAAATTTCTTCTGAATATAAAATAACTTTTAATTTGTTGGGGAAAAGGAATTACAAATCAATTAAATGCTGAACACGTTTCCCGTGCCAGTACTATGATCATCAAAAATGCAAGCTTAGGAGATGTCAGAATTCAGATTTCAGGCAGAAAACATAATTAGATTTTTCTTCCAGAATTGCAGTCTGAAACTAATCACTATTGCTGCTGTGTGACTGATCTCTTTGCAATATATTATCACCTGCATGCATACAGAGATCACAGACTTGCAGTCAGACTAATGAAAGTATGTGGTGTCTAAACAGTAAATCCTAATGTAGATTATTCATAATAGAAATCATTAGCTGTATGTTTCAAGGAAGATCTGGTCTAGAGTTTCTTTAAGATCCTTAAG
>JACBWW010000070.1:513121-530648 GCA_020086605.1 Lanius collurio
CGCAGACGTCAGAATAAATATAAAAAAAATATTAAAATAAATATAAAATATAAAAACATTTTTTTTTTATATTTTTCCTTATTTGAAAATATTACTGATGAGTGAAATAGCTTGCTGATTTTACTTTTCTTCACTTTCTTTTATTTTATTTTTCTGAATAGCTATTAATACCACTTGACTTTCTAATGCAAGCGTGTTAATGTATACCTTACGTTGTAAAGAAAGACAGGATGTTCTATTGCTAAAATCTGTTCAAGAATAATGTTAAACAGGATATTTATTTAAAACTGAGACAGCAAAAATTAAAGTGATGTTGAAAGAAGCAAACCATGCCTTATTTCTATTTACCAGTACCTTTCTGTGATTAATTTCATAATTATCTTTCATTTTTTTCCTTAAGCAAAGGAAAAAACTTAATTTAGAACTAATCCATAGTATTGGATAATTTTGGCTTCTGATATAATTTTATCCACTTTTACAAGCATGTAAGCACCTTCACACAGAGTATGTGGTTTGGATGCAGTATGCAGTATGGATGTTTAAGACTGGAAAAGCTGGGGTTGTGGTCTAACCCCAGCCATCAACTCAGCCTCACACTGCTGTTTGCTCACCCCCCCACCCCTGAGGGAGAGAATAAAAGTGAGGAAACTCATGGATTGAGATAAAGCCACATTAATAGGTGAAGCAAAAGCCATGTGCATCAGCAGTTCAGGGAACTGAACACCAAGAAGGTGTTCAGCCATCTCCAGGAAAGTAGGGCTCCATGACGTGTAACAGCTGTTTGGAAGGACAGACACCATCACTCCCAATGTCCCACCATTCTTCCTTCTTCCCCCAGCTTTTTATGAAGAGCATGAAACAACATTTGATCTGGAATATCCCTTTGGTCAAGTGGAGTCAGCTGTCCCAGCTGTGTCCCCTCCCAATTTCTTGTGTGCTTCCAGAGTCCTCGCTGGTGGCACAGGGTAAGAGGCAGAAAGAGCCTTGATCTTGTGTAAGCCCTGCTCAATAATAGCTAAAACATACCTGTGTTATCAACACTGTTTTCAGCACAAAGACAAAACACAACCCCATACCAGCTATGAAGAAACAGAGCTCTATCCCAACCAAGATGAGCAAACTGGTAAGTGCACTTAAATATTCCACTGAAATAGAGGAGCAAGGAAAACTGTTCCAGTTTCTCACATTGAAACAAATAAACAAACAAACAAAAAACCAAACAAACAAAAACACAAACAAACAAAAAAACCTCACTATTATGTGTATCCCATAAGTTCAAAGGTTTTTAACTAAGAAGTTTAAATACATAAACAATAGGCTTTATAACAAGAGAGGTGTTATCCAACAGAAGTAGCTGAGAGTTTATTCCTTTTGTAATAAAAGTAGTAACACTTCTCAGGGGACTTTATTTCTTTCATATTTGCAGTGAAACATAAATAGCCTGACTGATATTTCTTAAAATGGGTATATTTATATATAGCTTTAATCAGAATAGCAATTAAGTTGAAATCTGCAGTTATGATAGTATTACAGGCATTTCCTGCAATTGCCTTACAAGCAGAAATTACAAACTGTTGAACAATTTATTCCTTTCACCCCATTCAATCAACACAAATTCATATGGCAATATTATGATGTAGGAATAATGAACCCTACCAGCTTTAGACAGGTAAAAATTCCTCCTAGTTGGATCTTTGTCCATAGAAGCACATCTACAGCAGTATCAGCATGGTAAGACTTTGAAAGGCTGAGAACTACTTTTGCAGAAAGTTTCAAAGTAGTATTTTTATTCTTTCCAGAAACTCAGATAAACCCTTTATTTGCTTTTCATTTAAATCTGTAGAAAGAGCAATCATGACCTTACATTTCAGAGATCTCTATTCTTTCCTGGTAGCTCCATTACTGTGATCATCAACAATAACCAGCCATAAAAAAGCTGCACATGGAAGAAGACTCATAAAAGGACAATGATGGCAATCAGACATCTCTCTTGAAAAATATTCAAAATGCAAACTGTAGGTCATTAATTCTTCAGATATTTGTTTCATATGGTAATGTGATTCTCTGACTCAAGGTTGTAAAGTGACTTCAGATATATTTTGGATCAAGGAAGAGACTTACGGGCTTTCTTAAATGGAACGTGCCATGAAAATCCGTATTTCATTAATTCACAATTCATTCAAAGGACTTTTAACTTTTGGTTCTTCTGTTACAATTATTAATACTATTAAGATAATTCTAATCCTCTGTTCCACATGACATTAGCATATAAGTTTCTAAGGGCCCCTTTAGGGCTTTTCAGAGGGAGAATGCATCTAGATACTGGGATAATTTTTAGAGAACTGGAAGTTGCTTTCTGTCTGTGAAAAAATTAATATGTTTGGATATGAAATTCAGTACTAATCAGTGTACAGAATAATTATATGTTGTTAAGAACAATTCAAGATTCTAAATAATAATAAACACATAGGCAGATAGAGACCACATAATGCATTATTTGGAATGGTGCTATCCTTCTTTTGGAAGCACCTATCTACTAGATTACAGATAAAAACTTTTGCATGTGCCTAGTGTTTAATTTCGGCATGCAGGGAGTACTTTCTCACTTTGTTCACTTTTATAGCCCTGATGTTTGTCCTGGAGGAAATACCCCTGTTTTTTCTTTTTAGTGGTAGGAATCCAATGGCATTTCATTATCTCCCCTTTTGAATAATTACTGTGTCTGAGGCACATATCAAGGTGGAATCTGAGGTTAGCTCATCCTGGCTGAGTGAATATTGTCACATCTTGCACTTTTCACAAGGTAGAAAGCTCTATCCAAATAACCAGGAGATGTTCTGTGCCTCTTCAGAGGTATGAGGTCACTATGAAAGCTTTGGTGAGGCAACTCTTTGCCTCTTCCATTGCCTTTTAGTGTCTTCCAAGAGTGGTGTAAAGGAAAGGACTGGTCATTTTCTTTCCAGGTGGGTGATAGCCCCTTTTTCCCTAGTAGTGGCTGAATTTCATTCCAGATGACCCATGTTCAACAGCGTAGAAAGTGACCGGTTCCATGTCACAGATGACCATTTATGTAGAACATGTGCAATTTTGCTTAATATCATTCAAATCAAGTGTTCAGGACCATAGCTGCAAGTCACTGGGATAACAGAGGAGCTGAGGGAGATCTGCCAGGAAGCAGCAAATGCAGAGCTGCTCCTCAGGGAAGGAAGGAGGGAGCTGAAAGGTCCCTCCTGAAAGGAGCAAGGCAGGCAGCAATCGGTGCAGTCCCATGGTGCACCGTCAGTCACTGAACTGGTATCAAACTACTCCTCTTGTGCTCATTCACTTTCCTTTTGGCAGTACTTGAGTACTTTGCACTCCAGAACTCAAACTGAATGTGCTTCACTGAGGTGAAACATGCCCGCTCCCTGCAACATGGAGCTGAAAGTCATTTGGAAGTACATCTAACAAAGGACTTTTTGGGGGTTTTAACTGGGAAAAATGGGAAGCATGGTGTCATAAAGTTACAAAAATTTCTCAGGATATTTCTACTCTGAAAAGTTTCAGCAATGGTAACTAACTATGCTGGCGTAGCACTGGTGTTGTAGTCTTTTGAGAAGCTACAGCTCTGTGGATTTCCATGTTACAAAACCCAGCAATATTTATTTATTGTTAGATACAATTCTCTCTTAATGAAGTATGTCATAGACATGGAAGAGAAAGCTGAACACAACATGGTTTCCAGGGAAACATCCTTACTAACTGAATTTCCTGGTCAAGTGCATCCTGATTTAATAAAGATATATTGATTGTTTTGACATAATCAGGAAAAATAACTATGGAGTAGAAAAAATTTGAAGCAGATTATTGAAATTTACACAACATGAAACAGCTTTATATAACTTCTGGTTTCTAAAAAGTAGCTTCAATTTACTTTTTTTTTTCCCTATTCACAAGTTTCAGCCATTAGGAGATTCAGAAATACAGTGTTAGCCCATGTTCTGAAAAAAAGTAAATAGGAGGGAGGAATGACTAATTTTTTTTTTTTTTTTTTTTTTTTTTAGGAAATGAACAAATGTTCCTGTCCACTTAAAATTTTTTATATATTTTTTTTTCCATTATTTTTCCATTTCCTATTAATTTTTAAGGTGAATTTCTAACTTGAAAGAAAAAGAGATTCAGCTTTTATTTGTGGTTGGTGAATTAAGTCTCAGAATTTTGTGACACAGCAGTGTTCATGGATTATTTCTTCTTTATTTGAAACACCTGGCAACTTAGTTGAAAGATTTCAAAGATGAATATTTGCTTTAAGAGCCTAAGCACCTCTGTGTAAAGGAGTCTGTCTAAAAAGCAGTCTAAAAAGAAGAAACCAATGTTATTGTTGGACTTTGATCCTTACTGATATAATAAGCTTGCCATAAAAACCTTTGTCATCAATTTCATTAATTCTGTTAAGCATTAGAAAGTCTGTGTAACTTAATATTACCTCAAATTTGTGCAGAGAAAACTGGTAATTTGATTTCTTAGCTCTCTTGTGCCTGTGTTCTGTTTAGTTAATGTTGACAGAGTACTCTGTTTGGTTCAGTAGTCCTAAGTATGTGTTAAATCATTTTGCAAGAGAATGCATCATCCTGCCTAAAATCTGGACATGGTTTGTCTTCAGATCTTTGATTTTCTGGTCTACTGAACACTGTGCTGAACCCTTTAAAGGAAAAAAAAATCACAAAAAGAATACATGAAATATCTTAACATTATGAGATAAAAATTACCCTAGTATTATGAAATATGCCTAGTACCCCTGTTTATAAGCATACTTTTAATATTCTTATTTAGTAACATTAATTGAATAATAACCAGAACAGGCACACACAAATACACAGAAACCTTTAAGGCATCACCTTTATCACAGAATCACAGAATCATAGAATGGTTTGGGTTGTAAGGAACCTTGATGATGATCTCATTCCAACCCCCCTACCACAGGCAGATGTACCTTCCACCAAATCAAGTGGCTGAAAGCCCCATTCAGCCTGACTGAACACCTACAGGGGTGGGGCATCCACAATTTCCCTAGATACTCTGTTCCAGTGCCTCACCACCCTCGCAGTAAAAAAATTTTCCTTGTAATATCTAATTTAAGCCTACTCTCTTTCAATTTGAAACCATTCCCCCTAGTCCTGTCACTACATGCTCTTGTAAATAATCTTGCTCCATCATTCCTGTAAATTCCCTTCAGGTATTGGAAGGCTACAATTAGGTCACTTCAAAGCCTTCTCTTTTCTAGGCTGAACAATCCCTGTTCTTTCAGCCATTCCTCATAGACGAGCTGTTCCATCTATCTAATCATCTTGATGTCCTTCCTCTGGATTTGCTCACACAGGACCACGTCCTTCCTGTGCTGGGGACCCCAGAGCTGGATGCAGTGTTCCAGGTGGGGTCTCACCAGAGCAGAGCAGAGGGGCAGAATCCCCTCCCTGTCCCTGCTGCCCACGCTGCTTTGGATGCAGCCCAGGACACGTTTGGCTTTCTGGGCTGCAGGTACACATGGGTGGGTCAGGTGCAGCCTCTCACCCACCAGCACCCCCAAGTCCTTCTGGGCAGGCCTGCTCTTGATCTAATCATTCCCCAGCCTGTGCTGATACTGGGGGCTGTAGCACGTATTGCCTTTCTTTCACCCATAGACTCATTTCATGACTGATGCCCAAAATCAGAAGCAGATGACAACTGTCTACGTGTGCTTGCTGGTAATATTTTAGATGTCACAGAAAACATGTTATCTGCCAAAGGCTGATAGGTTGACAAAGGACATTCTAGCATTCTTCTGCAGACATTGAAACCCAGATGAAATAGCTGAGAGTTATTAAATGGACTCTAGCTTCCTGTCTTTAGGCAACTCCAAAACAATTTGCATATGTTTGCATATATATGTCTGTGGGAAGATACATCCACAGACTCTGGGAATGAAATTGTCCTGCTTCCTCACCTTTAGCTGCTTCTCTGAATATTATTTGGTCTCCTAGATAGATGTTCTACGATATCTACAAATTTACCACACTATACAGATATGCTGTTATATGCAATTAAATTTTGCTCTAATTTGGATGACTTAGGTTATCTGAGATATCTACATGGGTCTGGCAGATATGGCACAAAATCTCCATGGACATTGCACTCTTCTGGCCTGACATCAGTCAGATCACAGAATCAAAGAGTCATTCAGGTGGGAGTAGATCTCAGGAGTTCTGTAGTTCAACTCCTGCTCAGAGCTAGGTCAGCTGTGAGGTTAACCCAGGTTTCATAATTCAGTGGGATCTTGAGAATCTACGCAGTGATTTATGACATCTCAAAAAAGGGTAGATATGTATATACAAATAAGTGAATCAAACAACTAACATTTATAACTCCTTCTTTGGAAATGTAATAGAATATTCTTTCACCTGTATGTACTGAGCATGTTGGTTTTGGGGTGTGGCATTGTTTTGGTTTGATTTTAAAAATAAGGAATCTTCCTGCAAAGAGATGTCTTCTGGGTCCTTTCAGTGTTATGCTGAAACCCATTAAAAATAAATCAGCCTACAAGAGAACATTTAGTTTTCTTCAATGTCATCAGTAAAGGATTAGCAAGATTGTAGTCTTAAGTGCTGGTGAAACACTGGCCTTAAAATCCTTTAAAAATCAATTAGCTATTTACTTTTGTCTGTATTCCAATAGAAAATAGTCCTGCATAACTTAGTACTCTAGCATGAAGAAATATCCTTGTGACATCTGTTTGTGTCTGTCTCTCATTGCATGGTATTGCTTTTCTAGGAATTTCAAGGATTTTTTTATTCATTTAATGTCATTCACAGATATTGGCTGACCTGGAAAATCATGCACTTTTTAAGGATGACTTAGAATGCCAGAAGCTTATTCTGGAAGCCATGAAATACCATCTTTTACCAGAAAGAAGAACTCTCATGCAAAGTCCAAGAACTAAGCCTAGAAAATCTACAGTTGGAACGCTTTATGCTGTTGGAGGAATGGATAACAACAAAGGTATTATAGGATATTTGTTGCTTTATGAACTATACTTCACATTTTCTTTGTCAGAAAATGGTGAATTAACTTTCTGTTCCAATATTGGTGAGAGGGTGTCTAAACCAGTCAAGAAATGCTGTCAAGAATTTTAGTCCAATAAAAATCGATGGATATTTAAGGAAAAGCATAATACAGTTACAGAAAAGAAACTGAGTTTTGAGTTCATTCTTTCTTCAAAATTATTGTAATTTTCAGAAAAAAAATAGCAAAAAAAAATAGAATTATAGTAATATACCTTAGCTGTAGACTTCTAGAAATTATTTTTCCTTTATAAGTCAAATACTTCTCTCATTTTTTTTAACCTATGAAAAAAGGCAGTTTGATATGCCGTGTGTTCCATCCTTAAGTAATTGTCTAAAATATTATGGATGATTCATAGGTCTGCCAATGCAGAAATCTGTAAGTCTTCTAGAGAAGAAAGATAACTAGCTTCAACTAGATTGCCAGCTGGGAAAGTGAAATCATCCCCATTTTTCTGTGAAGAAAAATAGTAAAAAGCGGAAATTTTATTAAAGCATTTTGTTATTATTTATTGGGAATAAGAGTTATAATGATAGGTTGTGCTTTCATTTCTGGTAAATTTAATACACTGATTTCTTGAATGGAATGAACCTAAATAATTGAACTAAAACTAGCTGTATCGTAAACTTATATACTCAAAAAAGCTTTTTGTTTTCTATGGTATTCACCAGTTGCCCAGCATTTAAATTTTCATGTCCATATTTAGACTGTAGACCAAGCCTTCAAATACATTAGTTCTAATATAAAATAAACTGTACTTGACAAAAGTGTTATATAAAATTTTGTCTTCAGTATTTCACAACTGTGTCTTGGTGTTATTGCAGTTGTTTCACTAAATAGCAGTGGCAATATTGTTTGCAAAATGACATGGCATGCTTTTCTCATCAAGTTACACCAATGGGAAGAACGTATGACATTTGTGCCTGTGTGAAAAATAAGTGGGTGGGACCAAGAGAAGTATTACAAGCAAGGCAGCTTCATGATAAGGGCATGAAACTGAGTCCAGAGGAGGTTTAGATTAGATATCAGGAAAAAGGTTTTTCACCCAGAGGATGGTTGGACACTGGAACAGGCTCCTGAGGGAAGTGGTCACAGCACCAAACCTGACAGAGTTCTAGAAGTATTTGGTACAATGCTCTCAGGCCCAACGTGTGACTCTTGGGGATGTCCTGTGCAGGGCCAGGAGCTGGACTCGATCCTTGTGGGTTCCTTCCAACTCAGCTTATTCTGTGACTCTGTGATTCTGCCCTTCTACCCTGCTTTATTGAGGGCCCACATGGAGTATTGCATCCATCTCTGGGATCCCATAATGACATGGAGCTTCTGGAGCAAGTCCAGAGGAGGGCCACAAAGTTGATCAGAGGGCTGGAGCACCCCTCCTATGAAGGCAGGGTGAGAGAGCTGGGACTGTTCAGGAAAAAAAAACCAAAAAGGCTTCAGGGAGACCTTCTAACAAAGCACCTTCCAAAACCTAAAGGGGCCTACAAGAAAGTTGGAGCCAGAGTTTTTACAAGGGCATGTAGTCATAGGACAAGGGGCAATGACTTTAAACTGAGATTGTAGGTTTAGATTCGATACTAGAAAGGAATTAATTTCTGGGAGTGGTGGTGAGACACTGGCACATGTTGCCCGGAGAAGTTGTTCCATGCCTGTAAGTGGTCAAGGCCAGGCTGGATGAGGCTTTGAGCAATGTGATCTAGTGATATGTGTCCCATCTCATGGCACAGGTGCTGGTAAGACGATCTTTAAGGTTTGAAGGTTCCTTCAAACCCAAACTATTCAGTGATTCTATGACAATAAGAAATTGTTGATGAAAGAACCAATACATACATACATATATATATTCTTAAAGTAGCTTTGGATTATTTTTGTCCTTTTAACATTTATAAACAATTGTGTAGCTAAATATTAAGCAGGGATGTGCACAGAACCTTTTCTTTGGATGATAAAATACAAATTTCCTCATACTTAGGACAAATTACAGTACACAAGCATTCAAGTAGGAAATGACAATCCAGTTTGGGTGCAGCTGTATTTTTTCTCATTTTCTATTAATATCTGTTCCTCAATAAAAATACATAAATATTTAGTAAGATAGCACAAAGCATAGCACCATTACCACATCAACACAGGGCCTATTTTGCAGATTCAGGTCAGGCAGAAGCAGATCATTTCTGTAGCAGCAGGAGAAAACACAGAGAAACAGAGGTTCAGCCCTCTGTTTCTGACTGAAAACTACCAGGACTTTTATGCATTTATGGCAGATAAAAACTGCTTTGAGAAGAGGCCTGGTATGGCTGAAGAGCATCTGCATAACAGGAGCGTGTGTTACAGCTGGTGCAATGTGTATTCCCAGTCACCCAGGCTCTGCAGCTGTGCTGTCTCAGCTTGCATCTGTTCAGCTCATCCCTCTTGTGATCCTGCTGTGTTCTTGACTAGCTTTTATGCCCAGTGAGACTTATTTCCACACGTCCATTCAGGAGACCTGAGTGCTGTTTGCCTGTTTGGAAGAGTCACTGAGTTCATAAAGCAAGCCCGAATATTTGGGCTGGGATATGATCCTGATAGTGTATTATCTCTTCTCAATAATTAATAATTTATTTTTCCACCACAACTTTCTTCACTGAAAGGCTGATATGGATGGTTGCAATTCACAATGATGTATTTTTAATGCTTCCTGGTGTTGGCTACCAAATGTGAAACCATTGCAAATAATTGGATGAGCTAGACAAATTATCAATTCATTAACTAGCATGTAAAATAGTAGCTAAGTGCAAATATTATGAAAGCATTTGAAGGTTATGTGGCTTGTCACATAAAAAGTAGCCTAGCATGCTAAGTTTGTTTTGAAACCTCTTCTATAATTATCTTTCTTTCCATAAAAATGAAGTGATAATTAAACTCCAGCAAACAGCAACTGGAATTCTGCCTGATGGGAAAAATTAATGCAGCATAGTACTAAATGGATAGAGAGGAAAGTATCAAAGTTGGATACATTTTTAATTTCCTAGATGAACTAAAAAAAAAAAAATAAATCTGTTTCCACACACCTTTGCTAATTTCTTAATTGAATTTTAAAGGTGCATATAAGAAACACATTTTCTCTATATGTCTCCATTAATGCAGACATATGTTGATTGGGATGCATTAATAGATTGGGGGTATGTGCTTCTGACAATGTTCCATTCACTTTACCCACTAATATTATCACACTGATTTCTCTAGTTTGAATTAGCAGGATTTAATCATCTAATAGTATACAAAAGTCCACATATAAAGAAGGATGATAGACTGAAATAAATGAGTAATTGCAAGAAGTGGGCATACAACAATTTTTAGGAATGACTTCCTGCAGCCATCCTGGAATCCCAAACACAGATCAGAAGCCAAGTGGCAGAACATGATGTATGTGGTCTATGTTAGATGGTGCTGTGGAAAATTAGGAGCAGGAAAATGTGCAGCAAGCGGAAATTGGTATCAATAATCAAGCAGTGTTGTAGTGATGTCAGAATGCTGGTTAATTTCTCATGAAGTGTCCTAGCCTGTCTCACTATGTAGCAGAATAAAAAGGGACAAGGGGAACTTGTAGAAAAAGAAAAGTAAGTGTTATGGTAACCATGATCTGAAACCATATATTACTTTTGGAATATTCCTAGACTAGTTCATCAAAGTCCTAGATTAGTTTTTTGTTTACTGAATCCGAGTCTTAAAGTAAATACAAGGGAAAAAGAAAGGAAAAGTTGCATGAGCAAGAAACTTCCATAAAAATGTGGCAGGTCATTTAATAAGAAGATGGAATAGTCAATTTGCTGAAATACTGATATTAAATGTATGCTTGTCATTAATCTTGTGATTAGATATAAAATCTGCTGAAAGAAGTGCCCTGATGGTAAACAGGGGAGGTTCATGCATAGTCTGTATCAAGCACTGTTAGAAGTCCTTTATTATTATTCATTATTAGCTAAAATGCCTTTTAGAAAGATCTTTGCTGTTGCCACAGATATATTAAAAAAATTAACCTTTTGAAATATAAAGTTGAGGTCTCCAGTTAGTCTTTCTTATACACCCATGTTGCATACTTTTCTTTTTCATTAATCTATTTTTATAATTGCAATAATCCTTTTTGCTTCCCAGATATGATTTATCAAATGAAGTTTTTCTCATATATGTATATATATAAAATTATTATTTTACAGGAATGTCATCAAACATAGCTACATGAAGTTACTCTTGTTCCTGTGAATTTTGAAGATGTCCTTGTTTTTTCTGGGCTTTTTTAGTTTTGGTTTTGTTTTTCGTTTTGTTTCATTTTGTTTCTAGCAAGACATTTCTCAAAGCATATTCCATTTAAACTTTATTTTAATTTTCTATTTTTCATTCTCATATAGACATATTTTTTTAAATACTGAAAAAAAATTCAAAAACATATTGTAAATATTGTGGGGGAAAAAAGAAAAAAAAAGAAGAAGAAGAAAGTAAAATCCATCCAGATTGTTATAAGGCATTTTGCAAGTTGTAGAAATTGCTATAAACCACTTTGTCTTCACATACATAAAACATTTGACAGCATTCAGTATCTATCCATTTGATGCACAAACCTATCTTGAGTAAACATCTTATCTTCATCTTACTTGCATTTTCATTCAAAATATACAGTGTATGCTAACTGAGTTTAATTTTCAGAATGAGTGCTTAAAATCCTGTATTTGTATAATATACAAACAGCAAAATCTACTTAAGAAGATAGAGTATTTTCCTTTAAAAGAAAGAAAAGTCCAAAGTTTTTATTAATGAATATTTCTCCCTGGTGTGCTTTTTTAAAAGTTTTATATAAGTGTGCATAATTTGTAAGAATACCTATGTATGTGTATATATCAGCCCCGGTCTGACTCCAGGAGCAGGCCTTGTCAAGCAGGAACGTAAACAAACATGCTGTGGTTAACTGTGGCATAAATAGGTGTTTCCACAAAACAAAAGAACTAAGAAGTGAGAAATTGATGGTTCTTCTTGCAATCCTACTTTTTTTATTGATAACATCACCTATATGTCATTACCACTCCTCTGTATGAGTTTCTTCTGCCTTTGGTGCTCATTTGTTTTCACCTGTCTTTTCCATGAGGACATTTGTTATCCTAAAGAATCATGTAGTCATAGCCTTAAAATACCTCGGGAGGACAATAATCCAAAATAAACTGTGCCTCTGACATTCCAAGCAGCTGTCTGTGTAGCACTTTTTATTTAGATGCCTACAGTTCTGCTCTGAAATCTTGTCTGCTTTGTTTAAGTAGCAGTTCTGTCTCAGCCAAACAACTCCAGTGTTTTCAAGTATCAGAAGTGAGTAATTTTACTGAGATAGATGTGAAGGAGCAGCTAAGGGTACTGGGATTGTTTCAGCTGCAGAAAAGGAGGCACTGGAGACATGTTATCACCCTGTGCAACTACCTGAAAGGAGGTTATAGCAAGGTGGGATTCGGTGTCTTTTCCTTAGTAACAAGCAATACAATGAGAGAAAATGACTGCAAATTTCACCAGGGGAGGCTTTGATTGGATATTAGGGAAAGTTTTTCTACTGCAAGAGTTGTCAAGCATTGGAACAGGCTGCCCAGGGAAGTGATTGAGTCTCCATCCCTGGAGGTATTTGAAAGATATGTAGATGTGGCACAAATAGTTTGGTGGTTGACTCTGCAGTGCTGGGTTAAGGGTTGGACTCAGTCATAAAGGTCTTTTCTAACCAAAATGATTCTATGATTTTGTGTTTATTCAGTTCCATGTAATATGTTTCACTGTTCTTTCTTAAGCTTTCTGGAATTAATTTTTTTAAAAAATTGACACATTTAAAGGTACTTTTTAAACATAAAATGTGTGCTGGCCTAATCCAGTATTTTCCCAGACATTCTGTAGCTATCAATGGAAAGCAGTTTACCTTAAATCTAAAATGCACTAATAAACAGGTAACATTCCATTAGCTTTAGGTCAACATTATACCAGTGACCAACTCTGTTTTCCTTTTTCACACTTTCTGGAAGACTCAACAGGAAAATAATAATGGAATATATAAACAGGAAAAACAACACAGAGAAGTATATTCTTGTTGGAATAATCAAGATAGTACAGTAATGTCATCATGATGGGTTTTCTTGGAAAATTAGAATACCAGAGTAAGTGGCAGGCAGGCTATGCAGAATGAATAACTAAAATTTTCATGGTCTGTATTGCAAATATGCATTGAAATTTACATTTCATTTTAGGTTACTTAAACAGAAAAGATGCAAGTTAGCTGTTTAAAAAAAAAAAGAAGAGATCAACTCCTTTTTAAAACAGAATACCAGACAATGGATTTTGGGCGAGTTAATATTTTGCAGAAATGTATGCTTTTTAAATAGCCCAAGAGTTTTATTATTGAATATATGTTTGATATATATATATATCTTATATTCAGCTAGAAACAAAACATTCTGGAGAGAGAAGCCATAATCAATGAAATAACAGGAAGTAACCACATGAAGTTCATACATGGGGAAGTGCAGAGTCCTGTGCCTTGAGAGGAGCAGCCCTGGAACCACTATAGTTAGAGGGCTACCCAGCTGGACAGCAACTTGGCAGAAAAGTGCCTGGGGTCATTTTACCCCAAACATCTGCCTAAAAGTTGTTCAGATATTCGGAAAGAGCAAAATTGCATGTGCAGATTTGATCCCTGGTAGCAGATCTAAAGAGCAGAGGAATCTGTACAGAGCAGCCACCCTCTCCATCCACTGTCTGCCCCATGGCAGACCTTGCACGGGAATTTTAAAGCATGTGCTGCTATCAAAGAGGAAGTTATGAGGGGATTTTTCCCCCTGTTTTCATTTGCTTTTGGTTTCTCTTGGAGGCACAGAGAAAGATTTGCCTCGATACTCACTGCAGAGGCTAGAGATGTTCCCAGTGGATTTCCCCCTTGGCAGAGGGTAGCATGAGAGGTCACTTTACATACCTTTCTACTCAGACAATGCAGTGCATCTCTTTGAGGACTGGGGCTACATCAAGAAGAAGGAAACAATCTTTTCCTGGGCAGTTGCCAGAAAAAAAAAGTTAGTCAAAATATTTGAGGTTTAAATACCCCTCTATTTCTTTTCTTTCCAGTCATCAAATTGCTTATATCTTGCTAACTCTGGTCAGATTTCACTGGAAATACTGCTCAGTACTTTAACAGCATCTCAGACAGGTGATGAAATGACTGGAGCATTTCTTCTGTGAAGAAAGGCCGAGAGATTTGGGACTGTTCAGCTCAGAGAAGAGATGACCCCCCAGAGGTCCCTTCCAACCTCAAATGTTCTGCGATTCTGCAACATGTTAATGTAATTGTAGAGTAAAAGTAGAGCTTGCCTAATTACTTCACCAGAGGAATATGAAATACACTGGCTGATCACTAATGAGATAATTAAATGTATAAATCACACTAAAATTCTCTTCTCGTCCAGTTCTTATAAGTATTAACATGATTACTTCTTGCTTTTCACTTCTATGATTTTCAATATGTTCCAAAACATTCAGTCTCATAGGCTAATTAGCAGTTAAAGTACTTTTATTTAGCAGAATAGAAAAAAAAATGGACCCATATTTTAACACCATCTGGTACTTTTTCAGTACTTATTTTATATCACTAAATTTCTGGCTGTTTTTTATTTTTTTATTTAGTGTAATTATCTTCTAGAAGTGCTGATTCAGTTACAGTTTGAAATAAAAAGATGATCCTGAAGTTACCTATTCTGAAGCCTCCATGGCTTCAAATGTAAGAGGAGAGCCAAAGTTATCACATACAAGATAAATTTTATCATCCCACAAAATTCTTCCCTTGTCAATCTGTTGCCCTGGAATTCACACCTGTTGGTACAAACTAGGGAATTATGCAGACAGCGCAAGAGGCTTCTGCATCATGGGTGTATTAGGGGGATCATTATCCCAAGAACAACCCTCTGTTCCTCCTCATTACTTCCCTGCAACTTATTCTGTTGTCTGACATTTCTAGTGCAGGTATCATATCACTTATTAAATTGCACATTAAAAAAAAAAAAACCAAAAAACCAAAAACTTTGTATGTGGTCTAGGGAAGACACATGACTGGCAGATGGATAATTTAGAGAACTTCCATACTATCAGAAACCTTGTATTTTTCTATACACTAGTGAATTTCTGTTCCCTGATCATTGAAGTTTCTTTAATGATTGTCATCTGCTGGTATTCACTTTTGAGTAAACCACCACAAATTCTGAATCTTGTTCTGGAAACGGTTCAGTGCTGGAACCTCCCTCATTAGCCAGTGTGGATACTACTTAAAAAATGGTGGCACCTCCCGGCGCAGTCCTTCAGCTCCATCTTGCACCTTCAGCCACCTCACAAATCTTGCCAAATTCTAGGAAATGCTCCAGAAGTCTCCATTTTAACCACAAGAACATCCAAGTAATCTTCAGTAGAGCTTTCACCTTATTTTTAACATTCTGAAGTGGAAAATCAAATAAAAACATTTATCTTTTTGAACTACAGATGGCACCATATAGAATCCAGTCAGTGTTACCTGGGTCCTACCCACGAAGGTTAGGAGCAGTACCCTTTGTAGCATGTTTACCTTAGAGGGAAGTAGCTGAAGTAAAACAGAATTTCCCAGGAGCTGAGCTAAGGGCTAAGCAGTGTGATGAGCATCTTTACAGCTATAATGAAAAATACTGAAAGAAGCCTGGGGATAATGGGAAACTGATACTGTTGCAGCGTCAAACTGCTCTGTTCACATTGTTTCGGCCAAATCGTCATTGAAGTAGCTTATTGATTTTGTTATGGTATGTAATGAACTGCCAATCAGATGAACCCTGTGTTTAGGATCAATATCAATCATGCAGTAGATAAACTACAATATTAGACACCTACAAATTATGAATTTGCATCTTTAAATTTCTTTGCATTCTTCTTCAGCAAATCCGTCAAAGTTCTAGTCACAGACACACATGTACACACACACAAACACAGGTACATAGTTTGTGTAGGTCACCATCACCTGCTCCCCCCTGGTGGGAGCTCCAGTGGGTGCACACCCCTCCTTCAGAACATGTAGTTCCCCTAGCATTTGCTTTTGTCCACACGTAGAACTTTTGTTTTTATTGTTAACGCATTATTTGCACAATTTTCAGTGGGAACAGAACCATTTTTAAAGAAGAGGCACATATTTTGTTGCTGAGCAAAGGCAGACTATCATACTGCATGATAGAAATCATTAATAAAATGAATTTTTGTAAGTTTTAGACTCAATAAAAATATAAAATAAACTATGATTTATTTATGTAATAAAACATAACACTGTATTATAAAACAAAGTGCACAACATCAAAGACATTGCCTAAGATCACTGTTGAAAAGCTGTCAGTTCTGATAGTCTCAAAAATATAAAGATTAGTGGAAAAAAACTTGTATTAGTTTTAGAGAATTCTGCTCATATATAATAATTGAATATTCCCAAAAGTTGGGTTTTTTTTTCATATCACTATATGGCAAATCCTTCTGACATTTTAATACATTTTTTCACTAAAGAAAAATAAGATTCTTTTTCTGTATGTGGTATAGATTTTTGGAGTGCTTAAAGGAATTTCTAGGAGTCTGATTACAGAGTAGTGAACTTCTACCCTATGCTACCATTTTCTGTATAGCTATTTCTTTACCAAAATATTCTCCTTGCTATCTGCATCAGTAACCTCCTTAGGTCACATTTGTTCCACTTGAGTCACCGTCTTTTCAGTTTGAAATGTAATGTTGCAGATCACTAGATCAAGGTCATCATTTTGTGCCTTCTCACAGCAGCATCTCTAAATCTTGAACAAAATGATCAGAGTACATGTCAGCAACAGCTTTAGTAATAGCAAAATCAGCAGAAAGTCTTACAGGGAAAAAATGCAGAAAATTTCTGATGATAAATGTAGAACTCCTGTCCTTCTTCATGGGTTTAAATACTGAATCATGCTACCAACAAGGGAAAAACAAAGGCACTTTTATGTGGAAATGTCTTTGGCAAGAGGGAGATGTTTAGGATATTAATCTGCTTCTGAAGCAATTTTCACTTTGTTTATATGAAAAGTCCATTTGCACCTAACTAAAATAAACACATTGCATTCATAATCTCAGACAATCTTTGTTACTTCATATAGCTTACATCAGCTTCATGAAAAATACTGAAAAATATCTTTGAAGGACAGGTTTCTAGGTATTTCTGCATTTGATTTAAGATACTGGGTTGCAAATAATGTTGCTATCCAAATATTCTTTTTCATTCAATGACCTTGCTATATTATTAGTCTTCAGTCATCAACTATGCAAAAAATATGAGAATCACAATCAGATTTCTACAAAAATCTTGATTTATACATCATTAGCAAGGAAATTAAATATGCTTAATTATAGAAAAAGACAAAATTTCAAAGTTTAATAGGAT
>JACBWW010000070.1:540595-623309 GCA_020086605.1 Lanius collurio
TTACTTAGGAAAAATAGAGGGGTGCCTCTGTAACTTTCAAGTAGTAATAAGAAATACTAATAATTAGAAATACTAGAGTGAAAATTGTGGAGAAACTGATCTATCAGTCTTCTTGCTACATGGTAAATCTCAGAAGTAAAAAACATGTATAAACATAAGTAATATAAATAATATAAAAATATTTAAAAATTTAGACATGTAAATTAATTATTAGAAGCCCATATGTTTTTTTTATATCACTAAATGATAATTTAGAGAATATTCTATCTACTTTTAAAAGTATTCAATTATTGACTATTCCACTGATTCAAAATTAATGAGATACTTTACAAGTAATGTTTGCATTTTCAAAAGGAGTTATTGTTTATCAAATAGTTTTACATTGTGTGAAAGCTTAGGGCATAATTAAAAGTCCACAATTTTAGAGATCTAAGAATTTGGGTAGGATTCAGCTGCTTAAGTAGCTACATGTACAATTGAGTAGAGCAACTGAGATGGCATAATCTCATTTCCATGGGAAAAAGAAGTGTAGCATGTTTAGGATTAAGTAATTTGTGGAAGCAGGTCCTGCTTCTCAAAGTACAACAAATACTTTTGAGTAGACTAGAAACTGATAATCTAGTAATGCAAATATAGCTTAGATTCCAGTTGCTCTGGAACTTTTAAAAGGAAAGCCAAAGGTATTGTATTGGGTATTTATGCCTGTATGTGGGTATGATTTGGGAGATGTCAAAGATATAGATTTTTGAAAAACTATTCAAGGTACAAAACTAAACCAAAAAATATAGTGATTTTTTTATGAACACTTATATTTAAATAAAACGAGCATAGTAATGAAGTACATAATATCTTAAAGGGCTAGCAGTAACACAGTAACATCAATGAATGCACAGTTTAGTAATTTCTGGTAGAATTATTTCTTCCTAAAGCAATAAGTTAAAAAATTCTGTGCAATAACATTTCCCTATATAAATATTGACATGAAGCAGTTATTTTTAATCCCATTGCACTCCCCTGGTGAAGTAAATAGAGTATTTTTTAACAATAAATTTGTAAATTTCAATAGCCTTTTAGAATAAACTTTCAGTGCAATGTCAGAAAAAGTAGCAGATACTAGAAATATTACTAGATCCTTAATAGTAAAACAGTATCTGATTACACTAAAGAAAGTGAAGGAGAAACACATAGGTAACACATATTTGATACCACAAATTTATAATGAACATGCTATTGCAATAAAAATGATGTATATTAAAGATGCATTTTATGACATAAATATGGAACATGATCACCTCTACTTTATTTTATGCCAAATAAATTTTGTTTGGAAACAAATCCTTTAAAGAATGAGTGTTACTAACAGATTTTTTAAAACAGTTCCAGCAGGAAAACATAGATGATAGGATTCATGAGCAGAATGAGCAGATTAGATCACATAAAAAGCAAAATAGAAAAATCACTAATGGTGCAGGCTTTCTCACTTTTACCGCTTTCATGAAACATAAAATAAAAGAGATTATTGCTTACTCAATACCAAAAATCTAATGATGAAGGATAGCTCTCTTATACCTAGTTTGAAGGATAATTTTCCTGTCAGTGAGAGTTGAACTTCCATCTTCCGTTTTAAAAACTTTTGCTCTGGCAGTTAAGCAATGATGTTATTTTAGATAGTGCTTAAGCCCCAATAAATACGCGCTTGTCTATGGAGTTATGATCTGTCAGAAGGCATTCCAGGAAGAGTAAAAACCATTAAAACAGACTAGGAATATAAATAAAAGCTTGATACAGCCTTAACCCTCCCTTCCATGGTAACTGTAAAATGAACTATAAAAATGTAGAAGATAAAAGGGAACTTTGTTCTTCTTTCTCTGCTACATTACATGATAGTTTCTTCTTTTTTTGTATCACCATTACTGGGCTACCAAGGAGCCAAAAATAGCAAATTTACATCTTCCATTAACATACAACAAAAAAATATGTAGGGGTTTCTTCAGAGTCTGGATTTTTTTTTTTTTTAAGTTTTACAGCATAATAAATCCAATTTTTTGTATGTTGTCTGGATGTAAGAGAAACCACTCTGTGGAGATTAAAAAGTATAGAGCTGCAGAGACAGATGCATGAGCATCTGAGACTCCAGTCTGAATATCAGGACATTTAGAACCTGGAGGCCAGAGACAAAAGGCAGGAAGAAAGAAATGTCAGTAAAATGAAAACAATTGAATTAGCATTGAAACCAAGAGATTAGGTCATACCCTATTATTATGATAAAACTGTAATTATTTATGACTAATTAATTTTCCAATATTGTGCAGCAACTATTTATAAATATAAAAATTCTTGAATGATATAATGTTTTTATTTTTCATAATGTTTGTTACAGTGCCAATCAACTAGAACACTGGATAAAGGAAACTTTTCCAGATACTAGTTTTCACAGCATGCAGACCACTGAAAATATTATAGCACTTCATGCAATCACATATATAATACTGACCAAATTTTACTGCATTGGGCAATGGTATTCCAGATTTCCAGAGCATGGTGCCATACAGTATGGAATATCATATTTTGTCAGTTCTGGTCAGCTGAGAAAGATTCATGTCCCATATGGAATCAACTCAAGACCCTGTTGTAAATATCTTATTTTTCTGCAATGGTAGATCTTTCTGGGTACATCAGCATCTCATAAAAGCAATGCTATTGTTAAGATGTATGTTCTCCATCTTTATGTGGTGATTTCTACGCACAGAATATCTAACAATCCATTGCCTCTAAAAAAACCTAACAAAGAAAACCACCCAAACCTACCACCACCTAAGCATTGAGTTCCTCAACAGACTATCTTACCACAACACAGCAATGCTCTGATATAGCTGTATTTTTTACCCCAGAGTCAGCTATTAAGTGATAAGTTTGAGAATCTCTTTTAAGCAACATCAACTGTACTATACACTTCTATGTCGTTAAATTACTGTTATTTTTTCATGTTAAATCTCAGGAAAAATATCCCCTTCTGACTGCTTTCACTAGGTTGACATAAGGCCTGAGAGTTTCAAAGTATTTTCTCTGCAATATTGATTTGCATGTATATTAGAATTTTGCTTTGGATTTTTTCTCCTAATCATGGGAAACATTAGAGGATTTTTTTTTTCTGAGATATTAAGTACCTTTTCTTTGTACTCTGCACCTTTAGTAAGTAGTAGATCATAACCCAATTCACTAAAGAGTTACAAATCATAACAGCAACACTTATAATAATTTCTGAGTCATGTTCTCAGGATAATAGTGTGGCAGGGTTGAGAATCTAGTGTCTTATCTACAAGACTGAATGTAAATAAAGGGTTGACAGGCAGATCTTTGCTTCTATAAATTTGAATTATAATAGCATGTTAGTGTAATATCTTCTGGCCCAAGAGGGCAGTGATATTGGTATAATTCTTTAAATTAACCTTGATACTTGCTTGTGAATTTACATAGGAATAGGAATTTTCATCATTGAGTCACTGAATATTCACTAAGGAAGGTAGATCAGATCTAATTCTCCAATTATTGGCACACTAAATTCCAAGCTTGGCCTATGGCAGTCCTATATGTAGCATCCAAAGAACAGTATTTGTATTTCACACTCAGTTAATGTAATGACTTTGAGAAGTAAATATGAGGTTTATTTCACTATTTAATTCATGGTGCATAGCTTAAAGCAAATTGGACTTTACTTTCTTTGGCACCACTATTATGGAAAAAAAAAGTGGTTTAAGACATAAAGGAGGAAAGAACAGAGTAAGAAAAAGCAGCAATATTAATTACAATTAATACAAAGTTGTATAAATATGCTTCTGTAAGTGTGGGTGAGTAAGGAGGTCATTAGAAAGGTGCTTCTACCTGGACACTAAATAAATGCAGAGCTTAAAAGGGTAGAATAAAGTCTGTGTGTTATTTGATCCAGTTTAATGCTTGGATAACAAACCACTCATTTATCTTCTCACCTTCAATGTCATGATACAGTGTATGTCTGTTATCTTCTTGAAAGCTAATGTCCTTATTTAAAAAATAAGGTGTTGGATACAAGTATATCCTTCCCAGTTAAAATGTCATGTCTCTGCAAATATCAAAATGCAGAGACTATGGTGAAGCTAGGACCACAGATATTTTTTTCTTTGGCATTTTGTATCAGTGTCAGTATTAAACTATATTTACAGTTGTTTTATAAAAAATTATACTTTCTTAAATTTCACTTTGTAAAATTAGATCCATTGGGCAGATAAGGAAATGCAGAGTTAAAAATATGATAGGCAGTGTTCCTTTATTTTTTAACATTGCAGAAAAGCAATTAAAATCACATTCCAGTATAAAATTTGGAACTGTACAGATCTCAGCACCTAATTAGGCATAATAAGGTTTTTGCTGCATAGGTTTGTCAAGGCAATCTAAAGAAAAAAGCCTGCCATTGCAAACTGGACAATTAATTTTTTAGATGTCTTGTAGTTTAAAAATAATACACTTTACTTTTATAAATTCCTAAGTCAAAATGCTTAGAAGAATTATTTTCCAGGTACTTTTTTTGTTTGGGAGAACATTAAGGTTTCTCTGCACTCAACTTACTGCAGAGTACTTAGCTACTCAATATATTGCTGAAAACATGTCTCCTCTTAAGAAGAGAAGTTGTTTCTTTTCCTAAAAGGGATGTTCATAGTTGCTTCAGCTCTCCAACTCTTTGAGAAATAGGAAAGCCAAACTGTTCACAGTGTTATGTAAATGAAACTAAATCATCAAAAGATGGGTAGAAAAAATTACTCTCTTTATTTTCTGCAAATTAAAAAAGTGAGATCTGATTCCACCAATTTCCAGTGTCTTGTTCTTTATCTATAAATAATAACTTTGGTTATTTAATGTAATTCTCTTACAGTAAAATACTTCCTGTCTGAATGTATTATTAATTTTGTCAGAAAACAACACAGCACTAGTATCACGTGAAACATTAAATCCAAGAGGATTTCTTCTTGTGTCTTAAACTGGTTTTGCGAAATTGTTGAAGATGAGGTACAGGAAGAAAAGCTATGAGAGCCTCCTGTCCTTTCTCTTCTCTTAGCAAACTGTCCTGAAAGAGCTAATAGTATAATTCTTCCATCCAGTTTGCTTAATGACAAATAAGAGTTTAAGTGTCAGCTGGAAATAGCTATTTTCTCATTTAGGAACAGGAAAAGCTCATTCTATATAGTATATTTTAGCAGAAAAAGCATTATCTACATTCTGAGTGTGAATCTAAGTGGATTTTTTATTATCTTGTGGACATAGATGACAGAAAACAAAATTATGTACTCTGACATCAATTTACTCTAGGACACATAATGAACACGGAAACCTGTTTCAAGAAGTTGAAATGAACTCTGATCTTCTAACACACTGCTCAGCATCTTGACTACAAAAAGATGAGAAATCTTATCTCAAGAGACCAAGCAGAAATTGGCTGCACCATTTAGAAAAAAAATAAAAGGTATATAGAGTTCAGTACCTTTGCTCTTTAAGGAGGAGGAATTCTACAGTGTGCTAATAGGATTGGAACTCTGACATTTCAGCACAGACTACTTACAATGAATTTAATTTTTTTCTTCTATTAAAACAAATGATCTGGAACATTTAGAAAAGAGAATAGTCTTGTTTCATCACTTTTACAGGAAAATATTTTGCTTTGTAATTTTGCGGAATGTATCCCTTAAGATTGTGCTGTTGCCATTTGATGTTATCATAGACTGTTCAGTAATTCCAGTTAGAGAAGAGATGTTCTGCAGTCCATCCTGTGTGATAAGGAGGCTAAAAGCAACATCTTTGGGACTACCCTTTAGTCCATATGTGCGATATAAAAATCACAGAGAAATTCTGGTATCTAAGAATGAATTCAGATGCTTGAATTCAATGCCTAAATATTGAATTCTTCATATATGACACAGTCTGCTGTAATAAAAAAATGTACATTTACATGTTTCCTCGGGGAAGATGATTACATTATCGTTACTACTCATTAGAATATTTTGAAACAATAGTGCAAGCACTGCCTAATAGGGAAGGAAAATACTTTTGTGCTGCTTAGAACTTTTCCAACTTGACTTCTTAGAAAACATAAGAATAAGACTGTGGGTCTTCATAGATATGTGGGTCTGAGCACAGGTAACAGAGGCACCCCAAGAGATGCAACAGTTTGTACAGCAGCCTCCACAAAAGGATGCCAGAAACTACTGAGGGCAGTACGTTGGCTTCTGCAATGGGGAAAAAAACAGAAAGGAACTGCGCATCTCACAGGGTTCTATCTGCATTGTATAAACTTAGAAAAGTTCTCATGAGAACAACAGAAAAGCCATTGAAGACTATTTTCTGTATAAAGCTCAATTACAAGAATATAACAAGAAATGCAGAGAAAAGTTAACATTATATTAATGCAATCAGTTTATCAGTTTTCTTTGTCATTAAAAAAAAAAGTAAAAATCCATGAAAATGCAAGAATAATGATATTTTGATTAAGGGAAAATCAAATTTCCTACAAAAATAATTGAAGTAATTGTGATGGCTTAATTTCCAGGAAGAAATAAATGAGAATAAAACTCAAATATGAAGGACTTGAAAAAAAAAAATGAAATATTGAATGAGATTAAAAGAGTAATTGAGGAGAACCCTTTATACCCTAATGAAAGTGCAAATAAGTTATTTGAGGGAGCAAAGGCTAGAAATTTCAAAACTGATGAGATATGTTTTTATGCGCATCATAGATTCCATGTGAAATTCACTGCATAATAATACAACTCTGTTTATGTGTGAAGGTAAGAGAGGGATTCTGTGTTTGTCTAGACACCAATTACATGTACATGTATGTGTATAGAAATGTTTACCCCCCTGAACTTTCTTTGAATATGCTTCATTTTGTTATTCCAAAAAGAATTTGATTTTCCACTTAACTTTACATTTAGCAAAGGGTATATAGATGAAAAGCTAAGGAGTACCATATTTTTATAAGAAATCATAGTAAATAATTTTTTGACAATGTAAACCTCTTTGTTTAGAATTTAAGAATATTTTAAAATATTAGATACTAGAGTAAACAAAAAACCATCCCCAAACTACCTATATTATCATATATTCCCCTAATTTTTATGTGAACACTGACACATCTTCCCACATGTTGTTACTGGCTGTGTTCTGAGATAAGGTATTGAGCTGTATGGATCATGACTTCAATTTAATTTCCACTTTAATATTCTGGAAAAATTATAACTGGAGCATGTGATTGAATAGAAAGAATTTCTAAGAAAGACAATGAAAACAATTGGAGAATGAGTTCTACAGAAAAATATGAGGTTCAAACTTCATTTGGAGGAAATTGTTATTAAAGGTTAGTAAGGTTTTTTGAATTCCTTTCTTTTTTAATTTGAAAAATATTGACAAACAAAAATCAACATCCAAAGTGCAGGAACACTTTCTGTGAACACTGAGATGAAACATGTTCAAACTCATTGCTAAATATAGTTTTAAAGTGAAATAAACTTTTACTTAATTACTTTTCTAAAATGGAACAAAACATTCCTACACAGAAAGTGGAAACTTTGCATTGTTTTAAATTAAAGAGAGACTTTTCTGCAAGATAAAATAAAGCCGCTCTCTGAAACTTTAATGATCTACTGTTTTCTGACTTTTTGATGAGTTCAAATAGTGAGAAATGGAGTGAGGAAAAAAAAAAAGACATTGACTTAGAAATAGGACTGGATTTAGCCTGAGATTTTTCGGAGCGATGTTCATTTGGGATCATGGATTCATAGAATGGAATTACTGAGCTCACTGTCTTGTAACAAATGGTGCTTAGCTATAACTCATCTTCCAGAGCCTTCTAAGCTTAACTGAAAAGATTGTGAGATAGAAAATTCATCAATTCTTCAACTAGGTGATTCAAACCCCTCATAGTTAAAAAAAAAAAAAAAGTTTCTGATTTAAATATTTCCAACTTCATTCTTCACACTTTACATTTTGCTTACTTCAGTAGATAAAAGAATCCTCATATAGCCAACATTATTTTTCTGTGAAGATGTTATTTCTTTTTTTTGATAGAGTAAAACTGAGGAAGCAGCTTAAATTTCTCAGTCTAATTACTTGCTCAAGCCTTTGAATGTGTTTTTTGATTCTGTACCAGTCCACAAGCTTCCTGCTACTGAAAAATTGATTTTTTCTTCTACGTGATTGACAAAAAGGGTGAAAAAACAGACTTCAACCACTGTAGAAGCTGTTCCATTCAATGAAATCCCTCTTAGTTTGACAATAATCTGAGATCTACCAGGTATCCAGTCCATACTTTATTATGTGCTTTACTGCTATTCTAAAGAGCTAACACATGATCAGAATGAGATACTAAAGGGAATGCAGAAATCTAAGAGGATCACATTATTGACAGATTATTTTATAAAGTAAACACTTCTCTCAATAAATGAAATTGTTTGATGAGACATGTTTTTCATGGAGCTAGTGGAGTGGCATTAATTTTTTTCCTGTTTGTTAATTCTTAATTAATCAAATCTCAGATTGGTGCTTCCTTTTTAATTTTGAATATACAAGTTCATTATTTGGTTGTGTTTTGGAAAACTTTTTTTATTTTTTACTACTGATAGAGAATACATACTTTTATCGTCTCTCACTTTCTTCTCCATTTTAGGAGTTACAGTGCTTGAAGGGCCTATTTATGCAGTGGGAGGACATGATGGTTGGAGTTATTTGAACACAGTTGAGAGGTGGGACCCTCAAAGTCAGCAGTGGACATTTGTGGCAAGTATGTCAATTGCCAGAAGCACTGTTGGAGTAGCAGCATTAAATGGCAAGTGAGTAGGGTATGCTTACACAATTGAAACACTTATTTTGTAAACTAATGAAGCTTAATTGTCATTGCTTTCCCTTATTCAGTTGCAGTGGCATTGAAATGTTTCAGAGTAAATCAAATGGTCTAAGCTACTTCAATAACCCTGTTACTCTACAAGAAACTGGTTTCAGTGGTGCATAAGCCCTGCAGCAGACTAGCAGAAGCAACATCTAGACCAATAACCCTGGAAATATTGATCTACAGTCATGAAGAGATGCATATGATTATGTATATATGTTCCAGCTTTGTTTCTTTTGCACACCTGACCATATATATTTAGTGCTTCCCAGTTAAGGATACTCAAATGAATTTTGCATGACTTATATGAAACTTTTAAATTAAAAGAAATGTTATCTGTGTCCCAGAAAGGTAGGATGGACACCACTGAAAACCAACATGTGGTCGTCTCATTGCAACAAATAGAAATATGCTATTGATTTTTATTCTTTTTTTCTGAGTTACCATCTTTAAAAATATTCCATATGCCAAGAACTGCAACTTGAAAACATATGTAAGGACCAAACCTTTCAACTCCCTGGTGCTATTGTTGCTGTTCCACACAACTGACATGTTCTGCATTCCTCAGGATATTGGAAATGGGTATCTCATTGAGAAACAAGATGTTGGATTTAACATCCAGCAAAGAAAAAAAAAATATTTTACTATGGAAGTTCTGAGGAGGTTTGTTTTTTTTTTCTTGGTTATTCATTATGATTTCTTTCTTCAGTAGTGAATAAAATAAATAAATAAATGAAATGCATTAGATGGTCTTTGAAGTGAAAGAGTTATAAACTATTGTATGTTTGTATCTCTCACACTGCTTTGGGCATTTTACATACAATGGATACTGGATGCTAAATATTTCAAATGTGAGTTTCTTAAAACACTTGAAAAAATATAGCCTCTTCTCTTGTGTTTTAATATGGGAAACTATTCTATTAGTGATCTTCCATTGCTTTATGGTTGGCTTAATTTGTTTTCCATTTAAATTAATCTTAAGCAGAAAAATGAAAATTGTATTTTTCGATCAGTTTATGATGGAAATAAATTTAAAAACTAAAGCTTTCATATTGTGATCTCCTCAGGCTCTGAGTGAGGTGATTGATTTGTAAGTAACCTGTTATTAGTTCCCAATGTATTGAAGTTTCTTTGTAGCTCACTTGTGAAGACTATGCAAGTAAATTATTAATTATTTTGCTGCTCAAATTGAAAACAATACTATCTGAATTTGGCAAAACAGGGTGCACAGAAATTAATGTTATTTCACTGAAGTACATTTTTAAATTTAAACTGAAATTCTGATATCAACATCTTTACTAAAATATGAAAATTATTGTGTCAACATGTGCATCACATTCTAATTTGAAAAAGTTTTAATTATGGAAGCAATAAAATCCTACTGAATTTCTCAGAAATTCAGAAAATTAAGTATCTGAAGTACTTTTTAAAAAAACTTTAAATGGAGTCTTTTCTATAATCATGTTGCCTTATTGCATTTCAAGGTTGCTCCTGTTTCACCCAGGAGCACTTAATGGAATGTCTTCTTCTCCCAGCACAAATGTCACCAGGTTATTACCTCCAGATTTCCCAGAGCAACAGGATAGGAGAGTTACTGTCCTTCAGTCAGGAACACAGGCAATATTCATTTTCTTAAATGTCTTCTTAGTCGTAAGGGGCAGCTAGAACAACTAATAAAAGATACAGATTGTTTTCTAGATAAAAGATACATGACAAATTTGTTTTCCCAGAATTTCAACAGAACAATTGATCTTGTGCTACATAGGAAATAAATATTTAAGATTAAAAAAAACGTGAATAGTACAGGGATTTGAAGAAGAAAAGGACAATATGCAATAACTAGGATGTCACAGGTACCCTTGGAATTCTTTAAAGATCTGTCCTGGGTTAAAAGAGTCTAACAGCAAGAGCAAGTTAGTTAAACTACCAGAAAATTCAGTGGCACCAAAGGGGGTAATATCATGTATTTCATATTGGACACATGAATGCAGAAGTATTTGGATGACCTTAAGAAGCAAAACAAATAGAATATTCAGTAGTTTCTATGTGAATTAACAAGCTTTGTTTTTGAAGAAAATTAATATTAAGAAGTGAAAGGAGGTAAAAAAAAAAAAAAAAAAGCTCTGTACATTGTTAGCACAGAAAAAGAACAGAAGAATATATCTTGGGGGAAAAAAAGGAAATGCTACTGAAGAATACATGTAGTTTACTTAATATTGGAAATACTTATGTTATTTGACTTACCATGTGGAATTCTGGTCATCCATACTGAAGGAAGTTCAAGTGAAATTGCAAAGCTCATGTAGTGTATACCATGACTACCAAGAATGCCTGTCACACCAAAGAAAAGCAACAAAACTGTTACAGTTGGCAAAGGAACAGATGCACATAACAGCTACAATTCATCTGGGAAAACAGAGATGGAATAAAAATAATATGGAGACAATACGTTGTGTCCACAAAACTCTCATCAGGTTCTAAATGCCTGTTTATTGATTCATAGAAAGGTTAATATTATGTGTTTTTATGCAATACCAAAGACTGGAATCTGAGAATTTTCCTTTCAGAATTATTTTTGTTTTCCCAAGTCAACAGTGGCTTCTGGGTGTGACTAACAACGTATACTGAGGCTTTGAAGATTCCATCTCCTTCATCTATACGTGTTTCTCATAGTCTAACAGTAATACAAGAGTAGAGTGTGTTATCCTTACTCTCTCTCTCTCTCTCTCTCTCTCTCTCTTTATATATATATATATATATATATATATAAATTATTTATTTTTAACTTGATGTCTTTATCAATTTTTAAAATCCTTGGGTAGGTGTTGAAGGACTTGCCATGACTTTAGAATTTCCTGGGATGAAACATGGTCACTAGTTCCTTCTGGTATTGAAACAGCATCATCCTTCTGCCTTTTTACTGTTAACAACCCTTTTGCACAGACTGGAAGAGAAAGAATGCGTGAACTTCCTCAGATCAGCAATAAATACGAGTGTTAAAATATTAAATATAGGAGGGAGATTTACACTAAAAAAAATGGGAGACGATGGTGCTTTTTATATGCAGATAATGAGTCGGAAGTTGGGATGACTTGTTTGAATTCTTTGGGGCTGACATAAGTGGTGTGTAACTAGTGTACAATTTATACATTATAGGATTAGAATTTGATGGTTGTCAGCAGATAGTGCTGAAGCAATAGTACTTTTATACAGTATTAGTTAGAAGCACCAAGGAACCAACAGTATGAAAAAGTTTTATATTTTCTAAAAATGTTTTAAATTATCACTTACTATTTCATGATTTTCCTAATTTCTTCATTTTTAAACTCAAGAAGAAAAAAAAAATCTAGTTGATACTTTCATCCAATAAATACTAATCCTTTCCATAACTTAAAGTGTAAATGCCTCCAAATTTACAACTAATACCATAGCTATTTATTAATCTTCTATTAAAAACTCTCTACTACATGAATCACACATTCCCTAAGAACATTAAACCTTTACACTAACTTATTTTTCAGAACATATTTTATGCTAATGGTGTAGCTTGAAGTAGAAATGAAATAAAGTTTACACACTTTCATCAGGAATACATACACCTCAAAGACATTCTCTGTATCATACAGATTTATGTTATTCCAAATATTTTTGTGTCACTACCATAACTGATGTTTTTCTATACTGCTCTATTACATGGCCACAAAGACTGCATTGAAAAAAATGTTCCTTAGCTTCTATTGATATCTTGGAAATTATCAATACTTTTTTGAAGCAACTGTTGCTTTCATGGCAGAAAGTCTGGCCCTTTAGTTTTGATCCCTTTAGCAAATATCAGTAAATCTGTGTTACAAAAGGATAAAATACTCAGCTGTTGATATGACCCACAGGCTGACTTTAAATGGTGAAACATCACAGCAGTGCCTTAAGTGTCAAAAGTAATGACTTTGACACACACACTGGCAAGCAGTTCAATCTCATGGTAACATCTTGTGGAGTTAAGAAGAAGGGAGTTCTGGCCTTTATTGACTGGCATGTCCTCAAATATGAGCTATAGTGAACTCGATATTTCCCCCTGCTGCTGTTATTTTTATTAAATACCACAAGCTCTTGGTATATGATAGATGACAAAAAGCAAGGGATTGTTTAATCTTAACTTTTAAAAATATAACTGTGTAAGAACTCTTTTAAATAATATTTTACTTTTATTTGAGAAAAAAAAAAGTTTTATAAGTATTCATTGCCTCTGAAGGAAAGTAAAAGAGCAAGGAGAAGTGCTGCAGGAGAATATTATTCCCAATCAATATCTATCTGATCACTTACCAGTTGCTGTCACAGAGAAATAGACTTGACTTGGGGGAAATTAATGCAATTTATTAGTAATAAAAATAGATCCTGGCTAGTGAGAAGCAATCCCAAATTTTAAAATACCGCCTTTCTTCCCCCCTTTCCCAGGTTCAATTTATGTCTTGTAAAATCCTATAGCCCTACCCCAAATGGTGCGTGGGGATGGGGAATGGACGTCGTGGTCAGATTATAATTGCTTCTGTCTGCCCCTCCTTCCTCACACATTTCCCTTGCTCCATCATGGGCTGTCTGTGGGCTGCAGCCCTTTGGGAGATAACCTCCTACTCCAAGGTGGTCTCCTCCACAGGCTGCTGTGCCTGTGCCTGTGGCTGGCCATTATCTTAAGCAGGGAAACGCAATGCCAATACTACAGGCAAGATGCATAAGCTGACCCAGAGATATTTTCTTTTAAGCATAGATTGTCTCAATCCAATCCAACATCTTTAAACTGGAGTTGTTTGGCAAGCCTCATCTGTCTCCATCATTTATGTTTCCATCCTTTTTCCTGTTTGCCTTAGACACTGATATTTTTCCATATTTTTGTTGAAAGACAGTCCAACATAAAAAAAACCCCTCATTTTCTGGTTGTATCCTTCAAGTAATTTTTTATTATCAATTGGTAATGTCAAATTTTGCCTCTTATTTAACTATAGCATATAGAATTTAGATCAGATTCCAGTCTATTAATTCTGCTTAAGCACTGGTAGAAATAGAACATACTAATGATTGCTTTAAAATGCATTTATATATACATATTTATTGTTCTTCCCTTCACAGTCATGCAAATTCATTTGCTACCTTTTCAATTTTACCAGTTAGGTAGAGAGACTTTAATAACTATGTAGCTTTAGGATTTTATTTTAATAATTATTTATCTATTTATATTCAGTTACATTCATTCAGTTCCACCACTTATACAATAATTGGATTCATTTAGTAATGGATTTTCCTAAATTGGATTATTGTTTTGGCAGTTTTTTCCAGCTATTCTCTGTTTCATTTAGAATGGGAAACGTAGAAAGCTGGCCAATAGAGATGTTGCAGTGGAATGTTTTGTTTTCAGGTCATTTAATGAGAAAAACTGTAAAGAAACTTGTGTTATTTAGATCAATATTGTGCCTGCTGTAGACAGCAGTTGCTTTAGTGTAAATGATCCCTTGTGATTATTATGCACTATTACAAAGTTACTATCAGAAAGTTTACTGCTGAACCTTCATTTTTAAGAAAAATAGCGAAATTCAAACCAAATTAGTGTGAGCACAAGAAAGGTTCTCAAAATCCTCTTGTAGTTAGTCACTCACCAGGAATATAATTGCTTTGGACTGACCTTGGAGAGACAAAGGTTAATAATTCCACAAAGTCCTTAATAGTAGTTCAGTGTTTGGCACGAGAGAATTAGCAATGTATTACATTCATATAACCACCTACAAAACTTGATTGTGTGGCTGATTACAACCTCCTCCAGGAGTTCTGCCCCTTTGGCTTTCATGCATCGTATAATAAACTATCAGTGGCATTTTCTCTTAGCAGAATCAGTAAGGCTTATTACTAATTCAGTACCCTGGTCTGATCTTTTGCACTTTTGCACACAAATTCATGTTTCCTACATGAAGGTCTCGTGCAGCTCAGTGAATGTACAATTTAATTCAAAGTGCATCATATCCTCTTTTAAAAGAAAGATTTAACTCGCTATTTTGCATCCAGCCTGTAAAATAAGAGACTCTGCGCAGATTTATTTTTTTTCTGTGGGGCTAGGCTAGCCTTAAAAAGATATGAGCTCAGTAAATATATGTGATTCTTAGAAGAAAAAAATGAAAAATCATGAAACTTTACAGTAAACTCCCTATTTTTCCTTCAGTACAAGGCAGATGCATACGCAGCTAGGATGCATTCCTCTTTAGAAACTAAGTGATTGGTAGGAGACACAGCAGATGCTGAAAACATTGCTGATCTGCAGGGTGAGCCTATTTTCTCTGGCTATGCTATGGCCAGGGTCTGAGATGCTTGGACCAGGCTTCTATTCTGAAAGTTTACTGCACATCTACATCTTTTAGTGTGTATGCCCCCACTAATGCCTTTCTCTTCATTCATCACCCATACAACAAAATCTTTGGAATAGCTGGCTGTTGACTGTCATTTGTGATAAAGTCTTTAATGCAGGTTTTGTAATAAGAAAAATTTTGCCTGTACAACATAATTCTTTTTTTTTTCCTGTAAGCTTTGTAATGAACAACAAATTCTACATAGATAATGCATATGTTCTAGTATGGTATGCTTTATTTTGGACATGTATGGGTACTTCAGGCCTAAAGGACATAGTGAGTTAACTTACTCAGTCCTAATACCTGGCAGAAAAAGGCAGTAGTGCCACTCCATCTAATTTATGCTTTTAGATGTAACATATCCACCAATCCAGACAGTGGGAAGCACTGTGGATAATGCCTAGGAAAATTCACACCCAATTTTTTAATTGTGCAGCTTCCACAATTAAGCACAGACTTTTAAAACAGCATTCGGCAATCACTGTTTTCTCTCTTGTGGTCAAGACTGCAAAAGGTATTAATATCCTATATTATTTGTTATAGTTAAAGTTTGGCTTTTCATTGTTATCTTTAGTGGGATATGAAGTATGAGAATCCAAGCCTGTCTCAAATAGTACTCGGTGCCTGTATGCTGGGACAGGAAGGAAGCCCTTGTTCAGTGCAGTGGGAGAAGCCCAGAGATCCTCCCCTGACCAAATGTAGGCATTAACTTAGGTTATACACACACACATAAACACATACACATTCATGTATGCATTATCCTGTGTATGCAAATACTTCCTTATTTCCACATATATGTAAATCTGGAAGGATATTTAAACATATACATCTGACTGAAATTAAAGAAAGCTAAATATTAATCTAATACTCAACTAAATATCTTTATGGGCAACAGCCCCTACAGCAGCTATCAAATATCTACTATACTCAGCAGAATAGAGTAACAAGCTATCTCCACTCTTAGCTTTCCATTTTTCCAATTTGAAACTTGATTAACTTCTTAATAACTAATATTGGGGTAAGATGAAATTTCTTTTGACTTGGTAGACCAGCTTCAGCTAAATCTTACATTATTGGTTGAATTTGTTGAACTGATAAAGGTTTGTTCATTTTGAAGGTCACAGGCTAAATGACCTAAGACTTTTTTGCAAGTCATCCATATAATCACAATGCATGGATGCTTTTTAATACTTCAGCAATCACTAGGGTACTGCTCAATATTATTAAATAAAGGAAGCATTAATATGCTTTAATTGTGTTTTTTAAAACTGAAGTAACACTTCAAACTTTCATGCCAAACTAACAAAACAAAAAAGTAGTGTCGAAACCACTATATTTTCCATCAGTGCAATTTTTTTTCTCATGGCTTTTGCTGCTTGAGGTTTTCTTTGCTCTTATGCCTTATTGATGATTCACTTACCTTTTATTAATCCATTTGAAGTAAGAAAAATACCTTAATAGGCATACATAGTTACTGTCAAGTAAGGAAAAAAAAGTTTAAAATTGTATGCTTTCTGCCCCCAATATTCTCACCAACCACAAGTAAATAGTTTTAAATCAATATATTAAGTATGACGTATATTTTGCATTATGCTAAAATACAGCAGTTTTTTTTGTTTTTTTTCAAATAATTTATGCTGTCACATGTCTGCTTTCCTAACAGACTCTAAATCCTCTACCTAACCAGACAGTATATCAAAATTGTCTTAGGAGGTTATTAGCTATCAACAAATTTTTTGAAACTCTTTTGCAATTGGAAGAATAACAAACATCGAAGACTACCTCCCAAGTTATTAGCTTTAGTAAGGATTTAGTAAGAAGAGACAAATGTTTCAACAAAAAAATTTTACTCTAAATATACTTTGACCTATAAATAGTTTTATAACTTAATTTGAATCTCAAGAAGTTATTTCATATTCTTTTATACCACCTTTTGTGCTGTGGCTGTTTAATGAGTATGTTGTTTATTAACTTCTGGTTTAAATGAAACTCTCTTTTTTTCAGAAAAACAATTATTCTGCATCCAACTATAGCAAAAATGAGACACATATTGAAATTATTCTTCCTCAACTGTGGAAGCTACAAAAAGGTGTAGATATTTTAATATATTTTAGTCAAAATCATGGAATAAGTGGATACTGAGACAAAAAAAATGGAACAACAGTATGGTCTAAAATTATTAAACTCACAAAGAAAATTAATAACATAAACACATTATCTCAGTCTACACAAAGTAATTCTATGGATTCACTAAAATTTTTTGTTTAATGACATGTTCACTGTGTTTTTCTAATAAACAATGGAGCAAATAAAGGGCCTCATACACATGCTGTAGTAAATCATTAATTTACAAAGGTAATTGGTAATTTTGCCTTATCTGCCTTATAGCCTGATAAAGTCAACAATGTTTTTTAACTGCTTGAATCTGCATTCAGTCTTGAATAGATTATGTAGCCCAAATAATTCTGATTACAATTTAAATTGCTTGAAACAAGTTCTTGCTATTAGGAAACTAAAATTTCTAGTTTAGGAAGTCAAGGTTTGTCATAATGATATTATCCATGCAAAGGATGTTTTTCTCTCACAGAATCATAGCATGTCTTGAGTTGGGAGTGACCTCAAAGATCATATAGTTCCAACTCCCCTGACATGGGGAGAAACACAAGCTACTAGATCAAATTCTGAGGACTCCCATCTAACTTATCACTAGTTACTATTCGTTTAATTCCAGGCACTTACTCTATGACTTTATTTTTTTTCCATTTTTTTGGCACAAATTCTATTTTTAATTTATTTCACTACTGCATTAAAAATACATTAAATGCCCTTCCAAATTTACATGCAGAAATAAGACTTCACTAACGCTTTCCATTCACAAAATTATTGTATTTTCAACATTTGTCAGTGAATATTGGCTTAATCAAGGCAGCGTGGTTAATATCTCTCCTCTCCTACAGTCTGACTCTTAGGTGAGGTATGGACTGATTCAGCAGTACCGTAGTCCAGCACTGATGAAAATTATTACTGTCCCCTCACTTCTACCAACCAGTTATCTTTTGTGCCAGAGTTATTCTCTGCTGCTCTTTCAGACCCACTGAAAGGCCAGAGAAGGGTACAAAAGGGCCTAAGCAAGAGACTGGATAAGGTCTTTGATGTTCATAGTGAAAGAATTTTGAAAGGGAAAACCTCATTAAGAAATGCAGCAAGGGCATGATTCAACTGTTTTCACAAGCCATACTGCCTCACTTCAAAGGCAGTCTGATCTTTTGAGGTTGGCTTGTCAAACTGAATTTGAAACTGGCTTTTCAGAGTAGTTATCAAAGATTTGTAATGGCAGAACTGAGATAAATGCTTTTGATCCAGCTGGTCTTGATTTCTCCTAATGTTTCCTACTTCGAAACCTCTGCTTCATTTTTCTAGCCAATTACATATACAGGTGTATATATATGAATGTTCAGGAATCTCTCTCCATCTTAGTACAAGTGAAAAAACCCTGAAAAGACAGAAGAGGCTGAGTTTGGTCTAATTTCACATCTATGCAAGTGTCTGAATCAGCTGGAATATGGGCCATATAGGCATAGAAATCTGAATCTCCACAGGAAGAAATTTCACTGTGGAGATAAAAGTGCTCAGTACTGGATGCTTTTGTTTTCCTTGTTGATCTCTCTCTCTAAGCGGAGATATATAATTATTATTTTTATAATAATTCTAGTTTTGATGGGATACACAATGAAGAGTAATGCAGCTAATTCAGAGAAATGCATTATACTTTTCCCTGTAGAAATTTTAATACAAACTGTTGCTAAGCTAGACAAAGATGAAAAAACGGATTAATTTGAAGTCATCTAATAAAATAGGACCCTTAGCACTTAGGAGGAAGTAAGATTACTACATAAATTTGGTTATAAGTATTTCAAAAGTTTTAGATATCTGTACAGTATCCTGAATATTCAGCGCCTGTTGCAGAGTTGTTCTCCAGTCATTTGGGGCCTTTGTGACCATGGATTTGGAAATTTGGCTGAAGACTGGAAGAAATTCCTGACTGAGCTGTTCAAGTTCAACCACAATCAGAGCTTTAAAACAATTATTTGATTTCCAACTTTTATTTATCTGAATTATTTTTATTTCACCTTTGTGAAATTAAAAAAAAAAATATTAATAATACCTTGCAGAGATAGAAACACAATCAAACTCTAAAATGTTAGTTCTAAAATATGATTTTGAAAATGAATTTTATTCTGAATAGCAGAGCACATTTTAGCAAAAGACTAGGTGTTCCCAATCACTGACTGAAAGTTTTATCAGCTACTTATGAACAGCATTAGCTATCTTTTTATCAACTTGAGTGCCTTCAGCTATATTTTATTAGCTATCTTAATTGGAATAGAGGAATAAGAAAGTTTGTTCCACTTTCAATGTACAAATATCAGCTTATAGATTTATTTCAGTTGAAAGACAATGGAATAAATAGGAACTTTTCATGCCAGAAGAAATATCAAAGCAGGGGGGATTTTTTCTCAGGGGTGTGCAAGATTGTTTGCCCTGAAGTCTGCAGAAGGGTTGGTTCTTTTCATTTTTTAAACAGTGTTCACTTTTTGCGTGTCCAAATATCTACTTAGAAATATATTTAAAAATCTCAGAAGTGTTAATCATGGTGTATATTTTTGGGGATCAATTCACTTACAGACATGTAATTGTCTACTGCCATTTAAATTGCTTCAGGGTGCCAGCAGTCATGAATTTTTCTATTGTGTACTATTTTCCGTATCTCTCAGTCTGGAAGGAATGTCAGCATACCTTAAATGTCACAAAAAATGTTTTATCACTGTCTGTGGGTAGCTTAACCAAGTCACTTCTTTGAAAATAAAGATTACATCCTTGCAGGCACCTACATGTAAATGTTTTTCTTTACATTTATATTAATGTAAATGGTTTTGGTCACATGTTTAAATATTTTTAGTGCTGTTCTTTAGGCTCAGATGACTACTCTGAGCGTAACAGCAAGTTAGACATTGTAGACATCCACAGATTAACACAATCTGGGTGCCTTAATATTGATTTCATCTGTAGATATCTGATAGTCATAAAGAAAGCTACATTATTAGGTCTGGATCCAAAGAAATTGTTGTTAAAAAAAAAAATTATTTGCTTTAGTATCTCTCATAGAGGAGTATGGATTCTCCTGGGTGCTTTAGTCTGAGCACAAGTATGTCTGTCAGGCACTAGGAAAATGTTCTCAGGCTTCAGTGACATATTTAGTGGTTGTACAGCACTTCCTTATTCATCAGCATCCATACCAATGAAATGTAATGGCAAATGCACATTTAAATGGCTCTGAATTCATGGAGTGCTTGGGACAGTAAAATCTTCCAAATGAGTAATTGCTTTACAGAGACAGCTTTCACATCCGAAATTGCTTAGTGGTTGGACTTTAAAATAGCCTGTGTTTCTATTAGTTAATCTCCAGGCACTGTATAAAAGGCAACAGACTGCAAAAAGATTCATATAAGGAATGAATACAGCATGGTATTAGTGGGAAAGAACAATCAGAACCATTTCCTCCTGGGACCCATTATAAAGAGTAGAACAAAACAAGTTTCTTGCCTACAGATACTTACAAACCCATCTTTTTGGTTAAACCACATTTGTGTCATTTCAAGTTTAAAGTACTCTTCAGAAGTTGTCCATGACTTTCCAACATAACTCAATCCTCATAAAACAGTCTGATGAAGAAAAATAACACAGTTCTTGGGGGTTATGATTTTCTTGCAAAGTAGACATGTTACTGTTAGTGTGGGTAAGACTTTTCTTCAGCATAAGCAAGAGCCTTGAAATGCAGGTAGTACTTTTTAAAAATCCATGTTTAAAATATGTGATATTCCTATCTGCAATGCATTTCATATTTGATCTTTACTATATTGTAAGTGTAAAATTCATTCTGAACATGAGTTCCCATTGATAGATCTTTATGTGAAATTTGTTGAATACCAGATCTAATTTCCACATTGTTTGTACTTCTTAATACTTAGATGCACAGCAAAAACAGAGAAACTAAAATAAATGGATTCTCATAGAAGATGCTTAGGCAACAACCTACTTATATGATTTGTTAACCTATAGAGACATACCTGCATGTCATTTGTTGTGCTCTTAACTGAATATGCAGTAATGAAATAATGAAAATACCCATTAGCAGAAAGAAATATCTTCCTTTCTATTCAGGTGGACAAAGTGCTAAACAGCATGTGAGTTTGGTAATAAATATGGTAGTAACATCTATGTTTGCTCACTATATGACATTCACATGATTTAAAAATACTATATATTTTCTTTTTTCTATTTTCTGAAGACAGATAAAAGAACAGATACTCCTTGTTTTTATTTCTGCAATTCTGAGCTCTTGTTTTATCAACATTTTTATTTGTGTGGACTCTCCTAGGTTATATTCAGTTGGAGGTCGCGATGGAAGTTCATGTTTGAGTTCAATGGAATATTATGATCCTCACACAAATAAATGGAATATGTGTGCTCCTATGTGTAAGAGAAGAGGAGGTGTAGGAGTGGCTACATGTGATGGCTTTCTATATGCAGTTGGAGGTCATGATGCTCCAGCTTCTAATCACTGTTCTCGACTGCTGGACTATGTGGAAAGGTATCAAATTATACATGCATTTTTTTAATACAAAGTAATATCTGCTAGAATTATTTTCTGAACTTTGTGATGGTAAAATTAAGCAGATATTTTTAACCTAAGAGATGCCTAATTAGTACTTACTTGAAAAATTTTATGAAAGTCTGTAAAAGACAATTTCTTTGAAGCTTATTTGTCATCCCTTTTTATTCACAGTACTATTATATATTACCACAAACACAAATATTCACTCTTTTCACATCCCATTTAAGTAATTTTAGGACACTATATTATACATTGCAGTGTCACAAACTAACCACTGTAGTGATAAAAATTTTTCCTTGAAATAATTTCATAATTTTATTTAAAAAGTTGAATTGTGTTTAGAAATATTTTCTAACTCTAAAAACATAGCTAAGCAAAGAAGAAATAAATAAGTGCTTAGGTGATGAATATTCCTAGTACAATTGCTTCCTGTAGCAAAATTGCCACTTTCTAATGTGGTGGCTTAGGCCTTATACACTGTATTTACAGTAGCCTGAATTTTATTTTATAGAAATTCAAGAATATCTAGTACAGAACAGCTGAAGTGATTATGGCATTCAATTTAAAGGCACTCTTCAAATGTTTCATGAAGATTTGACTTTTTTTTCTGTTTCTGAATGCCATAAAATAGAAGGAAAATATTCACTCCAAATATGTACAGATTGCAAAAGTTAAAGTAGATGTGTTTGAGTAGTTGGTTTATCTTAATGTAAAAGCTGGGAAAGATTTATCTCTTTATTTATTTTCTGAAGGGGTTAATTAAATGCCAGTTATTTCTTCTTCTGAGCCCAGCTTGGCCTTCAATATTTAATTGAAAATTTTAAGTTAAAACTCCTTATGTTTTCCATATAATTTTGCCCAATCTTAGACTCATTGCCATCTCTACTGTATGTATGCAAAGATAATAGACTGCCAAATACTTCTCATCTCCAACAGAGGGACAATTAATCAGGGAAATCCCATGATGCCTCTACTTACAGGGCCCATCCTTGAGGATTTCTATTTATAAGGAACAATAACAAGAATTTTCAATTAAATAAATTTATATTAAAACTACTAGTGACAGTCTTAATAAGTATGAGGTCTTTTCAGCTACTTCTGTTTACTGGTGCTCATAGGGAGCTTTTCTTTCATTTTTCGTTCTTTCTTCTTCCAGTGTTGAAGATGAACCATATCCCATCATATTTTGTCTTTCTCAGGGAAGAGTGCAACAACAAGCTAAACCACATATCCTTATGCAGGTTTATGTACTGATACTAGAATGACCATGTATAGGGTCCCTCATCTAGATATTTTTTTTCTACTGATAGCAAATGTGGGGATAATGTACTTCATCAATAGTCAGCTCTGACACTAAAAGTTGGGACTAACAAACAAGAACTCATAGGCTATTAACTTGCATAGAGTGGATGTGAATTAACTGATGGACTCCACTGAAATGTGAAAAAAACTCTCATGGTCCTTGCAGTGATCATAAGATGGCTGGAATGTGATTTAGTGTGTCTCATTTTTTATTCAAAATAATGCATCACATTCAAAAGATAAGAACCCCTCAATATCTTAGGAAAACAAAAAATAGTAAGTGATGAGGAGGTATATTAGTCTAAGTTGTTTTATATCTCTCTGAAAGTTTTTCTTTCCATAAATATCAAAGACCTGTGTTTTAATTCTCTTCTTCTCCAGGAATGCTGGTTGTTAGGATGTGCTTTATTCCAGTACCAATTTGCTCCTGGAAGGCTGTCAAACCAGACATAATATTTTTAAATTTATTTTTGAGATTATGCAAATAGAGTGACAGCAGATATGTGTTTTTTAAATGTTACTGCTTAAATCCTGCTCAATAGTAATTAGGTCTTACAGTTTAAGCTCTTCTTCGGTTGATGCAATTTTAAAGGATTTCCTCTGGAATCAAGCATTCTGAAATAAAATAATAGTTCAGTTTCTATCATCCTCATAAGTTGTCAAATTGCAATCTTCTATTCCCTTTTAAAGGCAAAACAACTGTTTTCTTTATAAGAACTATACAATTTTCAAGATATTTTGGCAGATGTCATAAAGCAGCTTTCTTTTTCAAATGCTACTCAAAACTTGACAGATGCTAAAAAACATAGTCATTTGACCTATAGTTTTTTCCCCTTCATCTCACCTTGATTTCAAAATTGATTTATTTCCACATTCAGAAGCTTTTATCATAACCCTGCTCAGCCTGGGGCATACCTAGTTATTATAAGAATGACATGTACAGTTGCTTTAAGCAGCAAAAAGGATGTCAGAAATCTCAGGTTGTTTCTTGGCAATTACAAAATCAACAAGTTCTTGTGCAGTTCTATTTTGTTGACAGAATTGAGTTATAACGATTTGTTTTAGCCTTTCATACTTGTTTATTGGAAAAAGAAAAAAAAAAAGGTCCAATTATGTGAATTGTATTGTTTTCCAGCTTTTCTGCCTTCTCACCTTGGCCCTTGAAATTTAAGAGCACTGCATGAAGGAGTCTATTAAACATTTATTACCTTTAGGCAGGCAAAGATACAATGCACACTGGTGCATTTCACTGGATGGGAAACTGTTTCACCTAGAGGCATGTGATTCTGTTGTTGAAAAAAATCACACAATCTTTGAAAAAATCTATTAAAAATATATATTTTTTTTGGCTTGTTACATGTTCATTTACCTTCTGCATATTCAAGCAATATTTTTCAGTATTTTCCTCTAAACTTAGTAAAGATATTTATCATAAATCTAGATATTTGACTTCCTATTTTCTGAGAAGTCCCCCAAATGCCAGGATTAGCAGCTAGTAGATGAGTAGTTTTGTTGTGTTTTTTTTTTTTTCTTAAAATGTATTTACCTGTCAAGGACCATATAAACAAGGTTACAGAAAATTCTTTAATTGTCCAATTTAAAAGTCATATTTATGAATCAGAAGGCTGTTACAAGCAAAACACTAACATTACTGTTTCAGTGCTTATATTAATAAAAAATATTATCATATCTAATTGTTCAAATATGTGGGATTTCAAAGAGTTTCTCTACAAGTTGTTCATTGATAATATGACTGACTAAAATACTTAAACTTTTAAGCAAATTGATGTCTACGAAAGGATTTTTAGGCTAAAACTGCTTATTTTCTCCACTGATCAAATTATATATTACATATACATTATTATATATTATATTACATAGTAGACTTGTTTAAGGACAGATGAAATTAATTTTATTTTACTGTGATACAGTATTCAGTTTTAGTAATATTTGATATCTAAATATGAGTTATCAAATGTAACATAATACTCCAGACATCCTTGGTAACAAGCTATCAAAAGATAATTCATTTCTGGTTTATGGATGTCCAAAACAGTTACAATGGAATCACTTCTAAAATGAAATAATTTTACCTTATTAAGGAATATCTAAATGAATAGCTAGGGTAAATATTTAATTTTTTAATTACCATTATTATACAAAAGGATTTGCACCCTCAGTTTTAAAAATTCAGTGGTGATTATGTCTGAAAACTAGTATTAATTTCTTTACTTGAGCAAATACCAGGAGGAGACTCTAATGCAGTTAAGCATATTCCCTGAATACATAGGGAGGTTTTTACTGCTGTATAATATAATTTCAGAAATTAAAATATCATGACATTTAATTTTAGAAATAATATTTATAATATTTTTGATGTGCTACAAGAATACCCTACTTAAAATGTGTACATAAAGTAGAAATAAAATTTATACATCCATCCGCGTATTGTTCATATATGTTTCTCAGATCTTTTTCAGACACACTATCCTATGAATACCTTAGTTTATTCTAGAAGGAGCAAAAGTTTCTAATCAACATCTAGAGGGTTGAATTAGGAAGATATAGATCTGTGTCTGATATAGATCTGTATCTTTTTGCTCTTAGGAGGAATACTTTTGGATAGGATGCTAAAGGATTTTTTCCACTCCCAGGAAAAAAATATAAGACAATATTCAAGTGAAAATCAACATGAACTGATGCTTGTCTTCTCTCCACATACCCAATTCCATTTTTCTTCCCTCAGGTATGACCCAAAAACTGATACATGGACAATGGTGGCTCCACTGAGTATGCCTCGAGATGCTGTTGGTGTTTGCCTCCTTGGTGACAAATTATATGCTGTAGGTGGCTATGATGGTCAGTCATACCTGAACACTATGGAAGCATATGACCCTCAAACGAATGAGTGGACACAGGTAATTGTAAAGTTTATTTTATATATATACATGCACACACACACACACACACACATGAATTAGCCGTTCTAAGTTTCCTTTAAAGTTAGTGCAGGAAAGTGCATATTTCAAAATCATGATCTTATCCTAAAATAAGCATTTAAAATAGGTGAGATGTATTACACTCAAGAAAGCTTATTTCTTTTTATGATTGCAAGGGGAACTCCTGTTGACCAGCTTAAAGATAGACATCAGTGGTTTAAAGAAGCCCATCTTTTTTAATCTACATGAATTAATGAGAAGAGCATTTTTATGAAGTTCTGTAGGAAATAAGAAATGAATTTGGAAAGATTTTTTTCCACAAAACCACCAGTTCACATTAAAAACAATTAATAAACATGCTTGGAGAGGCAGTTAAGAGACACGTAAGCAATGCTGTGATTTATACAGTGCCACTAATTACAATGTGGTATTACATACGTATAAGCTGACTGTACTGTGATCAAGATTCAGTCTCCTAAAGATTTTAATCCTTGTCTTGTCTTGAATAGTGTTTAAAATTGCCAAACTTATTCTAAAGGGTACTTGAACCTATTTAGGAACCATATATTTCTCTATTGGTAGCTTTCACCTTGCCTCGAGGACTAAAGTGGAAGTATCAGCCACAGTCTACAGAATATAGACACCCCTTGCATATCAATGGTTCACAAAATTGGTGACAACTCTAAAATTAATTCCTGCTTTCTTTTCTCACACTTTCAAATGAAAGATGTCAGGTGTAAGTAATTTTAAATTACAATAGTAGGGTAATGTGGGTTTTATTTATTTTTAGCAGTTTACACTCCTAGTTTTGACCATCTTACAATTGTGTTGACACAGCACTTTGACAATCTTAGCATGGCTTGTTCCTGTTTGGCAATCTTTTGCATGGTTTGATCCTATTCAGTTAATTTGTGTCTGTTTTTCTGCAGATGGCTTCCTTAAATATTGGAAGAGCTGGTGCCTGTGTTGTAGTCATCAAACAACCATGACTTTGTCAGCACTACTTAGGATTTTACTGACTGTGAAATGATTATTTTTCTATGAGACAAAGAGAATGATAACTTCACAAGAACAAGGATTTACACAGTGAATACACTGTTGATCACAAACTTGAAAAAGTTTGGAAGAGAATAAGATTAACTATTTATGCCCTATAAAATCATAAAACCGTTCACAGTCAGTGAACAAGGAAAAAAAATCCAGAGTATTGTAGGCGTAAATATGTGAATGTAGAGTAGTGAGTTCAGATACTGTTCTCATGAATGTGTCCTGGAGAACTGGATAATCAAGGGAAGTCTCTACACAAAGAGTAGAAAGGAATGTGAGAACAGTTATCATGGCTGCAAGACAACTGCAGAAACATGACAATATATTTAATCAATTTTAAACTGTGTTTTTTAAAACAGAAAAGTGGATAGTAATATAATTTTTTTTTGCTGTTCAGGTCTTGTCTTCAAATGGGTTATGGCCTTCTCATTTAAATGAGCAGTTTGTTTTTTACAAAAGGGAGGAGATCAAATGGTCTGGATATTCATAGAGACTGAGCTGTGACTCTAGAGTAGGAAGAAAAACAAAACTAGAAGTAGACTTTTTTCTAACTTCAGACTGTACCTCCTTGGCAGTATTAATGCATCTTATAAATGAGTCTATTGAGGGGGAAGCCTGTGTGTTTAATCAACTAATACATGAAGCAATCCTGTGGCTGCACTGGGGCTTTGCTGCAAATATGGGAGTCAAAGGAACCATTACCTAATTCTTTCTTAATCTTATATTCAATTTGAGCATGTGGGCTGTAATCTTATTGTTTAATGCATCTACTGCATGTTGGAAGCTCATGGCAAGCTGGAAAATTGATATCCTTCTTTCACTGCATCTTGTTAACAGATGAACTGTGACCAGAACAGTCTATATAGCCTCTTCTAGCATTTCAAGAGGGAGAAAAATCCTATATTTTATTTCTTTCTGATGCTTGCGCATACAAAATTTTGCCTAATTTGAGCTGCCAATTTATGACTTTCCATTTATGACTGAGAACAACTGCAAGTCAGGAAATCAGAATAAATGCAAATGGAATAAGGAAAATAAAACCTTTTTTTTCTAATAAAGTTCGTATGGTAAATATACTAGTGTCATCTGTGCTTCCCTTTAGGGTTGATAATTTCTGCCAGTAATGATACTTTGAGCTTTTGCTTTGGCAATAGATTTGATGCTGATGCTTTCTGTCTGCTCAGCTGAATCACTTAGAACCTAAGGCCCCTACTGGAATATGAAATTCTGCTATTCAGGAAGGCACAGTTTCTGGGAACAGGACACCAAATATACTTCTCTAAACCCCTGCTGATCCTGTAGGAAACATTTTATGGCCCAAAAGCAGAAACCTCACAATCCTCTGTCACTATGAATCTTGAGAAGGAATTCTTGTTGCACTAAAATGAGCTTTCTTAGTGGAAACCTTTGCAATCATTTGAGATGAAAAAATACATAGAGCTTCTATCTCGGGATATGTGATTTAAAGATGTCTCACAGCATCAGTATGCAGGTAGATCTTTGTTTACTGACGTAAGCCGAATTACAGTTCTGAAGCCTAAGTGTACAGATTTAAATCTTTTAAATATTTTTTCGTCCTAATTTGGAATCAGCTGAAAACACTTCAATATTCATTTTCCACAGCCAGTTGCTTTTTGAATTGCAATTAGTCTTTCACAGACAAGCATGTAAATTTTTCTCCAACTACAACAAGTCGTTGAATAAAAGATGTTACCTCTCTAAAGATTTTGTCTCACATAAACACAAGTTTTGGAGACCAAATAAAGAAGATTCTAGAATTATAATTGTAATTAAATATAGACACTGACATTCAGTTCTCCTACAGAGATATCTAATGAACTTAGAAATTGAATTTGAATACTATTCCCAGAACTTTCTTTTGATTTCATTACATTCATGCACAATAGAAATATGATTGCTCTGCCTGTATATTGATCTTCAAAATCAGATTATTTCTGTTAATTTCATTCTATGGGAGATTTTTTTTTTTCTGTGCCTTGATCATTATCTTCCTCCATTTATCTTCAATTTTATTTTTGATTCTCAATTTTCTTTTCCGCTTTGTCAGTTTGCCTCTATTTTACCAAAATTGTTCTCATATGAAATTTTTCAGTCTATTTTACTTCTCTTATTCAAAAGAATAAAATGGCTATTTGTTTTATTTTGATTATGTAAAATCTAGCCACAGTAAGAACCAAAAATGGCTTTCAATATTCTTTTCATACAACTGCTACAAGTCTCTTCTAAAGAGATTTTATGAAGAATTTTAATTATTTTTTTTCTTACCATTATGTTTGCTCTTATTAAAAAATAATAATAGTTTTACCTTTGTTTTCAAAGGGAATGTATTTAAATCCAAGTAGTATATAAATCTTGATTTCTGTGATTCATAAAGACCCTTTTTTTATGTATGAGTTAAAATCTCTTCTGATACACTGAATTGTGCTAAACAATATTAGGTTTACAGGAAAACTGCTGGCTTTTCAAAAAACAGATGATCTTGTTGTTAATCTACCATGGTGTCTTTTGTGTCAAGTAACCTCTTTGATTTCCAGGTATGAAAACCAAAGTGAAAGCAGAGCTGCAGAAAACATTAATTTTAGTGAAACCAGTGACTAAATTCTGCAAAAGGCTGCTTTAAAGTTTACTAGTTTAATGTTCCGGTTTAATAGCCTAACTTAATATTCTATTAGTATTCTAGTATAATATTCTATGCTCTAAAATGTTACCTTTTTCTCTGTTTCCAATACTTTTTCAAGAACATCAACCAGTTTTACTGGAATGTCTATGTTTCACATTAGCCTGGATTTATATACATAGGAATTAGATCCATTTTTTTTATTATTGTTGTCTATCTTTATACGTGAAAATCTTTTGAACTAATCAAACACAAGTAAAAAAAAAAAATTACAGTTGTCTGAAGTAATTAAAATTAAGACCCTCTGGGACTACTGAGAAGTATTACATTTCTCTGTTTTATGTGCCAGATTTCCTTTTTTATTTATTCATGGTTTATTAGAAATTTTATTAAGTTCCTTTTGCTGCCACTGGTTTTGAGATAGAAAGAAGGCCAAAGAAGTGAATTCTAGAAAAGTTATTTTTAAATTGATGGGTCCATACTGATTTTTAAAACAATTTAGAAAAGGCAATACTGTCAGAAAGTGATCATTCTCAGATTGTTGCAAAGAAATAACAGAATCATAGAATGAATCAGAGAATCAAGATCATCTGGTTCCAACCTCACTGCTATGAGCAGGGGACACCTTTCTAGACCAGGTTGCTCCAGGTCCCAATCAAACTGGCCAAATTTTCTTCTTGAGGTGCTTATGGAAGAAATACCTAAAAGACAAAATGAGCAGGTTTCCCAGAAGAGGAAATTGTTATAGCTGTAGCAGTGTTGTTAATATTTATTAATAAAATTATTAAAGAAATCATAAAAGAAATTACATACTGCTTCTGGAACTCTTGATTACCTTGCAGTTTTGGACTATTCCTTTTATGAATTTTTATATATTTATAGTTTTTTATTATTTACAATGATTGATGCTAGGCATAAAATCCTGACTTGGAAATGCCTACATAAAAAAATGTAAATTAATAGCTAGTCTTTAGTGGACCTCTTTGGTATTGACATTATGTGATCCAATTTTATAGAAAAGTTTTGCATTGTTATCAAAGTCACAAATAAGGCAATAAAAAGATCTGAAGGTATCTGAAGGTGCACTGTTATCTATGACTTTGCATTACTTATTTCATGAGGAATAGAGAAGGCATTTCCACAAAAGCTTTAAAAAAACCTCTCATAACTATTATCAAATAACAATAAAATATTGCATAATTTAAATTCTCAAAATATAAAATTCTTTGATTTTCTGTATTTACTGTACCAAGAAAATGTACATAGACTAGGAAATGCAGGCTTACTGCCAGCTCAGAATCTCAATATATAAAAGTAACTCCAGATATATTTCTTAAAAAGCAGATCATCCATGTAGTTTATCTGTTCTAACTTAAATGAGAATGCATAAAATATTCAGCAGAATAATTATTCTTCAGCCTTGTTCTAACTCCAGTATAAAGCTGCTCAAATTGGCATAACCTTGCATTTCATTGCAAATTTCCTCATTATAGTTCTGCTTCATAGTTCATGGGGATTGGATACACTTTGGGACAGAGAAACCACTGAAAATTGTTAAATCAGCAAAGGTTTGATTTCCACGTGTAGGACCACAGCTGTTGGACACTAAACCATAAAGAAAATTACTAGCACAGATAAGAATTATGGTGACAAGGAGTGATACAGCCTTGAATAACTGGCTATTCACACCTTCACCTTGGGGAATCTGTGGAGCTGCCAAATTCATCACCTGCTAAGAGTTACAGAAGTAGTCAAAGCTGAGGTATAAGCAACTTCTATCATCCTATATTTTTCCAGATTTCCCATGATGATACGATGCTTAAAAAATGCACAAAAATTAAAATAAGGATGGTAATAAGTCCTCTCTTGCAGAAGTCTAGTACTCCTCAGAATTAGGTCTGTGAACCAGGTTCACATTCAATCTTCTTAAGTGGCTTAGGATGTGTGCTAAGTCTGTTGACATCTTTAGTGAACTATTTCTAATGTCCCCAAAAAAAAGTCACTGAAGAGGACTGCCTTTGATGGCTTGCAGGAAGAAATGATGTTTCAAAGGTGAGATGTTTCAATTAAATAGATGAGCATTCAGTTTAGCCTCGCCATGTAAGTGTCTGATATCATGTGAGATGCCCAGAACTATCTAAGTCATTCTCACTGGGCTGAAGGTATGACACAGATGAAGTTATGTAGTGGTAACAGAAGTTTGAATGGCTATAAAGTATTCCAGATGATATTAGACACCTTTTTGTGGGCAAATAGAATCTATGATCCCACATATATATGTATATATGTATGTATACATACATACCCACTGCCACTATCTTACAGCCCACCTGTGTGATGAGAATGGCTGAATATAAAAATATTTTACTTCAGGTTGCTTAAACTTGAAACTATTAACTTTGATAGTCCAATGAATGATACAAATAATGAACACAGGTGTGAGAGCACAATCCATTAATACTCATTAATGCTGGCAAGTAAGGGAAATGTTAACACGGAGTGATCCTCTTTATAAGAAAAATCAGTTTTTGTGCATCACTTCAGTCAAAAAATTTGTTCTGTAAGCAAGTCAGGAGTAAGTCACCCTTAGTCAGCAGTTATTGTCACCAAGAGTAGTTGCTATCACCTAGTGTAGGCTTTTTGGGTTCACTTTTCTATTTAATGTAAAATGTTTCTGAGTGCAATTCTGTAAAGGTTTGAGTGGCACATTTCAGTCCCATCATGGAAAATTTCATATGCAGACACAGTGTGAAAACCAAGATTATTTGGCTTTAGGGTTTGGGTTTGGTTTTTTCTTGTTTCTACATTTGTAATTTTCCAGGATATCAATTAATTTTAAATGGTCATTTGTTCCATATGGAAGGTAAAAGAAAAAGAAGACTTGCTATAGCCGGCTAAATGAATAAATATCCATTTCATAATAAAGAGTATTCTCAAATACAGATTTCTATTGTATAAAAGTCCACATGAGAATTATCCATCCAAGGGATTTTCTTATAGCCAGAGTAGCAAAATCACTATTTCCAGGACATGATTCATCTCATTAATAGGGTGAGATAAATCACACTTTAAAAGTGTGTTTCTCTCCATTGACTGCAAAAGTGCTTAAAATTACTAGTTCAGACAGAAATACTTAAGTTGGATAAGATTAATCTCTACCCTTTGATAAATGCCTAGAAGGAACTGGCCCCACAAATATTTATTTCCAATAACTATGACAGTAATTTAATTTATAATATAACTGCAAGACTCAAATATGCATTGAACAAAAAAACAATTTTTTTGTTCTGAAATCAAACACTCTTATGATACTGATAGAGTGGATAATTTGGACATGACATGAAAAAATAAGCAGAAGGTATCTCTTTGTTTACCTAAAGGGAGAAGAAGCATTCAGAAAATTTTAGCTGCAGCTTCTGGTTACCTAAATTTTGGATATCCTGGGTTTCAGGGATGAGGGAGAAATTTAATACAGTAACCTGCAAAACATACCTATACAATTGAACTTAAACATTCAGAACATGAAATAGGATTATTTAAAAACTTATGATTGCTGTAGTCAATGGTATCTTTATTCCAGGCCCTTGTGTAGGAAGAGAAAAACTGGAGAAAAGCATTTCCCTCTCTCCAAATGGGTCACCTCATCCAAATGCAGGCATACAGAAAAATCACCTTCTTGAAATGCATTGTTTTCCTCTTTGATTATTTAGGAGACAATGAGAATAACCCAGATTTGGGCACCTAAATTAGTAGAAATACAGCCATGAAGTGTAGAAAAATTCCAATAGTGTGATCTGTCTGAACGTGTAAATCTGATTTTCTTATAGATTTATCCACATTATCATTTATCTCACAAGTAGCTTACATGGTACTACATATTCTTGGCCAGCTCTATACATAGTCAATTAAAGGGATATATACTTTTGGTCATCAAATGCAACTTCTGAAATAATATCTATTGTACAGATATTGTAGGTGGATTTCTTCGTTGTTTTTATGAAAGTTCAGGTCTTTGTGCAGTCCTGCACAAAATGCAAAAGCACTGGATTAATTGTTGATTTAATCACAAATAGAGGATGTTTAGCACTTTCCAAAATACACAGACCACTTTCTTTGCTCTTTAAAATCAGATGTTTATTTTTTTATTCATTTTTTTTCTAAATTGTGGCTATATTTTACATATGACATTTTTTATGCAACATGTTTATGTGTCTGGATCCTTGCAGAAAAATATGTCAGGATTCTGCTGGTATGAGATTACCAAACACAAAGGCTTTTAAAAATGCATTTTCTATGATAGGTACTTAATGTACTTAATGTATCTTTGGTTATGTTTAGTTGACTCTAGGGAACTGACTTAGAGTTACAAAAAAATAGATAAAGAAAATGAAAACAAGATTTTCAATAACTTTATTTGTTTGACTGCTATCTTCCCCTCTTCCCTCAAAAAAAAACCAAGCAAAAACAAAACAAAAAAACAACAACAAAAAAGGCAACCAAAAAAGTAAACAGAAAAGTTCTATGTGCTTTTTAATTCCATTGTACATTCAAAAATTTATACTGTTATAAATTACGATTAAGTGTAAAATTAGAATTGGACAGAGGAAGAGCTGTAACCAAAATGGCACAGAAGTGACTGATATGCACAGATTGAACATCTTCATTGCTGGGGAAAAACAAAAATCCTTTTTCTAGAATGGTCTAGTCAACACAGTGTCGGCAATCTTATGCTGATGGATGACTTGTTCTTTAACTAAAATGCTTCTGCCTTCATGTTACATGCCAAAAGAGCTTGTATCAGATAATGGCTGCTTGCTTTTAGGAAGAGACTGGGAGATGTGGGCTGAGTCTTCAATGCAGGAGGGACATAGTTAAAGCAGGAATGATGTGGTTATCAGCATGTCATAAATATGAAATTTCCAGTGCTGTCATATGAGCATGCAACTGCTTGCAGATGTATTATAGGACTTCTGCATCAAATAGGTTCAGTCAGAAATTTTGAAGCTTTATTAAAAAACAAAATCAGTATTGAAGAAATACCTTGGGATGCTGACATATGAGTTTACTTAGTATGGAAAGGGACTTCAGAGCAAAATAAGTGTACAATGTTTTAGAATGGAAGACAATAAATACATTAAGAAAATGTATAAATATGGTTGTAAATACATTCAATTAAGCTGTCCTAAGTTTTGCAATATTTGCAGAGCAGTTTACTGAATGTTATGCTTTTACCATGGTTCTGTTACATCTTGGACACGTATGTATAGAATGCAAGTGAAGACAATAGAGCACAATGTTAAACTCTTAACCTGACTTTGTTTGACACAAATTGTTTCTAAGAAATTTGAACCTTGAAAATGTCACTGTGCAAAAAATAAATATGCCTGTTTTTATGTGTTGCAGAGGTGATTCTTTTAAGTGTATATGATAACACAATTAAGGGTAGAATCAAAGGGCAAGAATCTTAAGACACTGATAAACATTACTTTTGATTTTATTATTTTCTTAAGTCGGACTATCAAGAATATTGAAGGTTTTTTGATCACCTTTCATTTTAAACATAATGAAAGATCTTCTTTCCCTCAAAAAGAAGGAAAAACTACATGCAGAGCTATGTGGTTCAGGATTTAAGTGGAGTAAGATCTTGAACTGCAAGTGAGTCTGAATGCTGCTTTATATGATCAATAAGAAAATAAATTTTCAGATGAAAGAAATATACCTGTTGAGGCAAAAGAGCTCTCTTGAATCACATGTATTTGAAGAGGTTTTTTTAAATTAAACATATTTTGAATGGTTTAGTGTCCAAAATTTTAAATTGGGATATAAAATAAATCTGTGTTATAAGATCTAGGAGTAATTCATATTTCTTGGGTCCACCTGTACATTCCAGATTTGTTCTGAATTCATCTTAGAGTGAGATTCAGCTGCACTCTACTGTCTGGGTAGACAGTTCAGGTTGACTGAGATTCAATCAATTTGTTTTCCCAGTTTTCATTTATAACTTGGGAGAATCATGTATTTTCTGTTCTTAAAATCCATTCCCTCATTCTGTGAAAAATAATTTGTACTATATACTTCAAATACACAGTATTTATGAGACAATACACTAAAATATGCTGAGGAAGATATGAGAGGGATGCATGACACATAGGTTAAAAGTTCTGCCAAAGTCGAATTTGAATAGAGACTCCAGAAGCATAAATAATTCATGTACTAGAATTTTCATTAAGTAATTTCAAACTCCTTGGAGAGACAAATACTTTAGACATGAGTGCGTCAATAAGCACGAATTTTGAATAACTGATATCAGGCTTTCTAAGATGGACAGTTAAATGCAGAAACTTTGCTGATTTCTCTAACATTTATCTTAACCTATTTTGGATGAGGGCTGAAGTGTCAAAATTCTTTTTTTATAAGAGATGCTAGAATATATTTAAGCAAAAAATTCTTTTTGTGTTCATCTGAGTTTAACTTTGGGTACAATGAACCTTTGCCACATAATTTACTTTTCTCATGGTCTCAATATTTCTTTTAAGTAATATGCAGTCAAACAATGGGTAATTAATTGTTTATGGTTCAAATTAATGAAAAGGAGGTTGTCAAAAGCAGCCATATATTCTACATCCTATTAATTCATGTAATATTTGATCTGCCAATACAGTACAAGGCCAAACCTGTCCAACCTGTTAACATAACTTTCCAAAAGAAATACAGTGGGGCATGTGCTGTGATCACTGTATTTCAGATTATAAACAAGATAGGATAATGAGGGTCTTAGAATCAAAAAACATTCTCTAATAGGAGAGGTTTTATTTATTTAACAGAGATATTGAATTATTTAATTGTATAGTTCAAGATTCAGTTTTGAATCCTTACATAAAAATGTAAGAGCTGAGAAGAAATTATGTCTTTGCTTTCTTACTACTTACTCTCATGCATATTTTCTTCCTTTTCTTTACCCATATTTCATCTTATTCTCAATTCCAGCTTTCTGTCCCATTCATATGATAATTTTCTTCCTTCTAATAAGTGCTACTCTTTTGTATTTCCCTTCTTCTCACAATTTTCTCCTTATTGTAGTATTCTACCTAATCTCTGGGAACTTATGTTTTCTTACTGATTCTTATTATCATGGGCTGCAATATCTCCTTCATGTTGCTTTTAGCTGGAGCTCATAGATTTGTTCTCCCTCTCAGTATTTTCCTTCAAATTTCTCTTTTTTTGTGTGTGTGTACATATACAATCAAGAAGTCCTGCTTACATTGTATTGAAAATCGTTCCATTACAGCCATCTATGCTTTAAAATTCTTTCCTTTTGCATTGGGAAATTATATTTATTTTTATGAGGATGAATTATTAGTAGTATTGACCTACAAAAACCAAAATAATCGCTAATTATACATCATAAAGGCTTTGTTTTTCTTCATAGTATGCAGAGATAAAATACTCATGCTGCAAAACATATTGCATAATTTCCTTGTCAGAAAGATTTCATATATGTAAAAATCAGTTATTATTCTTCATTTTCCTCTGATAATTGTATTCAGTGAAATTTCAAGCACTTGTACAGGGGGATTCAGGATCTGCAAGGGATCTTAGTTAAACTCAGAAGTTAAGAACTACAACCACTATCTGCAAAGAGAAGTCAGGAAAAATTGGTAGACAACAAAGACAAAATAATCATTTACAGGGTAAGACTGGGCGGGAAAAAATGTATTTAGGGTAGTTAAGAAAAAAATGTAGACAGAAAATACGATGCTTAAGTAGAAGAAGACTAAATTTATGGAACTACCTTTTAACAGGAGTGCTTAGAAGTTAATTGGAAAATTAATTGCTAAATTCCAAAGGACATAAACAGTACATTACTCCTGTATCAGATTACTTTAATCATGCTACCACGTGTTGGTCAGGCTCCTAGTTGTCCTGAGAGGACTCTGCAACTTCAAAAAGTAAGTTTTGGCAATAGGCAGTACCTAAAGCTGATTTCATTCTTTATAAATTGTGAACATAAATGAAGATTCTCAATATTACAGCAGCTTTTCTAATAAAATCCACAAAATTCTCTTGTCCTCTTTTTACAACGTTATTTCTGCTGGAAAAAAAAAAAGAAATCACACTGGTATCTTGATCCACATTTTCCTTTGGCCCAAGGACTGGAAAAAGTGTTATTTTGTGAGTTCATGATGCTATACTCTCTCTATAGACTCATGTTTAACTTTTACATTTGTTATACTCCTCAGCCTTGCAGCTGGTGCCTGAACTGTGATGAGGATATTGCACAGAACACATTCTCCCCATTGCTGCAAAAGTGTCATTAGGCAGCAAAGAATGAAAAGTTCATTGAGCCAGAGAAAGAGAGCATGAGCACCAGTATGAGAAGGAATATGACTTTCTAATCTATTAATCTGGACATTCATCATACAAAATTTCTGGGGTTTAGCTCTGCATAAAACATTTCATATATTACATTTTGTAGTCTATGATCCTTTAACATTAAAAAGATATTAGGCAAAATAACCATCAGTGAAATGTAGTCCTAGACCTTCCCATTTTCAGTATTTCCTCTCATCTAATTTAGGTAGTTTTAATCACTTTTATGCTGATTGGCTTTGTACCCTGCATTCGTATCTTAGATTCCTGATCCTGGGCAGTTGTAGGTACATGATCTTATTATATTTACACTCTCTGGATAGTTTTACTCTTGCTTTACCCCCTTTAAATTACTTAGGGAAAATTGATGAACATAAACCCAGATATTTAACTTCCTTGAGATTTGTTAATAGAAGTTCTAAGTAATTTTTCACAAACCCAGAGACTTACACTTCATCAGAGGAAGTTCACATATAACCAATACATATTGTATAAATCTACTCCTAGCAAATGACATAACATCCCCTTCCTATATTTTCACTTTAGATGTGAAGTTTAAAGTTCATATAGCATTAAGTAGCCTGACAATTTCTAAAATTGATAAGCACAGCATAAAAGTGGTAGTTTAAAAACAAGAAGTCTCACTATGAATCTAAAGGAATTTCCAGAATTTTAAAATTCTAAAGAACTAAAACTCTGGGTACATTTCTGAACACAAAGATGGTATCTTTGAAGCAATGGAAATAAATTTCCTTGATTTTGTCCAAACTAAAAGAAGATAAGAATGTATTGTACTGAGTATGTTTTCATTGCATTTTCTAATCTACACTACTAGGATTAGGAAAGTGGTAGATCTGTAAAGCAAAGAAGGATCATTTGAACTATATATCTGCCTAACAGGTAAAAAAACCAGATATCAAAATGGAAATTATTAATTTATTTGCATAAAAATCTATAATGGCTCTTGTCTATAATGGCAGCCTGTGGCCCATGGTAAGTCAAAGAATTAAGCAGCTCTAGGGATTATCTTTTATTTTTGTTGCATTTTATATGGCCTAACTACCTATGTACCTCACTCATGCAAGTTTTATTTGTGTTGGTATTAAAATATAACCAATTAGTTCAATTCAGAACATTAAAAAATACAAATTCTTCCTCTACTACTTTTTTTTTTTTCTTTTTTTTTTTTCTTCTTTGTTGTGTCATATTGCAAGTCAAAGATCTTCATCAAACAGGCAGACATAAAAGAGGCTGTCTGGCCACAGGCAAAATTCTCCATAGTCTGACGGATGCCTTCATCTGATGCCTGGTACCATTATGCCAAGATACATTTGGGGGATAAATTACAAATACAAAGCTCAGGCTGCCTGAAACTGCTTTGGAAGAGTTTGATGAATCTCATAGTTGCATAACATAAACACAATAGTGATTGCTAAAATATCTCAGGATTTCCCTAGTATGATAGTAGAATATTTAGAATATTAAATAGATACTTAGAACTTTAAATAACTCAGGCCTGTGTTGAACAAACAGTTTAAGCTAAACCTCAAAGGGCTGAAATTATTGGTAAAATAAAGTAACAAAAAAAATTCCTTTACAGTGTCTCCAGTGTACAAGCAAGAATAAAATGAAGGGCTTTCTGTTGTATCAGAAAGAAAAACGTATGTTGCATGATAGAAATTAGTTGGAAACATAATCACAGGCTTTCTGTTACTTTGAATGTTTCAAAAATAACAAGAAAAAATTCCTGTAAGAACATAGAAATGGCTGCCCTATTTCTGATCAAAGATCCATTGACTCTAATTTTGTCTAATTTTTGAGAAGTCACCACCACCAGGAGCTTCAGAAAAAAAGTTTATGGGGTTATATTGTTGCCTACTCCTGTCTAACTTCTGTCACTGCCTGAAAACTTGTGTGGGCAACACAAATTTTTGTGTTGTCAAAAAGAAAGAACACCTGTGTTGTAACAAAGAAAGAATGACTCATCTTTCATTGTCCTCTCAATCTCTCTTTATTTTACTTTACTCATTATTTCATATAATTCACTGTCTTTCCTCCCTGGAATGTTTTTTTCTACCTAAAGAGGCTTATTTTCTTTTCACTATACAATACTTACTCTGTAACTTCAGTTATTTTGTCGGCCTGTTACTACATTTTTAATGATATTTTACTGTATCATGTTAGATATCATGGTTCCTGAGCTGTATCCCCTATTCAAAATTTAAGTATCTCCTGGAAGTTCATGGCATCAGTGTGTTTATTATTTTTTCCTTTATTTTATAAGAAAGTTTTGAAATATTTACCTCTCACATAGCAGCACATTATGAAAATGTTATTTTAGATTTATTTCTAAAGATAATACAATCTTTATTTATAAAGATTATTAGATTTATTTGCAAGATCTCTTCCCTAAGAATACCTAATTTATAAATGTTTATAATTTTTTGTAATTACGATCATTTTCCACACAAGATTATATAGACTGACCTTTAATTTTATCTGGCTTTTTATCAATTTATTGGTAACTCTCAATTCAGAATTTAGTCTTAGGTCAAGGAAATCTTTTTATTAGTTGCAAATGTAATCATCTTTCGCCTATTTTCTTTTTATCCCTGTTGTGATCTTGATTTCATCCCATGGTGGCTTAGTTTCTTTAATAAGTTTTACAATGTCATTTTAAAAGGTTTTGGAAATTGAGGTGCACTTTATAAAAGAAGTCTTTCAAATATCTCTAATTTATTTTTCCATTGTGACTTCCTTTCAAATAAAATATATTGACTTTCCCTGATATTTTTTAAGCTAATGATTTTATTCTTTACCCCAATTTTTAACAGTCACAGTTATGCAAAACTCAGACCTAATTGTGTGCAGATATTCATATGCCCACAAATCTTCTTATTAACTCATGTATTACTTTTCACATATCATTCCCTAGGGTAAATTAAAGCCAGTCTAAGGATTTAACACATTTTTATCTGGCTTCCTTTAACACTCTGAGGTGAATACCATTTGCTTCTGGAAATCTGAGTATTCTACTTTATTTATTAGCACTTGATCTATTCTGTTGATACCTGACTTTAATGAAAGTTCTTTCTCAGAAAAGGAAAAATTCAATGTAGCAAACTTCCAGAACTCCTTCATAAGAAATATAATCTACGGAAATAGTTCCATTTTCTACAAATTTGGAGTTTTTTCACACTTCTTGCATGTTCTTTCATGTCATGATCATCTGTGCACATGGTAAATTGTTTTATCATTCTTCTGCATCTGAGAAGTTTCATTTTGTTTATGTTAATAACGTTTCAGGAAGTATTTTGTCAAATTTTCTTCTGGCCATTTTCATTAAGGATTTATATTTGTCTCTTCTGTTTTCTTTGCTTAATCACATTTTTTACCAGGTGAAGATTTCTTTTACTTTACACACATATGTCCTTTTTTTCAACAGTTTAAAATCTTGAGTTGGTTTTGATGGATGGCAAATATTTCCATTGAGGTGCAAATGCAATATCTTTAATGAAATGTTCCACTTCACTTTAAGAGTGGTCATATTACATAACTGCTTCTCACTAATGCATTACTAGGCTATTGCAAAGTCTTTTTTGAAAATATTATTTTCTCTTTCTGCCACAAAGGGCTGACAAATGCCAAGACTAATGGAAGCTCCTTCACATGACCTATGAGACACCTAAGAAATGTCAACAGAAATTAGAGGAAAATGTGATTTTTATATTCATTTCCTGAGATTTACTCAGCATGGAGTAAATTGCAAGGCCATATAATAGAGCATTTATGTCCATGTTACTGTTTTTCCTTTTCTTTTCAATTGTGTGAAATTCTCCAGTCTCACTACAAGGATACTGCTTGGTTCAATTTGATATGATAAACATTTGAAAATATTGTATAGCTTCAAGTACATCATCTTTTACTTTTAATCTTTTCATTTAGAAATGTGGTAAACTTATGTGTCAATTTAATGGCATCAATCCTTGCAATAACAATTACCATTACAAAGGAAAAAGTAAATTTTCAGTAGCAGACCAAGTGCATGTTGATTTCAAATGATAGAACACTGTAATGGTCACAATGCTTTCACAAACCATTGTATCAAATAGTAGAAAGAATTGTGTTTAATTTAAGCAGAAATTATTAACAATATTCCAACAATGTTAAGATAAATGGCTGAAGGCTTATAAACCCTAACACAAGACAAATATTGTGGTATGACAACCTTTGCTATCAAAGTTAATAATGAATATTGAACAGGCTTCTGATGCATGAAATACACAATATATGGAATTTTCATCTCATTTCAGTCAGTTGCCTTGAACTAAGGAAAGAAAAATGTAAATTGAGTAAGACAACCTCACGACTTACTCTGTGCATGACAATGATCTGGATGTGATAAGTTTGATCATAATCTTTTCAATAAATATGCTTTCATAAAAACTCCTAAGGCCATATAGATGAGCTTATATTTTTAAAACTTCGAGATCAGTTCTTTAAAATGAATAATAAGATATCAGACAGGGATATATCTGGTGCTACTAATGATGCCTTAGGTTTTAACTTTTATATTTTTCAAATCCTCTACTGCCTAGTGTGTAACTGAAATTTCTTGTGGCCTGTTAACTACTGTTCTCTAATGCTCGTTAGACATAACAAACCTCTCTAGGTTTCCACCTCAGGGACAACAGGCCCCAAAATGTATAAATTAAAAGCCTCTGAGAGGGGGGCCAATTTGGGGTAATTACATCATTAACTGAAGGTTTAATTGGAGAATTAACCCTGGTATGCAAATAAAACTTATAGAAGTGTGAAGAACTCATGACCTGGGGTCCATCTTGAGTGTACCTTTGCAGATAGTGCAGACCGTAGAGAAATCATTATAGAAGTGTTGGAGTCATAGTGAGCTATCAGGAAATGTGATTATTTAAAATATATAATAAATAAATTATTCGTTTTTTAAAAAAACCTTTTAGACATGTCAGCCATGGGCAACTGGGTTTTTTTTATGGACCAAAAAAAGAAGGTTTAAGAAATACATATAATAAATTAAGTGCTTAAAATGTTAATTAAATTCGCATTAGTATGTGTGCCTGTAATTTATAAAATTCTATGGTGAAAGTCTTATTGAAAAAAAAAAAAAATAGTATACCAAAAACCAAAATTAAATTATTTTATTCAACAACTGTTTTACTTTCCACTCATTAAACATCTCTCAGATGATCACCCCTTTTCACAACCCTTCTCAGTGTTTCTGATCTCTGTCCTTTCCTCTCCTAGTTCTTCAGTATTCCATTTCTTCATTCCCTCCTTACCACTGAAGGAAAAGTTAGTGTATTCAAATTCCTTGTACTTACATTCTCCTCTGAAACTCCATGTTCTACAATAACTCTTCTTTCTTTTCCTATTCCATTCTATAATGTTTCATTTTAACTCTCTTCAGCCATATATTAGCTCATTGATGTTAAGGCATGGAGGGAAACTATTCTTCAAAGCAAACTACTTTCTTAGGCTGAAAAGATAGAAGTAATAAGAATATTTCATAGGATCTAGCCATGTCTTAATGCTGTCTGAGGGTGATTTTTTGCATAGGGTGAACCATTTTGGATAGTTAGGGAAAGAGAAATAAGACTAGAGTTTTTCTCTTTACTGTTCATAAAGGGAGTTTAATTAAATTGCTCAGAAACACAGGTGTGATGCATGAAACTAAACTTTAGTGAGATGGATATTGCATAAATGTCAACTTTTATCCTAATGTTCAAATTCAAAAACAATATAGAGGCAATCTTTGATAATTAAATTTGTTAAATTTGACAGCAGATCTCATGGCTCAGAGCTGCTTCTGATTTCAGTCGTTTACAGTAATGAAAACTGACAGTCATAACATTAGTCTCTAGAAATGTTCATACAGTATGATAATGACAACTGGAAATTTCTGTGCAGTGATTTTCAAACTCATTCTTCTATGATTTATACCCAGTATTCCTTGATATTACTTCCTCTTCCAAGTAATGCATATCTCATCTGCTCCACTGGGAGGTCAAATGTCCATGATGAAAAGTTTTCCATAGCACCAAAGTGTATTATATGAGAATGGAGTACTTAAAATAGTAAACATATGCTTTAAAAAAAAAAAAAAAAAATAGAATGTGGTATTATTACATTTCCATAACAGAAACACTGTGTTGTATTTCTCTGTTACAGAAGGGATGAAAAAGGTTCCTTTTTCTTGTTACAAGACAGACGTAAAAAGTCAGACTCCACTATGGTGAAAATCTGCATTGGTAAAGACAGTCATTCAAGGAACAAAACTGAATCCCTTCAGGAAGCAAAAGGAAGGAAATTATTATGTCTAGGATTTGCTAGTGAAAACATAAAAGATGCAGATACATGATATCCACATAGATTCCAAAGCATCATGATAATCTGTTTTACTCAAAGAAGAAGACTGTTTAGAAATGAATATTTTTCAAGCTGATAGCTTTGGCCCTCTTTAAAATTACAGTTTGGAATATGGTTACTAAAGTTTAAGTTTTCACTTGGATAATTAAGATGACAATCTGCTCAGTCACACTCGCAACAACAATCAGCAGGAGAGGATTTAAAGCATGGCTACTCATCCTTTGTAGAGAGACAAGAAAGTTTTTATGTGAAGCTGTCTGAAAAGCAGACACAGAACTTCTATAATGGTGCTGTCGTAGTCTCTGGCATTCTCCCCCTGGCTGTAATATCACGGAGACTCCCAAGAGCAGAACCCTGAAAATTTTGTGCAGTATAATACAGGAGCCTTTCCTGGATGTTTCTTCAGTAGGAGTTTGAAATATAGGTCAGATAACTACCCTCTGAAAAGCCTAAAAGGTCAGAACAAATATGAACAAATATTATTTTTGTTTATTTTTGGTTTGCTAACATCACTGAAACGACGCCTAAGGGCAAAATATAAGGTAAAATAAGCAAAGAATTTGTTTGGACAATTCAAATGCAGGTCATATAAATAATTTTCTAAGAGGAATGTAGTGGTATGTAAGAAAGAAAGCATACTTAGATTTATCTATACTTTCAATAAATACCAAGTATTTCAGATTTCATACATGTTTTTCCATAGCTAAATCTTGGTGAAATGAGCTGTTTTACAGATTTAGAAAATATTTAAATGCAGTTTATAAAGATGTTTGTTTGTTTTGAATAGAACTACTCTTTATACACATACACAAATAAGAAAATGGATGATACTCATTCCAGGTTGCTGGCTGAAACTTAAACAGCTGTAGCTGTACTTCCAAGGTAGTCTTGTATGACTACTTATGCCACTTTTGAGAGAGACCATGCACTAACATACACCACATGATAAGCATGGAAGTAAAACTGTCCTAATTAATTTGCCATGACACCTAATAGGTAACTCATAAGATCTAGCAAACGAAAGTCGTAAGTATTTTAAAAAGGATGGGCTCTATTTATTTCTTACACTAATTTCATCAAGTTCACCAAATGGACACAATTTATTGGAAGATATTCTGTGACCATCCATAAGCACTAATTGATGCTTTCCTGGGAAAATATTTAATTCTATGATACAAGACTTCATATAAAGATGGATTAAACTAATGGATTGGCATCTACCATGAAAAAGACCACCAGTGTTATATTAATTTGATTTATCTTGGAAGTCCTTTAATTCAAATATATAATATAATTAAAATACCTTGTTCAACAGGTACTTAGTATCTGGCAATATTTTCATAATGATACATAATCTTTTGGGTTCATCTATGCATAACATACAATAATTTACAACATTGTTTAACTTGACAACAGCTGTACAAATTTCAGAGTTTTTGAACTCATAACTAATAAGACAAATAAAATTTGTAATAATTTGGAGGAGGTAATTGTTTTTGTCTTCTCAAGCATTCCAAGATAAGATGTTGCATCTGTATCACATACTGTCTTGAGATTAATGGACTCAAGAACAACACACACAAAAAATGGAAAATTTGCTTATGTCAGATAGGAATACCATAGTTCTCTATGGCAGAGAAAAGTAAATTGTGGTACTTACATTGAAGAGTATGTACACATCTTTCAAAAGCTGTATTGAAATAAGGCAATTGCCAGAGTTATATACTTCTCAACATGAATACTTGATCTTCAGTTAAGATTTTGTTAATTTAGTAATTTTTCTTCTGTCCCTTCTCTACCTATTATTTTTAGTAAATTCTTAGAAAGAACTCCATAGGAGAATAGCTCACAAGTAGAATATATTTTCAAAAGTAAAAAATAGTGAAACCAATGTAACCTCAGTCAGAGGATGGCTTGCAGCTCTGTACTCATCTCCCTTCATTTGCTGCGACATAAATTTTATTAAATTTACATTTTATTACCTTTGTCCTTCAGAATCTTTATCTCTATAGAAAAGCACATTCTCTGTTAATAAGGAGTAAAAATTGAATACCCCAGTCCCCATGAGTTCCAGATCATCCTGGGCATAGCCCTACATATAAATGTGGATTTAATACTGCTGCAGTTCACTGAACATCCGAAAAGATAAATGTTCCCTACATAGACCACTGTGATGACTTTGACATTGCTGGACATATATTTCTACAGGAGTGACATTCACTGAGGAGACAAAAGAAGGATTAAACATTATAATTGTACTTTGACAAGAACATATGACTTCTGGGATGGATTAATACTCCTGCAGAGGATTTTACTACTATGTCTGACAATACTGTCATATGAACTTTTATTCTGGGTGTCTTTTCTCTTTTACAATAAAATGACGCATGAAGTGCTCTCAAAAAACGTTTATCTTTATTCCAAGCAAAATATAATGCAAATTTATGAAAGGTTATCCAGACCTTTCCACTGACAGCAGAATTTGGTCATCTCATCTGACCTTACAGCAGGTCAAAGATTTTTTCTTTTTATACTGAGTGACCTCTTCTACTGCCTATTAATTTCAGATAACTGAAATTTAGGTAGTTTTTTTCCTTCTGTATAAGTCTGAAATCCATGATAGACTCCATTTAGATGGTTGGCCAAACTACAGATAAGCAGAGCTTTTTTCTGGGCATAATTATCATCATTCTTCTGAACCTTTGCAGGTGGCTAGATTCATATCTTCCAGAATAATAACACTGTCTTTGAAACAGAACTGTCTAGATTCTTTCTTGGAGAAGTATTCCAACATTACTAGAAAGGCTTTAAAACAAAATTAATAAATCCTAAAGAAACAACAACAAAAAAAATAAAAAACACCTCAACCCCATGCCTTGCCTAAAACCCAAATGAACCAACCAAAAAAAAAAAAAAACAACACCCAACCCAAAAAAACACCTCACAAAATAAAAACAAGCAAGGAAGCAAACAAGAAAAAAGCCCCACCAAAAAATCCAAAAATAAAAAGAACGGAACCTAAATGGAAAAACCCAAACAAATCCAGAGCAGAAAGTCTAAAAATCATTCTCATTTCATTATATTGTGCTTTCTAGCTTTGGGGTTAAGGTTAGCTCTCAGTGGCTTCCTCAAGGAAAACTCTACACAATTCCACTTCATTAATTTGAAACAATCTTCTTTTTCTTGTGAGTTCTTGTCCAAAGCCCAGTTATCTGCTCTCCTCCTCCTAACTGATGTCTTAGTCTGTGCATGAGTGGCAAACTCTGTTCTACGTTAAACTATCACCATTTCTCCTTTCACTAACCCAGGAAACACCTTTTAGCATGGTAAAATAGCTATAGATGTTCATCAAGTTCCCCTGGAAAGCCAAGAGTTTTACCTGAACTTCTCATTCTTTTCTTTAGGGTATAAAACACAGCAAAAGGAGAGTAAATAAAGAGATTGGCTGTCATATTGATACTGCAACAATGCTGGTCTCTCAAAAAAGGTGCAGGGTAAACAAAGTTGTTGTCTATAAAATCCTGGTGTTACTTTTCACCAGGGCTTGCAGTGACAGGACAAGAGAACACGTTTTTAAAATAAAAGATATTTATATTCGAGATAAGTAAGAGTCTATTATAAGGGTGGTGAGTCACTGGAAGAGTTCCCTCAGAGAAGGTGTGGATGCCCCATCCCTGGCAGCATTTAAGATCAGGTTAGATGTGGCTTTGAGCAACTTGATTTAGTGAAAGATGTCCCTGCCCATGGCAGAGGGGTCAGAACTAGATGATCCTTAAGGTCCCTTCCAAACCAAGCTATTCTATGGTTCCATGATTCCACAATCATTTGTCTCTCATTCATGCTGGAAATGAACTATTCATGCTGATTTACAGACAGAATTACATGTAAATGTTTGCATACAATTTTCTCTTTTTTTTTACTCTTGCAATTTTGTGGCAAGTATTTATTAAGAAAAAGGTATTTTGATGGATTTTCAGATGTTATTGGTTTTCCACTTATTCATAGCTCAATAACAACTAGAAATATTTTTAAATAATCCTGAAAATTTTAATGATTACCTGAATAAAAATTTCTTAATTATATTTCTGGAAATACCACTTTTCTGTCCTTATTAAAGTTATTCAAACTCCTATTAATCAAACACACACCAAAAAAATCATCATCCCAGAATGCATTTTGATTAGTCTCAGGATTTCCCAATAGATAGTGCTTCAAAGCTTTCAGACATAGCAGCTGGAAAAGAAATCTCTCACCTCAGAGGAATACACCCACACCCATGCCTCAGGTCTGTTTGAAGGAGATACTTTGAGAGTCATACACTGAAAAATAAAAAACATTTCAACAGTGCAACTTCAAAGTTTCTCTAATATAAATCAGATCTTCACAAATACTAAAGTCCCAAAAGGCAGAAAATGCCTTTTGGCAGGGAAAATTAATCTCAATTTTGACAGATGGAAGTAAAAATATTAAAGTTTTACTTGTTAAGCAGCAATATTATGGTAGTGGTCCCATGTATAGACTGACATTCTATTAAAAATAAATAATTTATTCAGATTAAAGAAGTATTCATACCAGATGGGATTTTTTTTTAATGTTGTCCTTTTTTTTAAATCTGAAAATTTGCTTCAATGATTAATGTATATGTGTAAGCACTATCCATAAACACCACTCAGATCACAAATGCCTCTTAGGAGCTAATTATGTCAGTATGTGATTATGTACATGAATGATACACATTGTTGTCCAACAATCCTACATTGTTAAAATTCAGGACAATTTCTAACATGTTCAAAATCCACTTGCAACATTGAAAAATTGCTGCAGAATTCAACATACTATGAATCATTCATATTTTAACATCCATGGGGATTGGAGGAAATAGGGAATCCAGTAAAATTCCAGACCCGTTCTTTGAAGCAAAGACAAATGTGGTTGAGAACCATATGCCCACATTTTGTCCATGCTGCAAAGGGAGCAAGTGAATTGAAAAGAAGTCAGATATTTTCTTCAGGTGATCCCAGTACAGAAGTTATCAGCAGTGCCCCAGAAACACACAAGACCAACAGAGTCCTGGGCTTCCTAAGGAGAAATATTATTAGCAGGATGAGTGAGGTGATCCTTCCACCTTAGTAAGACACAGCTGGTGCACTGGGTCCAGGTCTGGGCTCCCCAGTGCAAGAGAGACGTGGACGTACTGGAGCAGATCCAATGAAAGGGCACTGCAATCATAAAGGACTGGAGCATTTGTTGCCTGAGAAGAGGCTGAGTGAGCTGAAACTGTTTCTCCTGAGGAAGAGAAGGTTCAGGAGGCCTTATCAATTTGCACAAACAGTTAGTGGGAGAGTTTAAAGAAGAGTTTAAAGAAGGCAGAACCAAGCACAGTGGTGCCCTGCAACAGGACAAGAAACAAGGGGCATACATTGAAATATAAAAGATAGCACTCAACCATTAAAAAAACCTCCAAAACAATGAGACAATGATCCAACATTGGAATAGGTAGCCCACAGAAGCTGCGTATGACCCCAAGTTGTCATGGGTAATATTTTGCTGCCTAACTGATTTGTATTCTCTCTTCCTTTGCCCAGATATGCAGCAAGCCACTCCAGACATTTTTTAATCAGTTTTTCCTAGCATAATGATTTTTCCTTTCTGGAGCAGTCTTTCAGGTCTGAATTCCTACCAATCACTGCTAAAACTGCTGAAAGCCACAACATTGATGCATTCACTATTAATCACAAACATGCTGAAAAAATAATGTTCATCTTCTATCAAATCTCACCCAAATTGAGTGGAAACTCACTAATTAAATCTTTCTGCAGCTCATTTGCCATTCTGTAAAAATGAGAATAATGCTATTACAAGACAATGCATGAGTGTGGTTAAGATAGGTTAATAGATTCTAGTCACATGGTGATGACAGACACAGAAAAATTCAGAATAAAATTTGCAATTTATTTTCTAGAGAAATTTCTATGGGTTATTTGTAACGGAAAAATTTTATGAAATTATGTTGAACATTAATTAGTGTGACAAAAAGAAAATAATGAAAGGTACATTTTTATGCCCATGCTACCCTTTCATGTGCTCTTATTGTTCTGGGATCTGTCTGAAGAAATGTAGTCAATTAAGTAAGTAAAGACGGCATTTTAATGCAGAAGAAGGATACTAAAACAGTGAATTAAAATTTCACAAGCTTTCATATTTGACATAAATTTGTATATTTCAAGTCTATTAAACTCTTGACCTTATGAAGTAATTTAATGTTTGTTTAAGATGTTTGTAAAATGTTTATAGAATCTGCAACAAACTTCCTTCCGTGTGTGACTTTTCATTATTTTGTAAAGATTTCAAAACAGAAGAAGGTTTCTATTTATGGATTTATTATCTGCCTGCTTTATTTATTTTTTTTTTAATCTGTTGGTTTTTCAGGGTTGGGTTTTTTGTTTTGTTGTTTTTTGAAAGGAAATGGTTTTTTTCTTGTTTACATGTTTGTTTTCCCTAAAATATTATATTTCTCTCACGATACTTGTTGGCTAATCTGTACATCTTCTTTGCATCTGCAGTGAACTGGAAATGCACATAAGCAGGCTATCACATAAAAGGTAGGTTTTATTTTCTCAAATATTTCAAATTTTATAAAATAACTGGAAAAATTGAAACAGTGATACTTTTAATAAATAAATATTTTTGATTTCGGAAATAAATTCTTAATGATTTTGGAAATCTAGTGTTTAAATATAAAAACTTCTTTTCACCATTGTTAGAATTCATGATTACATACTTGTGATTAGGATTTTATCTTCATTTCATAATGAAGTTCTTACCTTTTCAAAGATACAGTAATAACAGATGTTATTATTACTGTTCATGAATTGCAAAAAGTAGCCATAGGAATTTTAGGTAAATCTTATTTGCATGTGCATAGAGATGCAGACATCCAAAAACCATACATATGTGTGTAGTGCACATTCATTTGTTGGGTGGATGTCATCAGTATTCAAAAAGACTGAGGATAGAGGAGACTTACTCTACTGGCCACGTTAAAGCCTGCTGTGAGGGGATGCATTTCTTACTTGTGTGCAGTCATTTGCAGCTCAGGATTGTGTTCCATCAGGGGGCTATCTATGACTTCTAAAGGGCCAGTGAATGTTACTGAGATAGGCAGGTCCACCAGAGGCAGGCTTAAATTCTGCAAGGTCTGAGTTACTAAAAAGTTTTTTATTTAATGGATTTGCAAGATAAGATTACCTTGAAGTAAAGAGGCTGCTGTATTTTTAATTTTCATTGTGTCTCTGGATTTTTGCATTTTATCTAATTTTTTATATACTTATTGATATAATTTTTAATTAAATAGTCACTAAGACAGAGAAGTCCATAAAGTGCAGCAGGTTTCACTGTCATAAGAAAAAGTTTCTTTTTCATCTTCTCACCAAAATTTATATGTAAAAGTAGTGGTTAAACAATCTTAACAAGATATATTGCAATCCAAGGCAGTCTCAGAAGGCTAGTCTCTTGTTTCTTATATCATTTTAGCTTACTATATCTAGGCAAAAAAATCTGTGAAACATTTTGATTAAATATAATGATGTATATTCCACTGCATATTTTTAGATTATATTGATTTAAATATTGTATTTCATAAAGTAATATCTTTCCAAGCTGTCTTTTCTTACTAGCACTTTAAACTAAAACAGACTGTAACATCCTATCCTGTATATCTTGTATATCCTGTAATATTATTTTTAACTCATCAGTTGAATCACATTGTTTCAGTACATATGCTGAAACATATATTCTGTTTACATGTTGCAAGTGACCTGTAGTGAAACTGATAAACCACTCACACCAGTAAAGCAAATGCTGTTGAGAAATCATTATTGGCTCCTACAGTAATTATCAGAAATAGCAGCTATTTCTGGTAAAAGGAATGGTGAAGAAAGCAAGTCAAAAAGCCTGTCATTTGAAGATTTTGTTGATACATGTTAAACGAGGTTGTGGTACAAACAGCATAGCCACTAAGGATGTTAAGCAGGCACAGTTTAGGCAGTCAAAAAGTGCAGTATCCTCTAAAAAGTAAGAATGAGAATGTTGCTCTGCAGAATCCAAGCTAACCAAGAAGAGCCTTTCCAGTCCTAGGACAATAACAATGTTAACCATTGCCTTGCACCAAAAATTAATACTATCATGTTACTTGGCATACTGGCTTTTTTTGAGTGCAACAATAAGAGCTATTAAGTTCCTAACCCCACCAATGAGGTGAATAAGCAACTGCTGTGATTAATCATAGTCTTTTTCTTACCTCAGGCATATTGTGTTTGATTCTTCCTCAACTCTAAATACTATTTGAGAGGTTTATTGTTCTAAGTGTTTGCTTTCATGCTGAAAAAATCTCTCCAATGGGAAAACATTCATCACAGCAAAATGCTACCTTAGGTCAAGAATTGTTTAATTTATAAATGTCAAAAATACTTTGTAACTTGGTAGATATTAGGGACCAGATCTTAAATGAGAAACTACTATTAATGTGCATTTTCAGTAGGCCTTGAGATACTAATCTTTTAAATCAAATAAATTTTAAAATCTCTTTCATAATTTACCAGTTATGACCCATTATACTGGGTGTCCAAAAGTTGTCATAACAGAAGATCTATCTTCAGTGACAGAAGATTATCTGAAACAGTTGCAATTTCAAAACTAAATAAACAGTTGCTAAAATAGTCACTCTGTGTCATAAAGGACATTTTCAAAATATAGGAACAACCTCCATATTCAATCATATATGTAAATATCTAATAGGGATGAACTCTACTCTTTCCTGGTATACTTTAATGGAAAGCCCTACCATTTAATATAAATGCCCTAGCCCTCTTCTGAGTTCATGTCTTTAAAATCATGAACTCTTGGAACTTGTATCTTCTGTTTAGTACTTGTTTAACATATAAAGTACAATTTCAGAAATGCTATACTGATTACTCCCAATGTTAGCTAATACATCAATAAAATACAATAAAATCAAAAAGGAGGATATGTGATAGAGTAAAGATGTCATAGAATCACAAAATCACAGAACAGCTGGGGTTGGATGGGAGCTCTGGTCATCTGGTCCATCTACCTTCAAGCAGGGCCACCTAAACCCAGTTGCCCAGGATTGTGTCCAGGTGGCTTTTGAATACCTTGGAAGAGAAAGACTACATAATATCCCCAGACAACCCAGCTTGGTCACCCTCAGAGAAAACAGGGTTTTCTGATGTTTAGACAGCACCTCCCATGTTTCAGCTGGTATCCATTGATTCTTGTCCTGACACCACTGTAAAGAGCTCCATCCTTTTTCCACCATCCCTTCAAGTTTTTATATATATTGATGAGATTACTTTAACCTTCTCTTCTCCAGGTCAAGCACTTCATCTCTCTCATCCTTTCCTGATAGGAAAAATGCTCCAGTGTCCCCTTTGTTGCATTCTTTACAATATGTCCATGTCTCTCTTCTACTGGAGAGCCCAGACATGGACACAGATGTTCACATGAGACTTCATCAGGGCAGGGTAGAGGGCAAGGATCACTTCCCTTCTCCTGCTGGCAATATTTCATCTAATTCAACCCAGGACATCATTAACCTTCTTTGCAACAAAAGCAGTTTATGTCCAACTTTGTGTCCATCAGGACCTCCAGGGCTTTTTCTACCAAGCTGCTTTCCAGGTGGATGGCCCCCAACATACACTGCTTGTTCCTCCACACGTGCAGAACTTTGGACTTCTGCTTACAGCTCTGTCATAAACCATAATCCGTAATTCAAGTGAATTTATGCAGCTTTTGAGATAGAAACAAATGTCACAAAAAGTTCTCTTCAGTTTCTAATATTATATTATGAACTAATTGTTTATTCTTGTATTTCTGTTTCTATCCTAAAATAAACACTTCTGTACTGAAACACAGAGCTTGCACTATAGGTACATCTACATCTCTGTGTATGTATCTATACACATATACAGCATTTTAATAATGCAAAGGAAACCTCACATAGGATGCATCTTCACTCAATTTTTTCTCAGCTATTTTCCCCTTTATAGTTCCTTTTTTAAAAGTGAACACCTTGCAAGATATTGCCACAAAACTAAGCAAAAAAACTAACCCTTGTGATCAATGTTCCAGTGCTTCAGTAGCCTCAGTTAATTAAAACTTAATTCCTAGCTCGACTTGCATTGAAATTCAACTTGAAAATATAGCGAGGTTGCACTCTATTTTGTATTGCATACAAGGCTGAGGATTTACTTCACATTTAAAATGTTTACCATTAATTTGGTGCAAAGAAACTAAATTGAAAATCTTTTATTCTAGTTGGTACCAAATAGAAGTATTTTAGACTTGAAAATGACATAATTAGTATGGGAAATTATGATTTTTTTTTCCTGCAACTTAGAAATTATTAGAGGCTAAAGGTTAACAGACTGAATGCAAAATATATTTTTTCTATCTTTCAATCAACTATTTTTCTTTCTTCTTCCAAGAACACTCAGTTTTGTGTGATTGTGCTGCATTGTTTTGTTGAAAAGAATCAGTTCAGAGAGGATCACTACAGAAGCTGACAGTTGCACTGGAGAAGTGAACCCAAGATTATTTTGAAGAGTTCTCAAATCCAAACAGGAGACAATATAAGCTGCAAAAGAGTGGAGCTATGTTCATATGCTTGCCTCAGGCAAACCAAATGTTCAGTTCACTTTTACTCCTTATTTTCCACAGAAAAGAACTATAAAAGCTAGGAAAAAAAGTCTTTGATCATAATTTATTCCTATGGAACCTTGCTGTATCTAAAGTAGTGTGATCTTTACTATTCGTGATGGGAAGAGTGATCTCTGGAAGGCATCAAGTCTGTTCAAAGCCCCTGAAGTGAAATTTTCGTATACAGTACTTTGGAAGACATATCTCCACTGGAAATGCCAATCCTCTATGGCACAGCTAAGATTTAACTGTTCTTTTGTTTAGGTAGCTGGCTTTACTGTACTTCAGCTGCTACTGGAGGAGGGCAAAGCATGTTTTTACTAACAATGTGTACTCAGAAGTGATCTTCCTGATTCTAGGGAGGATTTAGAATCTTCTAACTCTCAAGCAGAGATCTGTTATATTGACAGAAGTACAGAGCAGTTAGGGGAAAGAAAACTGCCTGCACCAAAAACCTCTTTTTTGACAAGCCCACTCAAAATCAAGGCACAAAATAGGAAAAATTGCATGATTTCAAGTATGCAATAAATGAACATGGATTATTTGTGCAGTCAACCTTACTGCAATTTTCCCCATTACATTTTCAGTGCAGGCAAAGAAGAAGCTCAAGTGCACAGGCTGCATTTAACCTTTTCTGCTACCCATTCTGGCAGTGAGACAGATCATTATAACAGGCAGCAAGTGAAACAGAAAGGGGAGGGGAAAGGATATGACAGGTGAAGATAATATTGTTAAAGGCAGCATGATGCATAGCTGTTAAATGAAGACATGCTCTGTAAGTGAGAGAAGATTTTGAAAGACTGAAGCATGATGAAATTGTGTATTGCCGTAAACAAGAACTCTACAGCCCTAGATCCTCTACTAACTCTGCATGCAAGCCTGGCTGTAGCTGCCCAGCTCAGAGAATATGCTGAAATTTCACCACCTGGAGCAATGTTGATGGAAGAGTATATCATAACCAAATTTGAGGAGTAAATAGGGTGGCCAAGAGGGTTTCTACTGAGGTACATGTTTTTACAGCGAGATCCCTCTGGCAGCTGACAGGCCTGGCTATATTTATGGCCGTGGCCACATACAGTACAAATAGAATTGGGAGCCATTTGAGGAAGTTTTCTGAGAACAAATTATTCTTTCTGTATTTGAATTTGGTCTCTAGCACTGATAAATAAGAAACTGTCTCCTTTCTACACCATAAGCATGAAACGATGACACCTGTTAGCTGGCATAAATATACAAGAGAGGACTAATGTCCTGAAATTGAGATGTCTGAGTCATCTGAGAAGCCAGAGTTGCACAGCCTAGAGAGCAGGAGTCTGAGGGTTGAGTAGTGGAGGGACAGACCAGAGGTCAGAGCCAGACTCTGATGGGACCCATGCACGTGTATGTGCCTCAAGGAGTGGTGAGATCTGAGCAGGCAGCAAGTAAGAGCAAGATCAGACCACTTCTGTTGCTCACCCTTATGTCAGTGGCGTTCAAGTGTAATGTGCTATGAATAAAGGCACTGATATTTATTATTCCATGGGCTGATGTGTGTGGTAGCATATATACAGGTCCTGCAGTCCATCAGCTTCAGTCAGACCTGCAGAATTTACACAAACATTGCTCTCTGCATCTCCATGGCCAGTGAGTCAGAAGTAATGCCTATCTATCTATCTATCTATCTATCTATCTATCTATCTATCTATCTATCTATCTATNGACAAACTGGCAATTTAGGTAGTATGTGGAAAGTATTTAAGTACAGTGAAAGAACGATAAAGATAAAGATGATAAAGATGAAGGTAAAGATAAGATAAAGATAAAGATAAAGATAAAGATAAAGATAAAGATAAAGATAGATAAAGATGGGGGGGATTCAGTTAGTAAAGTGTTTCCTTCAACAGATGAACACACTTAAATCCCACACTGCAGCAGTGCAAATGAAATCTTATGACAAAACACTTTTATTTGATTAATACACAATGTAGTAAATATAAATGTTACTATGTTCAATTTTCACTTACATTGATAAAATACAGAAGTGCATCATGTAAAAATATAATCTAGAAAATCAAACTCTCTCGTGTAAATAGTGTGATTAATTGCTATCACAGCTTTCATATTTTCAATATTTTAGAAGGATCACATGTCAAGATTTTCTACAATTATTCTTCAGGTTTTCAAGTGTAGAAATTATTTTAGACTAGGCTCACTAGTGATAAACCCTAAGACAAGCATATCAAATATTTTACTTTGTTACTAAGGTAGGTAATATTAGCTTCATTTACTAGAATAATTTGGAAATAAAATTTATTGCTACTGGTTGTTTCTGCCAAGCATGATTAATTCTCTCATACAAATAATTAGTTATTCCTATATCTGTAGAGCTGTCACATGCAGAATGCACTCAGCTGATTTTAATTCAGCATTCTCTATATTTCAAGAAGTCTCTCAAGATAACAGAATATTTAAGGAGACAAAATCCATCTGTGCTAAAAAGTATTTGGGAATAATATATTTTAGTATTATGACATTCCTCCTAAATTACAAGAGAGCTGTTACTGATGCTGGAACTTGGTTTATGAGGTAAAATGGTAAATCCACATGAAGCATACATGGCCAAATTTCAAATTTATATGTGCAGATTTTTATCTTATAGTAAAAAATGTTTCTTATTTCCAAATAATGGAATGCAAAAAAAAAAAAAAAAAAAGTAATAGTTTTAAAGCACAGAACATTAATAAGTATTGCAATTAAATAAAATGTCAGAAAAATAAAACACATTTTCTTTATAATCAGATGTTTGAAATCTTAGCAACTTCATCAAACATTCCTTAATTACTAGGCAATGCCTACCAAAACTCTTCAAGTACCCTTTTTTCATCACTAGCAGCAGCTAGTTTATATCAAGAGTCTTCTGTATAAAATTTATTTTTCTTGCTAGGCCGCTTGCTTACTTGCCTCTGAGAGCATACTTTAATAGCATACTTCATGTTTTGGAGTGACGGATGTCATAAGATCAGGCTTGTTTGGTAAATGAAGAAAAATCTTGCACTTCTGTTTCTTTCAAATTCCCTCCTTTGTATTTTGAGAGGGGAAATGACAAGCTTAGAGTAACTTGAGGATTTGGGATATGTATCTTGTAATACCATAAACCTGTAAAATATGAGTATTTGACTGAATACAGTTGCTAGTTATTTCACAGCTCAGTTTTTAATGACATAAGGTTAGGTGCTAAATTTCCAAAGCAGTGCATGGGTATTTATTGGTATTATTACTGGATTTGAAGGAAAGTCAAAGGCTTAATCCCTATGCACGTCTCTTAAAAAAAAAAAAAAAAAAAAAAAAAATTAAAAAAACTATACATTTGTGAACAAAGAATAGGATTTGTATGTAAAAAAATTTAACCTTGAAAGAAAATAGAACAATCCTGTCATCTTATGGTTGTGTTATTTTAACAGTTTATCTTGTTCATCTGTTCACCATAATATGAGCTGAACACAGCTGGAAGGTCTTTAAGAACATTATTCTTGGAGTGAAAGAGCTCTAAATTCCCACATGTAAGAAATTGGACAAGGACAGCAAGGAGACCAACATGGCTGAATAAGAACTTCTCGGTCAAACTAAGATGTAAGAATGAAATGCACAGGGATGTGCTTTCCAGGAAGAGTATAGGGACATTTCCCTGATATATAGGGATGAGACTGGGAAATCTAAAGTGTAATTTGGCAAGGGATGTAAAGAATAACCTGCCCTTCTTAAGAAATGTTGGCCAGAAATGGAAAATTAAAGAAAATATACTCCCTCCAGTAAATAAGACAGGACAACCAGTGACAACCAACATGGAGAAGGCTGGGGTACTCAACAGTTTTTTTACCTCTACTTACAATGTTAGTTTCTTTCCCCATACCTGTAAAGTCCCTGAACCTCAAGGCAATGATAGTGGGAATGAAGTCTTTCTCACCATAAGTGAAGATCATGTTTGAGACCACCTGAGGACCCTGAACATATGCACGTCCATAGTACCTGATGAGATTTATCCCAGGGTCCTGAGGGAATTGGTTGATGCAAGTACTAATTCACTGTCTGTCATATTTGGGAAGTTGTGACAGTTAGGCAAAGTCACTGGTACCTGGAAGAAAAGGGAACATCACACTCAGTGTCAAAAAGGGTAAAAAGGAGGCCCCTGGGAACTATTTGCTAGTCAATCTCCCCTCTATACGCAGCAAGAGCATGGTACAGATCTTGCTGGAATATATGTCAAAACATATTGAAGACAAAGTGTTGCAGTGCGGGGAACCCTTACAACAATATATATGAGGCAATGGAGTTGGAAGGACGGATGAAGCAGTATTTTTGTAGATGTTCAGGGATGATTTTATTTCTCCAACCCCATGGCCAGAGTTTCCAAGCGGACTCCCCGACCTTCCCTCCCACCGCCAGCTCCAGGCACCCAAACCACCCAATCAGGAGCAGGTATGGGGCACACGTGACATGGGGACAGGGACAGGGACCCACCTCCACAACAAAGAGGTGGTTAAGGACAGGTAACATGGCTTCACAAAGGGCAACTGTGGTGGCCAGTGGTACAAGGGACAAAGAGAGTCCACTGGTAGGACAGTCCCTAAGATCAGAGATCCTCTCCAGGTTAGGGTGACAGAAAACGCTTCCCCCAGGACGCATTGTTCTGTTATGGTAATCTACCCCAGTTCTGCTTCCCTGGTTGGCCATTGGCCTCTCTGCCCCTTTGTTACCTTATATGTCCCTGCCCTAGAAGGTTCTCGGCTTCAAGTTCCCCCCATTGGCCCTTGCCACATCACCGCTCCCCCAGAGTTTCCCTACTGGTTATGACCCCATTTACATTACCTTCAGGACCTCCTTTCATGTAACAGCTCAAGACAAGTTAGTAGGAGCTGGGAGCTTCCTGCCTAAGACTGCAGGAACTTACTATCTTGTGCCAAACTTACTCAGGCAAAAGAATACAGTTAAAATAATTGTTAGCTAAAATGAATTTATAACATCTGTGTACACCCTTCCTGTGGGAGATAAGGGATGCTCTGTTTTTAAGTGCACCTCTGCTGGCATCATCACCTTGATGATGGATGAATTGATGAAAAATCACCTGTACTTGCACACTTGAGGTGTGATTCCTACAGTATCACTGAGTGCTGCACCCTGCAGTGCCACCCCACTCACCAGAGAGCAGCTGCTCAAACTGCCCCTGCTCTACTGTCTGCTCTGTCCTGCATGGGAAGGGTTGGGGCACTGCATGGTGATTCCCAGAGTTGTCAAGACAGGTTTGACTGCTGCTACTTCCTCTACATTGTCTCTGAACTCTGATTTTTCTTCAAGTTTACTCCTTTGTTTGAAAAGTCACTTGGTAATTCCTTGCTTCCTGTTCAAACCAGTGGATTGGTCATCTTTCTTTTTTATGTGTAAAAGCCTGTCTTTGGCAGACACCTTCATGAGAGTTTTGGTTGTCTCATTCAAAGCCCATTTTTTTATCCATATTTCCACCTTAATAGCTTTGCCAATTATAGACTGTGTGAGCTTCCCTAGAAATTCTGTCCTGTACTGCAGTAATACCAATAAGATTGTACCAAAAAATATTGTCCAGCCTTGTTGAAAAGTCATTTGACATTTTGGAAAATCTTTTCCGTAAGATCACCACAACATGGATAGGTTTAATATAAAGAAATATTTTTAGTAACAATATTTCAGTAATGCTTCAGTAAGAAGTATGTTTAAGAAATTATTTAAACCTAGAATATAAGCAAAGGTTTTAATTGTCCAATTTTCAATAGAGGTTGAATATTCATAGAAAAATGTAAAAAGAAACCCTTTAATAAAGAAAATAACATCTGTAGAAGTTATGCTTCATACAGACAATTCTTGATACCAGAAAAAAGTAACTTAAAATGTTTCTTGTTTCACTTCTTCATGAATCCCAGATGATTCAGCAGCTTTTTGTCCCTCTAGAAATCTCCTCCATTGATCATGAGTTTATATGGCATGAAGGATAGCTTCATCTTTTGGGTTATTCTGAGAACATTCACCAATTTATTTCAGATTTACAGGACTACTTCTGAAATACATATTTAAACCATTGAAAAAGTGAAAACATGTTGGTTGCTTCCCAGTGCTGGGAACGGATGTGATTAGACTTTGTTAGAGTCTTTGCCAGGATAAAGTTAATATCTTCCTAAAATGTTTGAGTGATGATCCTATAGTGAGAGGGAAAGTGTTGCCATTTCTTATCCAGCAGTTCTGTTCCAGGAAAGAAAAGCACCCAGAAATCCTTTATATTCCAATACAATAAAATATGTTTAATAATAGTTTAACACTATGTTTTTCTTAGATAGTGTTTCCTACTGAGGTAGTTCCCCAAATTTCCTCTTTCTTCAGCCAAAACTAATGTACAAAAGCTGTAAGGCTTTAGCCAGCATTACTAAATGAAAAATCACCTGTGTTACCCTTACCCCAAAATATTTTCTGTCTCTCCACAGAATATACCCATGCAACAGACATCAATACTTTCAGTCTGAATTAATACATTCACATCTCTTATACTCACCCCTTTTGCATAAGTAGTCACCATCAAAACTGTTTTACACAATGTAAGCATCTTTTTAGTGAAGTATGGCTAATAGAACATGACTCATGTATTTAAAAGTTGGTAGAAAATCTTTTTTCTTTCGCAATGAGTTTAGAAGTTAGTGACTTTTACTGACTTTTATTAGAAATTATAAGGCTCATACCATCTAATTTTAATCATCCAGTTCTAATATATTGACACCTCTGCTGCTAATTCTCTTTCACTCTATTAGCTACATAGGGAATTAAGAACTAATTTCCAAGTCTCAATCACATCTCAGTTACATATTTAAAGTACCCAAAGCAGATAGTGTGAATAACCCCTTATCTGTTTCTGCTGCCACTCAAAACATGAGCTATCATAGGCTGATATTTGCCACTCTCTACTGTGCATTAAGAACAACACTGTTTCTGGGAGAGAGGGAGGAATTACCTTTTCTTTTAGCTGGTGATTTCAGAACAGACTTCTCAAAATCTGGGATCTTGTGGGTTAATACTGCATGGCTGTACTGGGTTTCTGTGGCTCAGGTAGAGAGGGGCTATGGAAGTGGCTTCTGTGACACGTCTGACAGAGCTGGCTCCAAGATGGACCTGCCACTGGCCAAGGCCAAGCCCACCAGCACGGGTGGTAGCACCTCTGGGATAAAGTATTTAAGGGTGTGGAGAAATCTATGCAATTGCAGTCAGAGGGAGTCAGTATATGAGAAAATAGATGCAAGAAACAGCCTTGATGGCAGGCATCAAGGTCAGTGAAGAAGGAGGGGGAGGAGGTGCTCCAGCAGACATCCCCCTGCAGCCCACAGTGAAGATCATGGTGAGGAAAGTTGCTCTCCTGTAGCCCACGGAGGTCCGTGGTGGAGCAGAGATCCATCTGCAGCCCATGGTGGACTCTAGGCTGGAAAGATTATTTGCCTGATGGAGGCTGTGATGCTGTGGGAAGCTTGCACTGGAACAGGCTCCTGACAGAATATGTAACCCCATGGAGAGAGGAGCCCACACTGGATCAGGTTTCCTGGCAGGAATTGTGACCCTGTGGGGGACTCTCACTCAAGCATTCTGTTGCTGTAGGGCTGCACCCACCAAAGGGACCCGTGCTGGAAGAGCTGGTGAAGAAGTGTAGCCAACCAGAAGGACTCCCATTGGGGAAGTTCATGGATGACACTCTACTGTATGAGAGACCCCACAATGGAGCAGGAAAGGGAGTGAGGAGACCTCCACATGTGGAGGAAGGAGCAGTAGAGATGTGTTATTAACTGGCCACAACCCACATTCGTCATCATTCTGCATCACTGGATGGGATGGAGTAGAGAAAGAGTGAAGTTAAGCCTGGGGAGAAGGGAGGGATGAGGGGAAGGTATTTTTAGTATGTTGCTTTTTTTCTCATTATCCAACCCTGACTTAATTGGTAAGGATTTTAAATTTTATCCCCAAATCAACTCCATTTTGCCCATGATGGTAGCTGGTGAGTGATCTCTCCCTGTCTTTATCTCAAACCTTGAGCCTTTTGTTATATTTTTTCTCCCCCTGTGTAGCTGAGGAGGGGAGTGAGAGAGAGACTTTAATGGAATCCTGGCATCCAACTAAGGTGAACCCACCACAACGTGATATAATACTGGTACTGTGTGATAGATAATGTAGTCAGATAACTAACAGAAATTAGTTATGGATTCTGCTTTTAAAGGACTAATCCAAAATAGATAATAATCCTTTTATTTGAAGAGAAAAATCCTTTCTCCTATTTTGCCCTCCATCTACATACCACTGAAGAAGCTTTTACAAGTTGTTATACATGCTATCCATCCCAGTAACTGGACTCTGGTCACTGCCACCTCCCAGGCAAGCAAACAAACACTGTTCTTTCTGACTTATATCTGCTCTGTTAGTACATTCACAGAAGAAGGGAATATTTTAGGGAAATGTAAATTAGTCCTGTATATTTAAGACAAAAATGAAACAAACCTTGGAATGGTTTTGGATTGGAACAAGTAACACTCTGCCTGACAATTTCTGGGCACAGCTCAGGAGCTGATATGCGCCAGGATCATTTTCCATATTCAGTTTGGATGTTGCCAAATTGTTTCTGAGGTGAAGACAGTTTAATAGAACAGATATGGGCTGTTGGCCTGAGTGCCAGAAAAAATTCTGGGCAGATTTAATTTACTGACAGATGAAGTGTTAATTTAGATGGATTAAATCACCCTTTGGAGGTCTTCAACACTATATATCTCTCTCATAACATCATTATAAATGTATATGTGGAACACAGCTGAAGAATATGGTGTTCTATGATTCCACAAATATCATAAAACCAAGTGGAGAGTTGTATGGTAAAAAGCAGAAAGATTGTGTATAGAAAAGGGAGAGAAATTTTGGCAGAAGGTTAAAGATGCAGAAGGCAGAAATGGTAGAAATTTAGTATATGTTACCTATATAATATGTTACAAATATAGTTCAGGACTAGCCTGTATCTATAAAATAAACTTACTCATCAGAAATTGATAACCTATGACTGCAGAAACAATTGGAGCTTAAAGTTGCATTATACTCATGCACAGTATAATGCCATGCTTCACTCAGGCATTCCAGAATGAGGAATTCTCGGCTAAGTATCACTCTGAATCTTTAGGGTTGGGAGGAAAGCTCTAAGATCATTGAGACAAACCTTTAACCTAGCACTACCATGTTCACCACTAAGTCTTGCAACCAAGTTCCACATCCACATATTTTTGAACACTTGCTGGGATGGTGATTCTACCAACAAGCCTTGGCCCATCAATACAGCCTGTTCAGATCCCTCTGCAGAGCCCTCCTGCACTCCAGCAGATCAATACTACTACTCAACTTGCTGTTGTCTGCAAATTTACTGAGTACATTTGATCCCATCTTCAGGTCATCAGAAAAGATATTAAACAGGGTTGGCCCTGATACTGAGTCCTGGGGAGCACCACTGCTGACTGGCCATGAGCTGGGTGTATATCCAGTCACCATCACTCTGGCCCAGCCTATTTTTTACCTGAAGAGTACACCTGTCTACACTAGGGTAAACCAGTTTCTCCAGGAGAATGCTGTTGGAAGCTGCATCAAATGTTTTACTAAAGCATGGTTATACACTAAACTCTAACATTAGTAAATTCAGTGGACGTTTATAGAGAACTAGCTTAACAGAAGTGTTTAAAAATGGAGATTTGTTTATTTTTTTCTAGTTTTCAGATGATAAATAGTGGTATGAAGCACTATGTTCGATCTGGACTAGGTCACAGAAATTTCATCAGACATTAATTTTCTGTATTTTTCATTTTAGTGAATGAAGGTTATATATATAAGTCATTTTAGGTCCAATGGTCTTTCAGCATCTTCACAAATGTCTTGGATGAAGGACTCAAAGGTATACTCTGTAAGTTTGCCAATAGCTGCTTGGGGAGAGTCTGAGCATCCGTCAGCATGTGGTAAAAAGCTCTTGTGCGTCACTTGTTCTTCTTGGGTTTTATTCATCTCTCATTCCTTTCCATTACTATTCTTATTGTTACTATTACTGTTATTGTTATCATCATTACTGTTATTGTTATTGTTTGTTTGTTTGTTTCAACTATTAAACTGTTCTTATCTCAACCCAAGAGTTTTACCTTTTTTCTGATTCTCCTGCTACACCTGGGAGGGGGCAGGAAGTGAGTGAGTGGCTGATTGGTACTTAGTTGCCAGCTGGGGTTAAACCACAATACATATATCCTTTTAATACTTTGGATAATTATTTATTTTTCCTTACCTAAAGAAAAAGATGAGGACAAAATATTCTCAACTGTTCTGGAACAGCTATGACCAAAAAAGGAAATGAAGAATGGTATCAAGCTTCTGAAGTTTAATTTTAGGTCTTACAAAACTCCATCTAACACATCTTTCCCCAGACAACAGTAATTTTGCAGGAACTAGTGGAGAGATTGTTTTCTTCTTAGAGAAGCAACATTCTTATGAGAAATGCTGTGCATATGAAATTTAATGTGAAGTGTTATCTCAGTTGGCATCCTTAAACAGAAAAATGGAAGTTGTTTAAAGATGATGGTGGACTCTATCTTAAAAAAAAAAAAAAAAAAAAAAAAAAAAAAATCTGCCCAGAGCAGCATTGAAGATTAGTAGAAGAGATAAACTGTCAGAGAGATAAACACTGTAGAAGAGATAAACACCGTCAGAAGAGGTGGGTATCAGCTGTTTTGTAAGTTTGATAGCTCAGGAGTATGGTAGCTTTTAAAAATAGACTTGAACAGAAAATGGTTTTCCATGCAAACAGAAATTTTGCAATTTGAAAAAAAAAGTCTTTCTAGTGAAAAAAAATAGGTAGTCAAAATATTTTGAAGTATCAGAAGTAATAGACTTAATATGTAGATTCATGTTCAAGTCATGGCTCTGAGTAAGGTAAACTGTGGATCTAAAGGTGGATTTGCCATGTCATAGGTAGCATAGCTGCGTGCTACAGCAACAGTGTCATAGTTTTAGTAATACTTTACCTGAAAAAGCTTAACTTCAGCTGATATGTTTGTGAAAAATATTGGTGATTTAATCAGAATTTAAGAAACAATCCAACCAAAAAAAACCCCAAACCCAGAAAAACACATCTTTTCCTTCCCTCAAAATATCCTTTGAAATAAGTCCTTCACTTGAGTAACAGATGTTAAATTTTACACAAATCAATGAAATTTTGGAGAAATCTACAGTATAGTCATGTTTGAACTGGTATTTATTTGTCAATGTGGCCATTTGTTGTCTATGTATTGTCTCTATATTTTATTTTTGTTCCTAAATAATAGATTACTTAAAAGTAACAAAAAAGGTATTAAATGTTTAGTCTTTTGGTTTATTTATATTTATACCCACTCATCAGAAAAATAAGTTTCTTTGGGGTAATTTTTTCTTAAGGATACTGTAAAAATTGATGAAGAATAGTATTTAGATTGTGGCTTATGACTATAATATCTAATATTTGAACTTTGACATTTGTATTAAACTATTTTGCTTACAACTTGCTTAGTTTATTTTTTTTTCTGATTTATAAGATTTTGTCCCAAATAATAAGAAATTAGGCCAGTGCTACTTCTCAAATATCTAATAAAATATGAATATTCTAATTGCATTTATGAGTAGATTAAGTGATTATTCACAGTAGGATGGCAATTATAATCAAACATGGGTTTTTACTACACAAGGGAAAGGTCTTCATAATGTTAAGTATCAATTCAAATAGAAATAATGCTATATCAAATATATTATACTTCATGGACACTTGATTCTTCACCTTTAGAAGATAATAGAAAATTCAATTATACCTGGAGAACACTTAGAGTATATTAGCTTTGATTTTTTTCAACAGTCAAGAGGAAAAATTACTTAGATAAAGATGGGATTTCACTTATTTAAATGAAAAGCAAAGGAAAAAAAATCCTTCTCAAATGGGAAAAAAAGAGCTGCTAAAGATTCCTGTCCCTGATTAAAAAGTCCTTGCCATTGCAGGTTTGAAATAGATAACTAACATTTAAAAGGTATCTAAACAAATCCCTTTCTGCAGACATGCAAGAAACTTCTAAAATTTTGGTGCTACAGCAGGACTTCTTTAAAGAGAAGGTAATGAACTGCAAGACTGCGGCCAGAGAGTTTTCCCCACTGCTGAGAACACCAGCAATACAACCACTAAGAATAAGTACTTGGAACTCTCATGTACAGACTGGTTTCCAGATAACTAAGATATTTAAAAGCATCGCTTTTCATATCTTCATCTATGTCCAGAAAAATGACAGAATCCTTATCTATCAGAGCAGCCTAGAGAAATATCACCTGACCTACATCCAACTCTCAGATAAAGAATGGAGCATTAATTCAATGTTTGTGTTGTGTTGCATGTTTTGTTTCCCTTCTGTGAATATTTTACAGTGACTATTTCTCTAACTTTGTGAGAAAAAAATGTGTTCTATCCTGGCATTACTGTAGAAATGGAAATGTAGTGAAAAAGAGAAAATTCAATTTTTCCAGAGAAAAAAATAACCAGAAATTAGGGCACTGAGGAGACTTGTAGGTTAGGTAGTTTGTGCTGAAGTCATTGTACCATCCCTTCTGCCTCCTTAAAATGCCTCAAGTGAAAATTTCTCTGGGAGTTTTAGTAGCATATTTTTATGTCCCTTAGGTACAATAAAGCCTCAAATAACATACCATGCCATGAAGGAGCAGCAGTGAATCCTCAGTCATGGAAAAACTAGAAAATGCACTGAACTCCCAATGTGTTATGCCTCCAGATCTTTCAGAAGGTTACAGTACATACAGGGTACAGATTAAAATTACTTTTGATAGACAGTACTTTCCTCACTAGAGTCTTTCTGTCATGAGCTGTGTTAAATTACTTTTGTCTTAATGGTTTACAGAGAAGAATTCTCTGTAGTGCTTATTTAACTGCTGAGTTTCTGATTACCTTTTGTGAATAGCTTTATCCTTTTTCTATAAAAATATAATGATAAATCTACCAGATCTTGCAAGGCCATATCCACCCTAAAAACTCCAATATATTTGAACTGGAGAATGCAAAATAAGAAAAAGATTAAAAGAGAAACATACTCATTTTCTGTTTTTCTCCTTGGCAGAGACAAATCAATCTAGAAAACTCCCCTTGTATTTCCATTCAGGATGCCCCAGTTCCACCTTCACACAGAATGCCTGCTGGGAAGCAACTGTTTCCATATGCACACATATTTTGCAGTCAGGAAAGTAGGAATGGGAGAGGAAATTGTACAGAGTGGAAATTTTCTGAAAAATATTGAGAAATTAAAATAAAATACTAAGTATACAGAGCATAGTTTGACAAAAACTTTGTTTAAGCCCACAAGACAGAGGAAGCCCAAGAAGTCATGAAGACTCAGAGACGTGGTATAAGCTGTGTTAAATAAAACAAATGCACAAGGAGTGAACTACAAAATGGAGATCTCATTTGTCTAATTCTTTCTTTTATCTAATTCTTTCTTTTTTAGCTTTTATTCACTGAGACAAAAATTATTGAACTGTTGTGAGACATGGTCTTTCCTTTTTAATTGAAAAACACATAGTGGAGCTATCTAGTTGAAGCAAAAGAAAGTCACATAAATTTTTCACAGTGAAGGGTGGATACTATTTTTATCATTAAATGCAATTTAATTTTAAGGATTAAAAAATATTTTTAGAACTCAGTCGTTAGGTTTGTTTTACTCTGGTCCTTTCAACATTTCACATATCTCCTTTTTCTAGTCAATAGTAAATACTTTCACACTGAAAGCTGAGCAAATATTTAAGCCTTTTGTGTGATTATTCCCTGGTCACACAGTAATTTGAATGAGCACATCCTAAACTTCAGGATGGAACTCTGCTTTATGCAATTTTCACTGCAATTAAGAAGACTTACTGTTATATCCATCCACCTAATATTTCCATCTATGTTTATCCATCTCCCTATCTATCTACATGACAGAGAAATGATATGCAGGTTTTTATCTAACCTAGGTGATCAGATAAATTGTTCTTCATCTCATGCCAACCTGTTTATTTTCATGGACATTCAACATATTCTGTGAAAAGAAAGCCTTTCTGCAGTTCAGTGAAATTACTTCAACAATTCTCATTAGTGAAAAGAGAAATCAGTTGTCCTACAGCACAGATACAGCACTTATAAAAAGATACCTAACAGAAGATGAAGTTGTCGCCTCTTGAAGCATAAAATAAGGTAGAAGCAGAGGTCTGACTTTTTTTTTTCTCTTTTCTTTCATTTTTTGATGATACACTTTTCTAATTTGTCAATTTTGTTACATGTAGCTATTTCTGCATCTGTTGCTATGTGCATTTTCCCAATGTATTAGGACTCTGGATCTTTAAGACTAGAGTACATGCAGGCTACAATTTAAAATAATGGTAGATAGACAATAATTTGATCAGTAGGGTCTTTCGAGTCTGAATTGTGTTAAATTACTGTTGTCTTAATGGGTTGAAAAATTCTCTGTAGTAATTTTTTCACTGAAGAGTTTCTGATTGCCTTTTTGTAAATAGCTTTAGCCTCCTTCTATAAAATTTGCAGGTGGCTGTCTTTTCCAGATGAATTTCCACAGTTTATAACTTTTAAAATATATTCAGTCACTTCTTTCACTCATATTTTTGTATGGTATTATTAACCTATTTTGAAGACTTTTGAAAAGCAGTGACAAACTGTCAAAAAATACAGAAATGTCTCTAGTAGATTCAAACCTGTGTAGAATTTCATTGAAACAAACAGGGCAAATTATATCTATTTTAACCTTGATGAATTATTAGCAAAAAAGATTGAATATAAAGAAAATACTACATACCCATACCAATCCAATTGTTTCTCCTGGAGAAAACTTGCATTTGATGTACTACTTCTATTATGACATCTCAGAAGTGTTCCAGTTAGAGCATTTAAGGCTTGAACAGGTGCTTCACATGGTTAAAAGCTTGTAGTTCAATTAACTCAATTTCTGTTATAAAAATTCATTTCACTTGACCCTAAGTGTCTAACTTAGGATACAAAAATAAAACAATTAAGAATTAAATAGGAAGGTAGGTTTTTCCATTAAAGGCCTCTTTCCTTTGACTGCTTGGGTAAGTTAAGCACTCTTTTAACAGACTAAAGATCTGAACTTAAATTATCGATTCGTTAGTATTTCACTCTATTTTTGGAGGAACTTTAAAGGATTTCCTAATCAATATCTGTATTTCTCTTCTCATGTAAAAGTGTCAGGTAAGTATGAAGAAACTCTCAATTCTGTGTGACTAGGTAAGTTCCCTTTTTACTGTTAAAGTTGAAATGTGACATAGACAGAAGATATTAACATTTACCTGTTTCTGTAAACAGATTTGAAAACTATCTGAGCCATATGGATCTCTCCAACAGAATTTTCAGATCATATTAATAGATAATGGATAAACAAGCAAAGGGCCCAATCCCCAAATAAAACTCATGTCTCTGCAAATCATGTGAAAACTCTCATTGTCATTAACAGAATCAGGAATTCAATCCCAACTAAGAATAATGCTCATGGCAACTTTATATGAATTATCTGTGCTACAGTACAATGTTGTATTAGAAAAGGAGTCAGTGCCTTCTAATATAAATTACAGCAAACTGCTGCAGCACAATAATTCATCTAAATAGTCTGACTAAACCTGCACTCTTCTAAAAAAAAAATATTGCTTTGTGGTGACATTTTTACTAATTTTTAGGTTTAATATACCATTTGGAGTGGTCAGGGATATATAATGTATAAATAACAATTTTTAATACTATAAATGTATATGTAAAGCCCCCATTTTTTCAAAACTCTTAGAGATAAGTGTAAAAGGAGCTTGATCAGCCTACTTAATTATTCTTTTGGTTTTGATTCTGAAATATGGCACAGCTGACTTTTCATCCTTCCTCTTCACACATAACGAAATATATGACTAAATTACCACATCCATGTATATCAGCAAAAGTAGTTAGTATAGATTAAGTCATCCATGTAAACATGTGGACATGTAAGTTCAAAAGTAGCTAATAAATCTTTGCATAAATGCTTATATTCATATTGGTACTCAAAATAGTGTGTAGACACAAGCTTTCTTCAGAAAGCTATTGCTAATCTGTGTCAAGAGACAATAAAATCAATAAAACAAATGTGCTGTCACTGTTCTAAAGAGACATTTGAGAGGATTGGAAAAAATTTCCACAAGAAAAAAGAAATTGTGATTTTCCTGACTTTAAATTGAACATAAGATTACAGTTCTGAGTTTTATCTGATGAGAACCTTGATGTAAAACTTCATTTGCAGAAATTTATATCGAGCATGTTTTAAGTATACAAAGGTAAGTATTTTTTGTGAATGCCATTGCAAAATCTACAAGATATCAAAATTAAAAGAATGCTTGCAAATTGCTAACTTCAATTTTCTTTATAGTGAATATTTTCCACACAAAATAGGCTGTTTTTCAGAAAACTGCAGCCAATCCATGTAACAGTTTTATAAAGTCTGTATGTATGGATCCCACATGCATCATGGTTTCAATGACAGCACAGTTCTTTTCTGTAGTCTTTACTTTTCTTCTTTTTACTGACACAGAAGAGGAAGAAAGGCAACTTTTAAAAGAACAATTTTAAAAACCTATTAAAAAAAAAAGAAAAGAAAAAAAATCAATGGTTCCCTCCATAAAAGTCATGAAGGCAAACAGAAGACTGGAATACTTTGAGTGACTGCACATCAGATGGAAAAAGTCAATAGTTTCCGTAAAGAAAGTATCTTCAGGGATAGAAAACTTCAAGGTATGAATAGAACAGTAGCTTAAGTGCTTGGCATCTGCAGAAGTGATAATACATTTTCTAATCCCTGCCCAAGAGTGGGTAAAAGAATATACTGTTTCAGAGTTTTAATGAACCAGGGTGAATATATTACACTCTTTCCTGCTGAGCTGCTTGAGCCCTACTTTACCTGTGGGATATGTTAGAAGACCAATCAAATAATTCAGAATACCTCACATCTTAGCCAGCATTGTTGGAATGATGTTTAGCCTTCCTTCTGGGTCCTCTAATGTTTTCTGAAGTCTCAAATACTTACCTCAGGCAGCAGTTTGAAATTTATTAGCAAAGATTTTACTGGCATGAAGGAATAAAAAAGAAAAAGTAGTTTTTGTAAATCTGTTTTGTGCATTAAGTTCACCTTGAAGTACAAAAGAACTACCAAGCAAACACAGGACAGGTTGCTGGGATTAAGTGTTGCCACTGCCTGGTAATGCCCTGACTCCACATCTTCATTATCTATTTTTCTTTTCCCTGTTCCAGATTCCATAAAAGGAAAAGTGGAATTGCAGAGTAATAGCATGCCCCAGCTAATAATGTCACACTGTTTCCAGGGAACTAGGATGGGATAACTTTAGACATATATTTGCTGTCAAATTACTTCATTACAATTGTCTTTCATGTGATGTCAATCAGCATCCATGCTGGTACTGCATCCATGCTGGTTTTCTTCCAGACAAATCAAATCACATAAAGATGACTTTGAGAACATATTTCACACCAAAAGTTATCGTCTAAAATCAGTAAAAAGAAGTTCAACCTGGTGTAGGCTCTCTTGTCTCTGCAGTATTGCTCATGATTTCCAAGAAATACATTAAGAAAGTCATTGAGCAAAGAAACAAATGGATTTACATTTCAAAACTGCCCCAGGATATTAAATACATGAAGTAAGAATGCTGTGCATAAAGAAGGGAAGTAAAAACAGACAGCTGGAGGAAATGAAGAAGGGAAGAAAGTGTAATAGTCTGATGAAGACACAAAGAAAAAGGACAAGAAAGAAAGACTGAAATAAAAACAGATGGAGAGCAAGAAAGATGGAAGGAAAAATAAGTGGAGAGAAAGACAGGGAGATGAGCAGACATAGAGGAATTAGGAAGGCAGCAAGGGAGGGAAGAAATGTATTACATTATCTTAGACATTTTAAACTGAAGAAGTTATGCCTTAAGGTCCCAGGAATTCCATAAATCTGAGAGGACTCAAGACCAAATGTTCAGTAGTTTGGTCACCTGACTTTAGAGATTATCTGAGAAATATATCCGGATACCATTCTGATCTGCCAGACTGTGAGGGGAATGTGTGCCCCTTGGGTTCACTTCATTTATCAGTACAGATGTAGCTATAGTGAATATTGCATAAGGGTACTGATTAATATCTAGAACCATTCGAAGAGATTATTTCTACAAATAAAGAAAGGTTTCCCTTAGAGATGTATAGATTGCCACCCTTTATCCATAAAAGTAGTGCAGACGGAAATTACAGTCTTTGAGGGAATAAGTTATCTGCCCTTCAGATGCACAAATCCCAGTTTGGTGAGACAATCTTCTGTCATCAAGTTTAAAGAAAGCTGTGCTTCTGTGGAGTCTGTTAGAAATACAGAGGCAATATCTGTTCAGCCTGGTTCTTTTGTCATGAAAAGCACTGAACAAGATTCTTACATCTCTGAGAGGCTCCCTGCAGATCTGAGAATCCCAAGGAGGTGCAGGTGTCAAGCAGCATGGTTAAGAGCTGAAGAGCATTTTAAGTTTCATCTTGCATTTTTCCCTTCCCTGACTGCAAGTCAATTCATGCTATCCATTTCACTGTGGTGCTTAAAGTCCACACATGTGACACACTTCATGTAAGTATACCCTTGAAGCTGGATATAATCTAGCCATATTATAAGAAAATCCAGAAAGATCTCATGGTTGTATCATAAAGTTTGAATTACTCAGGTTTGTCATGTATTTGACACTCTTTTTTGATTTCATTTGTATAAACTTACTGCTACAACCTAATACTTTCATATGATTTAGCATACACAAAAACTTCCAGTCCTCATCTAGAGTTCTTGTCATGTCAAAAAATGTACACAAAAGTTCCAGATAAGCAAATACTGGTGTATACCTTCCAATCATTCTGAGAACTGTCTGGGTTTTTTTTTTATGTGCTGTGTTATTTTTGCAGGTGTTATCTATAATAGTCAGGTTGATCTAAAATTATAGCCATTATAATTTTCACATTTATCAGTTTGAGGTACGGTTTTTCAGTTAGAGAGGAAATCTGATCATGTTTAAGCACTACATTTTCTGTCGTGTCTTTCTAGGATACCTATTTCTCTATTTTCAAAATGCATTTGGCAATGTAGCTAGCACTGCAATTGATTAAGTGACTGCAAGGGATGCTGAATGTTTATCATTCTTTGAGGAGAAGCCTTCAGAAGTTTTCCTGCTCTACATCTCCTTCTGTGCTGAATAATAATTTTACTTTGCAGAATGACAGTGATAATGATGAATCTTGTTGAAATTCCCGATGGCTGTTTATTTAAGCAAACAGAAGGGAAAAAACCCTTTGGTTATTTAAAATTTTAATACAGCACTGCCAGAAGAAATAGTGACATAATTAAAACACTAAATAATGTCTAACCTTGCAATGTAGAAGTTTGCTAAATTTCACACAACATATTTAAAAAACAAAATATAATTTCATAATATATGGTTGTAGGATTTTTTTTCTGAGTTTTCGTAATACAATTCAGAAATTCAATTTTGCTTTCTGTAATCATGAGTATTAAACCCAGAAATATTAATATCTTCAAACATAAATTATGAAATCTACCAGTTAGTCACAGGATACTTTGATATCCTACTTCTCTATGGTGGAACTTAAAGATTGGAAAAGTACAGGAAAATACAACATAGTAAAAATATTTTAATTGAAATAAAATAGTTAAAGTAATAAAAATAATTTAAATAATTTAATTGAAATGATAGATCATTCCATAGTGTTTAAAGGAAATACAATTTCTTTATTTCTTACTACTTGAAAATTTCATAAAAGAAAATTGAAATATTTTGTGGATTTCTATACCATCAGATAATGTGTATCTGGAGTCTGCTCTAGGGCTCTCATTTCCCAGTTAGTTGCAGTGTATGCTTATTTACTCCTACGCTGTCCTTTTTAATGAACAATCACATTACCTTTAACACACAACCCAGCTGCTGTTCTCAGAAAAGATCTTTCCACAGGCACCTTCCATGTAAACCAAATGAAAAAGCTAGCCCCAAATTATTCCCTTTTACTTGCAGATTAGCCAACTATATGTCCTTAAAATCCACTACATGGCCTGAAATGTAATTTCAGGATATGCAATGTACATTTTTTGGTATGAGAATATTATCCTAGTGAGTTATGATATAGCACTTAACTGAAAAAGTACTAAAGAAGTAATGATTGTTCCTGAGAGCACAGAGATTCTCTGGGAAAGTTCTTTGTTGTTGAATATGGTCAGTCCACCCTGATAGACCTTGACTGATAACTGCAGACTCAAGAAATTCTATTAATTTCTAGCTGGAGGACTAGGGATTTATCAAGCATGCCTTTAGTTACCAAGACATGGATTGTCTTGTGAACTGTACTATTATATTTGAGAAAGGTTCATACATTTCCTATTAATTATTCAAAGTGCTACAAAATAGCAGCTGCTAAGGAACAACTACTTTAGATACAGCTTTTTCTTTACAGATACTGTTGAACAATCTGCAGTGCCATCAGAATTTGATATTGAGTGGGTAATAGATTAATTTTAAAGAATGCAGAAGCAGTATAGTAAATGTTACTATTAAATGACTCAATTGTTTTCACAGCCTTGGGTGTCTTGGATTTCTCAGAAATATAGGAATGTTAATAGCTACTTGAACAATTGTTGTTATCGTTTAAGAGAAAATAAGTTTTTCTTTCACTGTGTCAGCACAGCTAATTTTAACTCCAAACAGCAGTAGTCTTCAATGACTAGAAAGTGGGGGGAAAAAAACAAAAAACCAAACACAAAAAACACCTCAAAACAAAACAGAAAGAGGTAGACAGAACTTGGCTGATATAAATTGCAGGATTATGTAGTTGAAGTGGAAATCATCATCTTGCAGTATGATTTTGTGTGGTTTTGAAAGCATAGTAAGTAAATTTCAAGATCAAAGATAGGAAAATACAATAATATGAAATTACTAAATAATATGCAAGTGAGTTTTTGAATACAAAATAATCAAAATATTATATTGTTATTTCTTGTTTTGTGTAATAGAGCCATCTAGAAAACGACAAGTTATTTGATGTCTTATTTTGCATTTCAATGTTTAACAAGTTTTTACAGTATTATTTCTTCTTGTGATATCATGGTCTACTAGAGGTTCTCTCTTCAGTGAGTTTTTTTAAGATTGTACTTTCAAAAGGACGTGAAAAAGATATTAAGTTGTCAAAAATATTTTATCAAGAACACAGAGACAGAAACCAATCAAAAATTAGTAGAATATTTAAGAATTTTTCTCTCTAAGAAATTTTTTCTCAGACAAACAAATCAAAATTGCATTAATTCTATCAGAATTTGGTTTTGTTATCCTTATTTAGATAATTTCTGAAGTCTGCTTTGTAATAATATTTTTGCTAATGGTCTTTTAAAGAATTTAAAAAAAATCCATGAGAAAATAGTCAATTTGTTATATAAAAAAGAAGAAATACATACTGTTTAAAAAAATAAAAAATCAAGTCCAACTCCCTTTTCCAGTTGTGAAGAGATTTTTAAAAGAGGAATATTAATTTGTGCTACTTTTAAAAATTATTATTTCATTTGTGTAATGATTTCTGTATGAGACACATAAGATAGAAGCTATGTGAACTCAAGCCAAACATTTTGCAAGTGAAGGATAATGACTCATTATAACTTTTAAAAGTACTGTCAGTAACAAAAAATATACCAGACTTTGTTTTATTTTTTCAGCATGAGAACAGCTTTGGAGGACATTTTAATAGGAGAGACTTATGTTCCCCTTATTTTTTGGCCAGAAAGCAACTCTCTTGTGCCCCTGATAAATCTTGAGTGCAACCTAATATATCTATGTCAGTGGTACATCTCAGCTGATAGAAATATAAAATGAAGAGTAAGATGCATGTTTAAAATTGTATAGAAGAAATTTTTTAAGTATTTGTAATTAATTTAGTCCTTCCATGTTGTTGTGGTTTTCCTAGATCTGCAGCTGACCTTGCCACATAGAATCAAAGAATTGTTTAAGTTGGAAAGACCTTTAAGATCAAGTCCCACCAATGTCCGAGACCACGACTAAACCATGTCCCTAAATGCCACATCTACAAGTATTTTGAATACCTCCAGGGATGGTGACTCAACCACTTCCAGCCACACTTTCTCAGGTCCTTAGCACTGCATCAGGTTGACTGGACCCAAGTGCAGGATCTGGTACTTTGTCATATTCAGCCTCATACCTTTGCCTCAGCCCATACATCCAACCTATCCAGATCCTTCCACAGAGCCTTCCCATCCTCCAGATCAACATTCCCACCAGCCTTTGTGCTGGGGTCTTCATTCTGCTCCCTGTCCCTGTCTTTTAGCTCAGAGGGCTGGGTACCCAGAGAACAACCGGTCTTGCTGGTACGGACTGTGACAAAGAAGGCATAAAGAAAGTACCTCCCTCAGCCTTTTCCTCAGTCTTTGTCACTCACTACGTTACTTCTTATCAGTTTTAGGTAGTATATAAGTACATCTCTGTACTAGACAGTGCAGCAGCATAGCAGCCAATTATTTTTTTCCCTAAGAAACCAACTTCATGAAAGCAGCAAATGTTTAATGTGAATATGCTATACCATATTATAAAAATAAATCCCAAACAAATATCAGGACATACAGTATTTATAATAAGGGATTTTAGAAACCAATTTCTTTTTAACTTGAAAATGGATGGCAACATTTTGTCTAGACTTTTGTGGATTCCACAACTGTTGTTGCTGTTCAGGGTTAAGAGTTCTACTATAATTGCTGTTTTCACAGAAGCCTTTTCAAGTCTATTTTCATATTCGCTACCCCTTATGCTTTTTCATATATTTTCATATCTTCTGAATTCTATTCAAGATAGAGGATCAGAACTACATACACTATATAATGTACCAACATAGACGTATTCATATATTTTTTTTTTTAATTTTTTTTTCTTTTACCTTGATAAAGTTTTTTTTTGTCAGTCACAAAGCCCTATTCAGAGATCCTTCCTATGTTTTCTGGAAAGCTGGATTATATTTTTTAATGTGTATTGCTTGAGAATTATATTCACAATGTTTTACCTCCTTTTTTTTTTCTGATAAATCCATGATATGAAACCTTTCAGTAACCATTTAACCTTTGTCATTGGTGGTCCTTTTCCAGATAACTACTTATAAAATGCACATATTTTGCCATATTCAGCAAGGATTCAACCAGACATCCTCATGGGATTCCGTTGATGAATTTCTTTCAATGTGAAGCTTCCAATGTACTCCCACAAATTTGTCTCCAGACTTTTCACTAGTCATTTGAGAACAATTTTCTGTTTCACCCTATCATACCTTATTCTCTTCAAGTCTTGTGGTAAGGGTTCTATCCAGCATGCTTACTAACTCCTTCAGGGAAATCTGGAATATAGAACAACCTTCCATACTTTTTGTCATAGATATGAAGTGTGACTTAGGCTTGCTCAAGGCAAGATTCAGAGTAAACTGAATTGCATGTTGTAGAGGCAAATTCATAAAGATTGATAGTACTCTGATAACAAGTTTTCTTCCACATCAGTCATATCAGCTCATTTTCTAGGCCACCGTAGCCCAAGAAATGCTCATCCATAAATCTCCTCTGTTCAGGATGTTTTATGGTTAATTGATTTTGCTGTCTACATTAGCCTGAAAATATGTTGCCAAATCATTTTTCCAAATCTTAAAAAAAGAAAGAAAGAAAGAAAGAAAGAAAGAAAGAAAGAAAGAAAGAAAGAAAGAAAGAAAGAAAGAAAAGATAGATAACTGCTCACATCCACATTCTCTAGGGGAGCAATAACATCTCAGGAACATACCTACCCATGTCTACATTGTATGACTTTTTAAATGCAAAAATAATTCCTGCCTTGCTGGCAGTTATGAATAACCATGTACACTAAGGCATCTTAAATGACAAGATACCCCTACATGAGAACAACTGTACTAATTTCTTAAACTTTCATTGAGCATACTCAGGCAGCCAAGTGCAGTCTCACATTTAATAACTGCATCCCACACCAGCTCCCATACACAGGCAGCATAAGGTCCTTTTCTGTTCAATGGAGAGTAATAGAAAGCTCTGGTGAGCAGTTTGTCTCATTCTAAGGCACCACAAAGAAAATAATCATCTGAATTTTCTGTTTCTAGGCCTTGGCTGTAAAAGTTACTAGATCAGATGTAAATACGGCATATCTTATGCAGAGAAAGAGATGTAAAGCCGGGTTAGATAAGTATTTCCATTTTCTTACATATCCTTACTCCCCTATTTGTAGCCTTACTTTGTTGCCTTGAAGAATCTTTGAGCAAATCCTCTTCAAACACACTTTGTGGTGCATGAAGAAGGAAATTACTGGGAAAAAATTGTATGGATTTGCCAAGGATAAATCTGAACAACCTGCTTCATTCATAAGAAAAAATGACCGGATTTATGGATGAAAGGAGAGGAGCAGGTATAATTTGAAAAGCAAATCTTTCAACACAGTCTCCCACAATGTTTAGGATGTCATAGTATGGATGGGCAGTCATATGAAGCCCTGGCTAGATGATTAGGCTGAGAAGATAATCGTTAATGGTTTGCACTCTCCTAGGATGCAGTAATCAGAGGATGCTGCTGAAGCCTGTACTAGGACCTGTCCTTCTCAGCATCTCTATCAGTGACCTGGAGGGGATGACACAGTGCACTTTCAGCAAGTTTGCATGTGACATGAATCTTGGAGGATGTACATGCTTCAGGGCAGGGCTATCTTTCAGGACAGACAGGAGGAAGAAATTAATGGAATTCAACAAGTGCAGAAACAAAGTCCCATCCCTGGGAAAGAAGATCTGCTGACATCAATACGGACTGGGAGAAGACTGGTGACCTACCATGTGGAAGATGCTTTTTGGAACCCTTGTGGGACAGTGACTGAATGTTAGCCAGCATTGTGGCCTGGACACAGAGATAGCCCACAGTCTCCAGGATCATATTAATAAAAGCCTAGGTAGCAGATAACAGGAGGGTTTTATTCCCCATGTTCAGCACCCATTAGACCATATTTAAAATAATATGACTAGTTTTGGACCCCTGCTCCAGGAAAGACATTGACATTCACTTCATTGAAATGTAGCAAGTCTATCAGATGGAGAACAGGTTGGTCAGAGTGGGAACACACCTGTGAAAAGATTCTGTGAGAGAGAAGCTGCTTCAGCTCACAGAAGATACTCTGTGGGGGACCTCACAGCATTCCCCACGTTACTTACAAAGAGGTTACTGAGAGGATGGAGCCAGGCTCTTTCACAGTGCTGTATGAGAAGAATGTCTGAGCCAAAGGGCATAAATCTAAATGAGAGATGTTCACATTGGATATAAGGAACATCTTTTTCCCCATTCCCAATGGAATAAATTCCCCAGAAAGATTGTGCAGTATCCATGCTTGAAGGAGGCCTGAGAAACTTGATCTGACCTTACAGCTGACCTGCAGTTACCAGGAGGACCAAAAACCTCCTAAAGTCCCTTTTTGCCTGTTATCCTAAGTCTAGTCTCCTGATACATATTCCAGATTTATGAAAAAAACACTGGAAGAACATTGTTATATTTGACGATTTATTTTCTTCATTCTCACTAGATTTCATCTGCTTTCAATATAAATTCTTACTCCTGAACTTATTATCTTGCTTTATTTTTATAGTCAAACAAACTAAATAACAGTGTTTGATTCTAAAGTAGATTAGAAGAATCCAGTACTAAAATGGCATAGAGTTATAGATTTAACTGAACATATCAAGGAAGATGAATTCTAATCCAGAAAGATCCAATTTAGACAATTGACTTCATGTTTTGGAAGTTATGTATGCAATGGAAAATCAAAAAATTTGAACTCAGTCTTTGGCTGAACAAACACTCATTTATTTTTCTCAATTTATTGAAAATTCTGAGGAAATTTTACTGCTTTACTGGAAACTGAATCTTTCTTAAAAAATAATATTAGTAATATAAAGATTTTGCAAGAACAAAATCAGATTTCAGCTATTTTGATTGTGTGACTTAATATTATCTCCAAATTATACAAATAATTAATGCCTGTTTAATGATTTAATAAAATGTGTAAAAAGACAAACAGAAAGATTTATTTTGTAATTCCCCTTTAAACTGACTAACGTCTAATATTTTACTTCCATTGCATATGTGACTGTCAAACAGCATACTTAATAGTGACTTCTAATAAGCATATGGATGATACGGTGCTGTAAATTCATGTCTGCTGAGCCTTTCAGAATGAATAGATTGATAAAAGCTATTTCCATTCAAGTTCAAATACATAAATGAAAGAATGTGACTTCATGAGAAAAGCTTCCATTTCAAACAAAAATGATTGGCATCTTCATTTTGAATAAAACACTCATTACAAGAAAAAATTCTGCTTAGAAATGAGGAGGAACATAATTTAAGTAACCGAATAATATAATTTAACTAAAAGATGTATTATGTCAAATGGTTCATCAGTCTGGTGATTCATAATCACCCCTTGTCAAGTTTTCAATAGAGTTTTGCCCGATTTAGTTTTAAATGTTCAAGAGAAATAACACTCTTCATTTCCTACAGGAGACTATGTTGTCTGTGAAAGCTCATTTAAAGGAATTTTTTCAAGTACTTACTGTTTCTATAAATAACTGGCAGTTATTATTATTAATGTTATTATTATTACTACTATTATTATTATTACTATTACTATTACTATTATCATTGCTACTGATGTTCTTGTTATTATAATCTTAGCTTTTACTCTCTTCTCACTCGTTCTAAAATTTGTTTCTTATTTAACCCATATGTACATATTATTTTTGAAATAATGCTGCTGTATGTGATATCTCTAACTTCATGCACTTATCAGTATCTTTAGATCTGCCTCAGAACAATAGTTCAGAGGAAGAATGACACCTGTGTCGCTTTCTTCCTTGGTTCCATGTAGCGACCTTCCTGAAAGCGTTTCCAGGAGAAAGCCCCCGGTGCAGGCAGCTTACACACATAGCCCAGATAGCTGGCTAAAACAGTCCGACGATGAAATGAGCAGCAAGAGTCCTTGCATAGGGTTCTATAGGAGAGATTTTATGTGTCCACACCTCTGCCAGGGTTCGTGGAAGTCTCCCGGGGAGAGAACAAAGAGGGG